>CACTHL010000205.1:0-380252 GCA_902712375.1 Dioscorea dumetorum | reverse complement strand
TTGTTAAAATAGAGGTCTAGGAAGAAGCACGGGCATGAGGAACGCCCGTGCTAGTGACTATGTTACTCAGAACACTCTCGTGCTCTTCTTTTCTTGTTTGTTGTTGAATTCTTTTAAGATGCACGGGTGGAAGCACGGGCCAAAAGCAATCCCGTGCTCCCTTCCCTTTTCAAACCCATTGTTTTATTTTTAGGAGCGGTCATTGTGCGGTTGATTATGAGTCGAGGAACTGATGCCTCCGACACGAAGAAGAAGATGACTCAAAGAGGGAGGGAAGCCTATAGAGCGGTACCGATGCCGCTAGTTACGATGACCTTGACACCACTAAATCCCGAGTTCGATTGAGCCGTCGCCGGCAATGAGTTCTTCGCTTACGGTTAGCAAGAGGAGCCCCTTGTGAAATTGTTCTATTGTCCTTGCTTGCTTTGTTATTTTCTTTTGCTTAGTTTATTTTTATTTTTATTTTTATTTTTTTGTTTTTTAAGCTTCACTTGTGTGACCTTTTTGCTTTTACAGATGTATGCTAAATGGGGAATGCGGGGTGAACTATTCATATTGAGAATGGCATCATCACTCTCCGGTTCCAGGAAAACTCTTATTAGCTCTCCTCAATTTTATTCAAATTATCCTCTTTGGCATTTATTTTTGCATGTATTGATTACATTGAGGACAATGCAATGTTCAAGTGTGGGGGGAGGGTTATCTTTGTGCTTATTGTGATGATGCATGAATTAGGATGATGTCGTGAATTTTTGGATAGGAATTTCTAAGTTAGGGAGATAATGAGTATCCTAGTGTCCATTCTTTGAACTTAAAGATAAACTCACTCTTACTTTGGAAACCTAAGGTTTATTCACTTCACCTAATTTTGTGCGGCCACTTTGTTTAGAAGTGGGTTTAGTTTAAAGAAGCTTGTACAAGAAAATGTTTGACTCCAAACTCAAAAATAAAAGCAAAAAAGTGAATAAAAAAAAAAAAAAGAAAAAGAAAGAAAATCAAAAAGTCGGATCCCTTTTGGGATTCCCTATCGAATTTTGAATAAAAACATACAAGATGGTAGAAAGAGCTATCACCTTAAATGAAGTGAAAGCCGCATCCGAGTGGTCCGATCCTAGGCACCACAAATGTCATATGTGATGACCTGCGATGAGCGCATTTCATATATATATATTGCATGCTATACCTCCATCATTATTGAATGTTTTGGCTATAATTCTCCAAGTACGGTGCTATTTGAGGTATTCGTTGTTCGTCATGCGAGATATCAAAGTCACTGAAGTAAAAAGAAACGCTTTTAGAACAATTTTAGAAGCTAAAGGACTTAGAAGAAACCTCATCAAGCTTAGCACGGTTTAAGCACGCCCGTCTTCATTCCCCGTGCAAAATGCGGAAGAATTCAAGTGCGATTCGAGCCACGGCTCGAGTCCGCCGAGCACGGGTATGAAAACCTCGGCACGGTCGAAGCACGCCCGTGCTGCTTCCCGTGAAAATTACGGAGAATGCGGCCATAGATCGGCCACGGCAAGAGTTCGCCGAGCACGGTCGTGCAAAGCCTCGGCACGGTCGAAGCGCGCCCGTCTTTGTTCCCCGTGCGGATTACGGGTTTGTGAGTTTTTACGAAGAGTTATTTGGCCGTAATCCGCACGGCTTGAAGCTCTGGTTTCATCACGCCCGTGCTCACATCGGGAAAACTTTTAAAACCATAAAAACTTAGGTTTTTGGGGGACTTTTGGTGGGCGAACTTTGGGAGAAAGAAATGGAGAGCTTTGTGGATTCATCCTCGCCTTCATCAAGGGAATGCCAAGCGTATGGTAGGCCGATCGGAAGGGGATTACACGACATCATAGATCCTTCGACAACCTCAAGGATGCAAGAAATTAGGGAGTTTCCAATTCCTTGTCTTGTAATTTCTTTAACATTGTATTTGTTGGTCGTTATCATGAGGGGGCTAAACTCTTAAGGGAGCCCCGGGGGTTGGTTGCTATGACGTTGTAGCTCGAACTCGTAGTCTTTACTTGCGGGTTTTATGATTGTCTTGTTCATTTCATTAAACCAAGGTTATTGGCTATCGTGTATGTTGTTTAGTGCTTGATGCTTGGTAGTTTGGTTCTCCTATCTAGGTTTGTGAATCTTTATTGATTGTTGCAAGCGGAGGGAGTTCAACTTAGGGCTCGACGGCGCTAGAAAGCTCATGCTTATAGCATAACTACGTTTAGAACCGAAGACATCCCCGATAATTCCGAGAAAGACCGAGGTTAGTGAACGTCGAAACCCGACCCGGGGCCCCATCTCCTCCATCGAGTCAATCCTAAATCTTCCCTTGGTGAACTTTCCATTCCCTCAACTTCCTCAAAGTCAATCCAAAGTCAACTCCTTCATTTTTGATTTGGTTAGATATTGAGTAGGACGTTAGTATTAGAAGCTATACCGGTCCCGTGGATTCGACTACTCGGACCCAAAGGGTACATTATACTACTTGTGCGACCCGTGCACTTGCGGTTACGCAAGGGGCGTATCAAGTTTTGGCGCCGTTGCCGGGGGCCGGCAACTTCTAAGAATACGGACGGTCTTAGTACTCTAACCGTTTATTTTTTTTTTTATTAATTCATTTTTTCTTTTGTTCCGATTTTATTTTTCTTGTATTCTTTGTTTTTGTTCTTTGGTTTTTCTTTGTTTTTCTTAAGCTATTTATTTTTCTTTTCTCTTTTTCGCTTTGGGCTTAAAAATCCATATCTTATCCGTTTTCTTTTGGTGTGTGTGCGGGTGCGATGCATGACCCGGGGAAATTCTTCCCATCTTGCTTCGCGAGATCCGGATATTGAGCGGACATTTCATCGGAGACGAGCGACAGATTCACTTAAGAGAGACCGGGTCGGTGGAAATAAGTGTTGATGTGGATCAAGAGGAAAACATGGTCGGAAATCGAAGGAGCATTTCGACTATGCTCGGCCCTAATCTGGAAGGATCCGGGTCTAGTATTGTGCGACCCCCCGATCATGACCAATAATTTCGAGTTGAAGCCCAATTTTATTCAAATGGTGCAACAGATGTGCCAATTTGATGGCTTCCAAGATGAGGACCCATATGCTCATCTTGCAACTTTCCTTGAAATTTGTGACACTTTTAAGGCGAACAATGTGTCCGAGGATGCGGTTCGTCTGAGATTGTTCCCGTTCTCTGTGCGAGGGAGGGCCAAGCAATGGCTAAGTTCCTTGCCAGCGGGTTCGATTACAAGTTGGGAACAGTTGGCAGAAAAGTTTCTGACCAGATATTTTCCACCGGCCAAGATCACCAAACTTAGAAGCGACATCTCTTCATTCCGGCAAGCCGAATCTGAAACACTATATGATACCTGGGAGCGGTATAAGGAATTGTTGAGGACGTGCCCGCAGCATGGAATTGTGGAATGGATGCAAATCCAGATATTCTACAATGGACTGAATGTTGCCACTAAACAAATGTTGGATGCCGCAGCAGGAGGCTCCTTGTGTAGCAAAAGACCTGATGAGGCACAGAATTTGATTGAGAACATGGCCTCCAATGGCTACCAGTGGAGTTCTGAGAGAAATAAGCCAGTGAAGACCGCCGGACTTTATGAGGTTGATGTGCTCACTACTTTGGCAGCACAGGTGGAAGCCATCTCTAAAAGGCTGGACACAATGCAAGTCCAACCTCCAGCAATGAACATGAATAATGATAGTTGGGTGAACCAAGCAGGGCCCAGTTATTCTTCTGAGGGAGTTAGTGCCACCGAACAGGTGGATTTCATTGGTCAGAATCAGAGGTATTCAGGCAATCCTTACAGCAGCACCTACAACCCAGGGTGGAGGAATCACCCTAATTTCTCTTGGAAAAACCAGAATCAGGGGCAGCAGCGCCCCTCTCAGCAACAGCAGCAGCAGCAGACTCAGCCTCAATTTTCGAGGCCCCCACCACCAGAACAAAAGGGACCTTCTCTTGAAGCTCTCCTCGTTCAGTACAGCCAACCAATGATGCCCGAATCGCAGGGCATGAAGAGATGATGAGGAATCAACAAGCCTCTTTACAGAATCTTGAGCGTCAGGTCGCACAGATTGCCAAGACGCTTGCTGAACGACCCGCGGGTGCACTACCTAGCAATACTGAAGTTAACCCCCGGGAGTAGCTTAAGGCAGTCACTTTGAGGAGTGGCAAGGAACTTGAGTCCCCACCTCCACAAGCCCAAAAAGAATATCAATATGAATCAGGGGTGGAAGTGCTAGAGAGAGATCCAGGGTCAAGTTCGAGCTTAAGGGAAAAATCGAAGGGTAAAGAAAAGGACCCAGTGGCAGAATACAAACCTACTTTGCCCTATCCTGCGAAGCTCAAGAAAGACCAACAAGAGGCACAGTTTAAAAAGTTTCTGGAGATGTTCAAGACATTGCACATAAATGTCCCGTTTGTAGAAGCTCTCTCACAAATGCCCAAATACGCCAAATTTCTTAAAGAGCTGTTGACTAACAAAAGGAAACTAGAAGCAGTTTCAACAGTTACATTAAGCGAAGAATGCTCAGCGATCATCTCAAATGAAATCCCCAAGAAAGAGAAAGATCCGGGAGGTTTTATCATCCCATGTACAATTGGAGGGATGAAAGATGAGAAGGCATTGGCGGACTTAGGGGCGAGCATCAATCTGATGCCGTTGAAAATTTTTCAGAAACTGGGGCTGGGAGAACTCAAGCCAACTCAGATGACGCTCCAACTTGCTGATCGCTCTACCCGCCAACCTTTGGGAATTGTAGAGGACGTCTTGGTGAAGATTGACAAGTTTATATTCCCAGTCGATTTTGTTATCCTAGATTTGGATGAACAGGCTGAGGTACCTCTGATTTTTGGACGACCCTTTCTCGCTACTTCACAAGACATCATTGATGTGAAGGATGGTCGTCTAACATTAAGAGTGGGGGATGAAGAAGTTGTATTCAAGCTGAAGGAAGCTATGAGACATCCCATGGCATTTGATGATTCTTGCTATTTTTTAGACGCTACTAATGACGTGATTTGTGATTGTGTGCAGGAGATTTGGCAAAAGGATCATCTTACTGATTTGCTGGGGGAAGAACCTCCCGATGACGAGCTCATAGCCAAGAGGAAGCTATTGCTGCTACACCGTCAAGCATTGGTCAACCAGAAATGGAAATCAAAAGAAGGAAAAGCAAGGTGTCGAAGGCACAGACATAGTGGAAAAAGGTGGAGGAGAGGAAGAAACAACAAGCCTCCCCACAGCACCGTCCTGTTAATGACCTCAGTTCTGGTGAGGCATTCTTGATTAATTCCTTTTCTTCTTTCATGGACTGTTGTTCCACACGGCTTCAAGAAGAAAGGTATGTTTTTGAGCCATCATGAGGTGAGATTAGACTCGTAAAGCTAGTGACGTTAAAAAGAGCGCTTATCGGGGAGGCAACCCGATTTGTTTCTTTTCTTTGTTATTTCTTTGTTTTGGTTGTTGTTTGGTGTGTTTTTGTGTTTTTGTTGCGTTTTGTTGTGAATCCGGCGTGTTTTTCTTCGGGAAGGAAGGTTTCGGGGCCCAACACGGGCATAACACCCCCGTGCCGATGGGGGTGAAATTCACGAGCTTTCGAGGTTTGATCTTTACCATTCGGCACGGGGAGAAGCACGGCCGTGCCGTGCCCGTGCTGAATCCCGAGCCTGCTGCCCGTGCACGCGTCACGGACGTGCCGAGTTCTTCGTTTTTCGTTGAATTTACTTAAGCACGGGCACAGAACGGCCGTGCTGAGGCCGTGCTCAGCGCGACTGTCCCTCTTCCTGCGTTTTTTCTCCTTTTTAAACGCGCCGTTCATCCTTTCTTTCTTCTTACCGGCGTCTCTCTTCCCTCGTGCTTTCATTTTCTTGCGTTTTCGCGATTTTGCGGGTGGTTGTCGTGGTTTTTCGGAGTTACATCGCTTCTACTCCTTCTTCAACACTTTTGGTAAGTCGACGAGCCCTAGATTTGTGCTTTCTATATTAATCTTTGTTTTTATGCTATTATTCTTATCGAAAACATCTAAATTTACTGTTAGAGACCTCTAGGGTGCTTTTGATTGAGTTTTAAATACATTTTTCCCGTCGATTTTTGAGTTAGAAGCCGTCGGTTCCGAAGCTGGGTTTTGGAAGCACGGCCGTGTTCACTCAAGCACGGCCGTGCTTTGATTCTAGATCTGGAATTGCATGGAGGCACGGGCGTGCCTATTCAGCACGCCCGTGCTCATGAGAACCCCTATATTTTGAATAACATGGGCGTGCCGATTTGAAGCACGCCCGTGTTTCACTGTTGACCTTATCTGTTTAGTGTTTTTCTCTCAACAGATCATGCCGAGGAAGGCTACTGCGTCTGGCCCTTCTTCGAAGAGGGCTAGAGGGGAGTCGTCGACCCCAGCCGTCCCCCCTGCGTTGACTCTCGGCACTCCCATCCACCAGGAGCGCCACGACCGTTTGAGCGCAAAGCGGTTTGGCGAGCTGCGAGCGATAGATTGGGAGGTCCTCCGCGAGGTGGGCCTCGAGGCTGACGTGCGCCGATACCTCGGCGGGAGCGCTCGGACGAGGCCGTTGTCCATCACCGACCCCGCCTACGGAGGCGTCTCCGGAGGTCCTTGCGACCTTCGAGCTTTCCGGAGGCCCCATCGGCTACCACGGCGCCGGCACGAGTCACGGTTCTAGGCGCTCGGCGAGCTACATCGGATGAGTCCGACGAGTTTTCCGTCGGGGCCGGGATTGTACGATGAGGAGTTCACCGGGAACTCCAGTACGATGCCCCTCCTTGTAGCCCGACCACCCGGCGAGTCCCGGGAGGATTGTTGGCCGGCGTCGAGCACGGACCGGGAGTACAACCCCGCGCCGGTCCAAGGCCTCCTCTCTTCGTCTCCCCCTCGGGTACATCCATTTCATTCTCGGTCACTCCATCACGGGGCGGGGAGACAAACACCGGAGTCGTTAGTCGCCGCGACTTCGACTTTTTGCCGAGCATGCCGGACGGATTCCGAGATGCACCTCGGTTCTGAGGTGGCTTTTAGCATCCAGCACCGGGGACAGGGACACCCGAGTCGGCGCCATCTTCTCGCGGATCTTACATCACACGGGCGATTCGGGGGATGGGACTCCGAGCAGCCACACGTACAATGTGGATGGTCGGTGGCGTCCTTCCCGTCTCGGTGGACACACTCCGGGCGATGGGGATGCTTTGCGATCCACGTCCACATCTCATGGCACCGAGACACCAGTCCCTCTGCCACCGGTGTCCTTGATTCTCCACACTGCCGCCGGCCCATCGTCTCCTCGCACCCCACGCCCTCGCGCTTCCACCCACGCTCGGGACTCTCCTCCGGCGGGCTCTCCTTCTTTCCGGCGGTGGATGGCCGAGCACACGGCGGTTGGCCTCTCATCTCGACGTCACCCTGTCTCCACCTCCTCGTCGTGCCGCTGAACCTTCTACGTCCCGGAGTGTCGGAGTCGACACCACCGACACGCCATCGGAGTCCGACTCCGATTCCGAGAGCGCCCGGTTCGATGTTTTATTTTGTTGTGTTTTACTTTATTTTTTGTTCTTTGTTTTTGCTTACGTTGTCGTTTGTGTTCTTGAGTCGATTAGCAAGGGGAGTCCCCTACTAAACTGATCTCTTTTTAGTGTGCTTTTTTATCTTTTGTTTATGTTCGTTCTCTAATGCTTGCATGTGTATCTCGAGGCTTCATTGATTGTTTTTCTTTATGGTTGTCTCAAACGACTCATCCTTAATCGGCGATCAACACCCGCCCTTGTGTGCCATCGAATTTTTGTCGGCACCTCTCCTTTAACTTGGTGACAATTCCCAACCCTCACTTTTACTTGCACTTATTTTCTTTGCTTGCATGCTTACATCTTTAAACATTGAGAACAATGTTTCTTTCAAGTGTGGGGGAGAGTTGTGCATTTGTCTCCTAGATGTTGTGCATGACTTAGGACGATCTATGAAAATTATTTTGGTTGAGAATTGCTAAGCTAGGAGTTTTTGGGTATACTAGTGCACTTTTGTTGAACTTAAAGTTTCATTTTGCTCTTACTTTGGAAACCCAAATAATAACACTTAGTCTTCTGTTGTGTTGTTACTCTGTTAGAGGAAGGGCTAGTTATAAGGCTGAAAAATTAGAAGTTGACTCCAAACTCAAAATAAATAAAAGCTAGAATTGCGTGACAAGTCGGATTCCATTTTTGGGATGCCCTGTCAATTTTTGTGTGAAAGATGGTAGAAAAAGCTATCACTTTAGAAAAAGCGAAAGCCGCACTTGAGTAGTCGGATTTTAGGCATCACAAATGTCATTTTTGATGACCTACCAAGTGAAATGGCTGCCTCTAGGGTGTATGAAGCTACTACCCAATTTAGGAGTCAATAGTGAAAATTTGAGAAGAAAGAGCTTGTACTAGCCCCCTCAAGAACAGTTTTGACATACTTCAGGAGGCGACACACACACACGGTAGTACGGAGTATGAGTAAAATCTTTCACAAGCCTTCAATTGACTAAGTCACTAGTTCTCAAGAAACTCCTTAAAGCTTCAGTAACTCTTTTAACTTGTTGAGATCAGAGGTCATGCACTCATCACTTTATTAGGGGAATAAGGTTGCTTGAGGACAAGCAACAATTCAAGTTTGGGGGTATTTGATGAGCGCGTTTCATATATATATATTGCATGCTATACCTTCATCATTATTGAATGTTTTGGCTATAATTCTCCAAGTACGGTGCTATTTGAGGTATTCGTTGTTCGTCATGCAGATATCAAAGTCCTGAAGTAAAAAGAAGCGCTTTTGGAACAATTTTAGAAGCTAAAGGACTTAGAAGAAACCTCATCAAGCTCAGCACGGTTTGAGCATGCCCGTGCTGTTCCCCGTGCAAAATGCAGAAGAATTCAACTGCGATTCAGCACAGCCTGAGTCCGCTGAGCACGGGTGTGAAAACCTCAGCACGGTCGAAGCACGCCCGTGCTGCTTCCCGTGAAAATTACAGGAGAATGCGGCCATAGATCAGCACAGCCAGAGTTCGCTGAGCACGGTCGTGCAAAGCCTCAGCACGGTCGAAGCACGCCCGTGCTGTTCCCCGTGCAGATTACAGGTTTGTGAGTTTTCTGAAGAGTTATTTGGCCGTAATCTGCACGGCTTGAAGCACGGTTTCATCACGCCCGTGCTCACATCGGGAAAACTTTAAAACTCTAAAAACTTAGGCTTTTGGGGGACTTTTGGTGGGCGAACTTTGGGAGAAAGAAAGGGAGAGCTTTGGGGATTCATCCTCAGCTTCATCAAGGGAATGCCAAGCGTATGGTAGGCCGATCGGAACGGGATTACACGACATCATAGATCCTTCGACAACCTCAAGGATGCAAGAAATTAGGGAGTTTCCAATTCCTTGTCTTGTAATTTCTTTGGCATTGTATTTGTTGGTTGTTATCATGAGGGGCTAAACTCTTAAGGGAGCCCCGGGGTTGGTTGTATGACGTTGTAGCTCGAACTCGTAGTCTTTACTTGCAGTTTTTATGATTGTCTTGTTCATTTCAATAAACCAAGGTTATTGGCTATCGTGTATGTTGTTTAGTGCTTGATGCTTGGTAGTTTGGTTCTCCTATCTAGGTTTGTGAATCTTTATTGATTGTTGCAAGCAGAGGGAGTTCAACTTAGGGCTCGGCAGCGCTAGAAACCTCATGCTTATAGCATAACTACGTTTAGAACTGAAGACATCCCTGATAATTACTGAGAAAGACTGAGTTAGTGAACGTCAGAAACCCGACCCCGGGGCCCCATCTCCTCCATCGAGTCAATCCTAAATCTTCCCTTGGTGAACTTTCCATTCCCTCAACTTCCTCAAAGTCAGTCCAAAGTTAACTCATTCATTTTTGATTTGGTTAGATATTGAGTAGGACGTTAGTATTAGAAGCTATACCAGTCCCTGTGGATTCGACTACCCGACCCAAAGGGTACATTATACTACTTGTGTGACCCGTGCACTTGCGGTTACGCAAGGGGCGTATCACCTACCGGGTAAAATGGCTACCTTTAGGGTGTATGAAGCTACTACCCAGTTTAGGAGTCAGTTGCTGAAAAGAATAAACTATATCTTTTCAAAAACACATGGGGCGCACTCTATTAGGTCACACACACAGGGAAGTACGAGGTAAGAGTAAAAATTTATATAAGCCTTCAATTGTTATATACACTTGCTACTTAGAATCATCCTTAATCTTAGAAACTCCTTATTTTGCTGAGATCAGAGGTCATGCACTCATCCTTTTATTGTAAGTTAAGTTTTTGCTTGAGGACAAGCAATGATTCAAGTGTGGGGTATTTGATGAGTGCATTATATATATATATATATATATATATATATTTTTCATATGCATTACACCCGATATTTACTTGTCCTTTTGCTATTACTTGTTTAGTTCAGTGCTATTTAAGGTATTTTGTGTTTATTGTGCAGATATTTAGGTCCTGGAGCAAGTAGAAGGGATTTAGAGGAGAATTCAAATCAAAAGGACCTAAAAAGAAGTTCGCCAAGCCAAGTACGGCCTCAACACGGGCGTGCTCTTGGCCGTGCAATTCACAGGAATTGGAAAGCACGAAGAAGCACGGTCAGAATACCCTAAGCACGGTCGTGCAATGCCAACAAGGCCTCAACACGGGCGTGTTCCACCCGGTGCAAATTACAGGCTGGTGAAATTTCGGGTGGGGGGGGGAATCACTGTAGCCCAAGTAATGTAGCACGAATACTGTAGCACGAATACTGTAGCACCGAGAACACAGAAACCCGCAATCTGCATGGGCTGAAGCACGGCCGTGCTGAATTAAGCACGGCCGTGCTTGCATCGGGAATGACTTTTTAAGGCCGAATTTAGGGTTTCTTGAGGGGCTTTTTGTGGGGATTTTCTTCTCCCCTTTGGGGGAGGCGGTGGAGTAGTAGAGAGACACCTTCAAGGGCTAGATCTAAACCAAGAGATCGTCGTATGAGTGGAGGAATGTTGGCAAGATCATCATCGGACACTCTCCGACGAAAATTGTGAAGCAAGAAGGGAGTTGATGAATTTCATCTCATTCTCTTGTTATTTACCTTATGTTTTTTGTAGAATCATGAGGGGCTAATCGTTCTTCGGTACCCCGGTTTAAGAGCTTGGTAGTTGTTGTATTTGAATGCTTTTATTGCAATGTTTATGGAGTCTCTAATTCTCTCTGTTAGATCTTTGGTTGTTTACTTGAATGTTGGTTATTGAGTGGCATTGATTGCTTAATTTCTTGATTTCCTCTTAGCTTGTATATCTCATTGATTGATACAAGAAGTGGAATTGGGCTCTCGCTCTCGATCCCACTATATCCACATTAGAGCAACAAGACTCTAGAACATAGGGATCATGAGACGCACTTTGATAAACATTGCGAGAATTCGAGTATAATTGATACCAAGTGACTACTCCGGGACGCTACTCTTTTGTTTGGATCTCTTGTCACCTTAACCCTGTCTCTCTTCTGTTTATCCTCACTTTCTTATTTTTATTTATAATTAAATCTCAAACCAACTAGTGAGCCGGCTAGATATTAGAAATCCAACGAGTATCGAAAGCTACACCAGTCCCTGTGGATTCGACTACCTGACCCTACGGGTACACTTTACTACTTGTACGACCCGTGCAATTGCGGATACGCAAGTGGCGTACCGGTAGGGGACTAGTCAGGGTTGACCTTAGGTTTGGGACCTTGTGTCTTCGGGTTCCACGACTCTTCAAATCTCGTTTAACTAAAGGTAATTAGAGTTTTGCACTTGAAACAAGGAACCTAGAGGGAGCATTGTCCGAGTGCCCCATTCTTATCTTGATACTTTCTGTACCTCTAACCATCGTTTTTAATCCTTATTTTCTGTCTATTTACTTTTAATTAAATCTTTTCGCACATCGAGTTTTCATTGACTACTTGGCAAAGTCTATTTGTTTGTAACGTCTACTCCCCGTGGATTCGACTACCCACCCGTTGGGTACTTTATTACTTCGACACCCGTGCACTTGCGGAACACACACGCAAGGGTGTGTCATTACTCTTGGTAATTCTAAATCTAGTGGTGATCTCTCTCTTTACTAGATTGAATAAAACATGCAAGGCAATCAATAATGAAATCAAAAGCACAAGCAAGCATTAAGAACTCAAGAGTAAAACTCAAAGCGATAAATGCGAATAGAAACACAATGTAAATCTAATGAAAATAAGAATCCTATGGTTTACATGTCCGAATACCCTCTAGGGGTTTAGCTCTCCATGGAGCGAGTCACAAAACAAATAATGAATTGAGAATAAAGTTCCAAAGACATAAAGAATAACCCCCTAAATCCGTGATGATGGTCTTGATGGATAGTTTCCACGTCCGGGATTGAATCCACTTGCGAAGCTAGGTCGCCGATGGCTTCCTTGATGCTATGACGGAGGAGGAATCGATCCAAGTTGGTGAGGAAAGCTTCCCAAAGCCGCAAAGAACTCTCTCCAAGCCCTAGCCACCTTGCCTCTTGAAAACAAATGAAAAGATCCTTAAAAATTATCACAAGGCGGCTTTTATAATTTGAAATCGGGGCTTCACACGGGCATCCACACGGGTACTCACACGCCCGTGTGCTGTAGCCACACGCCCGTGTGGAATTTCCACACTGGCGTGAACAGTAATTTTACTACAGTTTTTTCCCGAATTCTTCTTTTGAGTCCACACAGTCGGGCACACGCTCGTGTGTAGGGTGCGTGGCTTCCTTTCCTTTGAAATCTTCAAGAACCTTCTTCTACTTGGGTACGGAAGCTGGGACATGGACGTACTACTGCCTTTGTGCTCTTTCGGTTTATGTAATGACTTGGAGTCCGCTGAAAGTTAGCAACACCCCCATGCATATGAACACAGCTTCTACTTGTGGCCTTGAAATGTGTCATCACACCCTATCTTTGCTTCTTCTTGTACTTCATGTCTCCAAAGCCCTGTTTGCACAAAAGAACACAAAACACACCCTGTCAATGATAAAACCTGATAAAAGTGATGCTCAATGCATGTAAACTGATGTTATAAAATATATATAAACAAGCACTTATCACGACACCCTTAGGTTTAGCTATTAGATCATCACACACTACACTCATTAGGCTAGATAACAAAAGAGGAGCGATTACTAGTATTCTTGTTCCATGTGGTTCCACAACCCGACCCATTGGATCGACTTTATTACTTGACGACCCCTGCACTTGTGGTAACGCAAGGGGTTGACACATCACCCCGTGTTGTGTGCATCAGTAATCATGACAAGCATGTGTCATTTAATCCTATATCTAGGCTTTGGTTTGATTACTTCTTTTGTGCTCTATTCTATGTGTTTTAGACTTGTGAACTCTGTTCAGGTCTGTGTATTTTCACTGGTTTTTGTTAGCTTTACTGTGACTCGAGGGTTGAGTGGCGTGGGTGTCCCTTTTCGGGCTATCACGACGGTTCTCGCGTGTTAGTCTCACGGGATGGGGCATGACGATAAATCTCTTATAATCATCCATTAAAAACTCAAGAGAACAAACAAAGAAAAGGAATGATTGAATGAATCAGTGAGCTCTACCTAAATTTCCTGTTGCTCTGACCCATCCCTTTCAAATATCACCCTTGAATTCATGAAAACAATGCAAGCAAACACCAAGAAAAAAAAACCCAATCCTTCTTTTCCAAAACCTTCCTTGGTCTATGGTACTAGTTTCTCTATGGTAAAGCAGTAGATCTACTAGTTTTGGGATAAAGCTTGCAAAGCGATGTGGAGAAGAAGAGGCCATATTTGAGAGTGGAGATGAGATCAGTTTTTCTTTCTAATGGTTCTAGCTACATTGAAGGGCAATGGTGTGGAGAGCGACCAATAGCCAATGGAGGAAGAGAGGCAAAGGGATGAAGAGGAGCATAAGAGATAGAGAGAATCGGACAGAGAGGAACATGAGACAAGATATTAGGGTTGATTTGGATCGCACGTCATTGATGACATGGATAACACATTAATCAGACTACGAGTTAGGAAAATCTCTTCGGCTTGTATAGCAGTATACTTTACCAATACAGCTAACCTCAACCATAGAGAAGAATTCATGAGCAGTAGGCTTGCCAATCCACTTCATAATTCCCAAGACTTTGGCCAAAACTACGTTCATTCATTTATTAAGGTCCTACAAATAGTTCAAAATATGGAAGTAAGATATAAAATTCTGCTCAATAGGCGTAAACATAGAATATCAGTATAGATGAATACATCATGGGCCACCATAACATTAGCATGTACAGGCATTTATTGTGTATTTATCACACTTATTTATGGTGTGTTTGTTTGAATATATTTGTTTTTACCTGTAAATGTAATTACTTTACTGTAGCAAATTTGGTGTTTGTTTGAGTGTATTTGCAAATGTTGGGGGTAATTGAGTTTACATAGAATAAGGATTTGGATGTAATTGGTTTTACGCCCGATTTGGGCGTAAAACCAACTACTTCACTGTAGCAAATCTGGTGAAAATTTTAAATAAGGGAATTTAATATTAATTAATTTATATGATACAATGTATTTAACAAAAATTTTAATATTATTTGAAAATATTAAGTAAGCTATTTAATGAAAATAGTTTTGTTTTTTAAGGTTATTTTCATGTACACAAATTAATAAAACATTATTAGAAAAATCATCATTAAAAGTAGATTTAATAACAAAACTTTTTTAACCAATAAAAAGTTAATAACAATTACATCAATATAACTAACAATTAAAAATGATAATAATATAACAATAATATAGAGTTTATTATTTAAATTGATTAATATAATAATTACATTAAGAAATAATCTCCATTCAAAAAAAAAAAGTAAAAACCAAAACAATTGGTATTTATAAAGTTGTTTAGGGGTAATCTCACCCTGAATGGCTACATCTCTTAAATATATTAAACTAAACACCAAATTCTATAATACAGTAATTCCAGTTACATATAACCAAACTTTATAATTCCAGTTACTGTATTTTCAAATTCCTGTACTTTCACTTACATTATAATTAAAAATCCTCCGCATTTACAATTACATCTAACCAAACGTTACCTTAAAGATTTTATACGTGTTCCAATCTTAGAGTGAGAACTTATCCCCACACCTTGCACTATGTACTTCTCTCATGGAGCTAAAAACTAAATCCGTTGTGAGAGGTATTAATTCCTCCATGGCCTGCGTAGGTGGCGTAGTTTAGTACAATAACTGACTATATATCCATTCTTTTTAACTTCACTCACATCAGACACCCTGCAACTGGCCTTGCAAATTCCTTCTCTCCCACAATGCAGGAACAGTCGAAGAAGTTCAGAGGTGTTAGGCAACGCCACTGGGGCTCTTGGGTGGCGGAGATAAGGCACCCACTTATGTAAGTTCAACTACACATTTCTTTCATGCATTGTTATGCCCTTCATTCTGTTCCATGGGTGGGAATGCACTGTATAGGAAGAGGAGAGTGTGGTTGGGCACATTCGAGACAGCAGAGGACGCTGCACGAGCCTACGACGAGGCCGCCGTGATCATGAGCGGGCACAACGCGAAGACAAACTTCCCGGTGGGCGAGAGCTCGAGCAGGGCACTGTCCGAGATGCTGCGCCAGAAGTTACGGCGTTGCTGCAAGGCGCCGGCCTCTTCTCTTACTTGCTTGCGCCTTGACACTGATAAGGCTCACATTGGAGTTTGGCAGAAGCGAGCTGGCTCACTCGCTGGGTCCAATTGGGTGTTGAATGTGGAGCTCGGGAAGAAGGTTGTGTCTTCTTCGGCTGAGAAGACAACAATATCATCGCAAGATCACCAAGAAATGGACATTGCTTTGCAGATGGTTGAAGAACTGCTCACTGTTTCTTAGGAACTCCCAATTTCCAACTAAAAATAGTTACTTCTTCAACAGCTGCAATTGCAGATTCTAGGAAAGAGGCTCCTGATATGATAAGCAGAATTTATCATTTTCTTTTAAATGTAATTAAAGAACCAACCACTCTACGAAACTTAAAGGGAATGCATAGTAATGGCAATGCACAATAAAGGTGGTCCAGCTTCGTTGTTAGCTGTCATGCAGTCCTCTCATTAGAAGCCACTTTTCCATGGTACTAGAGAGAGTTTGGAAAGAAGTAAATAAAAGTCGAATAAAGATGTTACTGATCAATTTACATATATTTTCTGCAGATCCTCTATACAATATATTAGTAAACTTTTTCCTACTCTTCTTCTTCTTCTTTTATGCATCATATTCAACAGTAGTTGGACAAATTGAATGTGAGATTCATCAAAAAAATTCAAATCCTTAATTATTTAGTTGGGTTGGTGGGTGGATGCAGCATCAGATAAAAAGGAATGTGCATTTGCATTCTGGTTATTAATCCAATTTATTTTTGTTAGATTATGAAGGATGGTGGCAACCAGCGTCTATACTTTTGAAGCTTCAAAAGTGACACACTAGTAGCAAGAAAGTAACAAACATATGGATACAATGTAACTCACAAATCCGGACCACAGGCAAATTCAGAGATAATATGAACCAAAACCATAACCAAAAACGAAATGCCGAGTTTCAGAATAATTTCCGATGAATAATTTCCGATATAGGAGAGATACTTATGTTCTTATTTCCAACTTATGAACAGAAGATTAATTTATCTAATTAATTACTTAATTAGTTGATAATAAGAAACTAAATGAAGAACAGAGTTCCTTGAATTCAAAGACAAGTCGGTGCAGATGCCAAAGGATATTCCCTTCCATAATCCTCTCACTATCCCATAAATAATCAACAAAAAAATAACATTACTAACCAAGAACCAAAGTAAAACCAACATGAGAATATTCAGAGAAGATGCCTTCAAACTTCAGAGAAGATGGACACCTTTTGACATGTTTGGATGGAATACGAAATATCCGGGCGTAGGATGGGAACTAAAACAGGAATCCTAGGCACGTGTCTTTCTCGTGCTGGAGAAGGGGAATATGACCTCAGATATCCCTTTTCCTCACCCATCACTCTTCTTCGCATATTCCACCCAGAATATTCTTTTTTTCTTATTTTTTTATTTTGCCTTTCCTTTTAATTATTTATTTTCTTTATATATTTATTTCCCTTTTCTTGATCTTCTCCTCCATCTAATCCCTAAATCCTCCATCACCATGAAGTTTGGGAAGAGTCTAAGTGCCCAGATTGAAGAGACGCTGCCTGAATGGAGGGACAAGTTCCTCTCCTACAAGGAACTTAAGAAGCGGCTGAAACGTATCGCCGTCGGTGACCAATCTCGGCCGGTGAAACGGCCGAAGCTCGGCGATCAGAACGAGCCGGCTACCATTGCCACAGAGGAGGAGGAGGACTTCTTGAAGCTCTTGGAAGCCGAGTTGGAGAAATTCAATGGCTTCTTTGTTGAGAAGGAGGAGGAGTACATCATCCGTCAAAAGGTTTCTTTTTCTTCCGCCCTCCACACCAACATTCTCAGAATTATCTCATGTTTTAGTTATTGAAATTTAAAATTTTAATGCAGGAGTTGCAGGATATAGTGGCAAGGGTGGCAGGAAAGGAAGCTAAGGAGGAGCTGATGAAGGTGAGGAAGGAGATTGTTGATTTGCATGGAGAGATGGTCTTACTTGAGAATTACAGTGCCCTCAACTACACTGGTATATTCAGGTTCTCTTTGTTGTTTTTGTTTTCTTTCCAATGCTTGATGTTGTATTAATTGGTTAATTTATTAAAAAGGGCTGGTGAAAATACTGAAGAAGTATGACAAAAGAACAGGAGCTCTAATCAGGCTGCCTTTCATTCAGAAAGTGTTGCAACAGCCATTCTTTACCACTGATTTGATATATAAGCTTGTGAAAGAATGTGAGACTATGCTTGAACAGCTGTTTGCAAAGAATGAACCACGTGCATCTGGTGATGTCGATGGAGGCGTTGAGATAGGGAAGAAGACAGAGAAAGGATCTGCTTCTTTGGGGAATGGGCTGGTTCCGGAATTGGAGGATATAGAGATCATGGAGAGTCTGTATATGAAGAGTACAGTGGCAGCATTGAGAGTTTTGAAGGAGATTAGAAGTGGGAGCTCAACTGTTAGTGTGTTTTCTTTGCCTCCTCTGCAGAGCAGTGTGCTGGAGAAAAGATGGGATAGTAATATTCCTGTGCTGGAACAGATTGCCAAATGATTTGTTATAATATAGGTGGAACAAGATTCATAGACAGCGATAGTTAATTTCTTGTTACGGTTTGGTTATTGGATCTGGCAATCTATTTATATACATATATATTTTTTGGCTTTATTTCCACTTGCTTTACAACTTGTATCAATTCAGTTTGCTAACAAAGATTTACCGCGTCTTCCTTCCAATTCTCTGTGTTTTCATTGTTTGTGTACTTCTTTGAAAGGAAAAAGAGCGCGTCAAAATGGACAGACTTTTTTACCTGCCATCTTCTATAAAAACGCCTAAATTAGACTTTTTAAATATTACCAACGTTGCCAAACCCGACTTGGA
Source organism: Dioscorea dumetorum (assembly GCA_902712375.1). NCBI lineage: Eukaryota > Viridiplantae > Streptophyta > Magnoliopsida > Dioscoreales > Dioscoreaceae > Dioscorea > Dioscorea dumetorum. The sequence goes on along the minus strand of CACTHL010000205.1, from coordinate 361,715 downwards.
CATTTATCCGGCCTAGCCCAGGGTCAGAAATACTACAAGCCAAGCTTCCGAGAGGATCAATAATAAAATATAATAAAATATAAAAAAGACAATTAATAATGAGAAAATATGATAAAAAACATAATTATAATGATGAAATACACAATTAGCTAAAGTTGATATTTAAATTCATTTCATGATAAAAACAGATACATACCAACCAAAACAAAAATAGTAAAAAATACATAACAAAAAGAATAGATTTAATTATCTAAGTACTCAAATATAACTATGATGAGTTAAATCAATGAACTTGAATCAAAACTCAAATTGATGTCATTCACATTATTTATAACCAAAATAAATGTTATTCTATTAAAAGATTATATTTTTATCAAGACATGTGGGGGAGTATACTAACCCTGGTCATGGTTCTGAAGAGTTAGTGTGCCAATAAACTAAAGTGCAATTGATGAAAAAAAATTATTATTAAATTATTAATTATGTATCATTATATATATTTAAAGTAGTTGTATAATAAAAAATTTCACTACAAGAAAAACAGGAATTTGGCACGGTACTTTTGTCACAGAATTCCAACCGTGCCAAATTTTTCACGGAAATTGGCATAACAACAAAAACTGTGACAAATTTTTCACGAAATTGGCACGGAAACAAAATTGTGACAATAATTGGCACGGAAAAAAAAACCGTGACAAAGTTTGTCACGGTCATTCTTTCCGCGCCAATGTTTGTAACAAATTTGTCACGGTATTTAGCACGGTAATTACAGTCCGTGGCAAAAACCGTGACAAATACAAAAATATTTTCACGGTTAAAACCGTGACAAATACAGTGACAAAATAAACCAACATAAAATGTTCTTTTAGTATTATTTCAAAAAACTAAAAAAAATCTTAAAAAATATAAAATTTTTATTTTTTTAATAAAAAATTATTTGTACATGCACAAATATTGTGATTAATTCAATAGCAAATAAATATAAACATCAAAATATAAATTAGCATGGATGTATATGAAACATCTCCATCTAGTTAATTAAAGTGAACATAATCAAAATAAACTAGTGAATATTTTATCAAGTGAAACATTAAAAACTAATAACTATTTAAATATTTTATTCAAAATAGTAAATAATTAATTAAATGGACATTAGTATAAATAATTAAATATATATTATATGTGATAAATATAAATATCTAAGTAAAAATTGAACAAGAAGTAAAGGCCGACAGATTTATTTAATTAGCAAATTATTAACAATTAAATGGACATTAGTATAAGAATTAGTAAAATCGTAAACTTATATTAATTATATTGCCCTTTTTTTAATTTTTCTAATATTTGTAAATAATTTATTAACTAAATGAAAAGTTAGAGATTAAAATTGAAAAAAGCTTTTTGTTTATTATTTTTTAAGTTGAAAACTTATTTATATTAAATGTATATACAATTGAAAATAATAAATTTGATGTATTAACATTAAGCAATTGAGTAGATTGGTGCAACCATCCCATCCATGATTATCATTATATTAATTAATTATAAATTTTAATTGAATTAGGGAATGTGAGATAAAAAAAACAATTAAAAAACATTAGTTTTTTCTCATATAATTCCAATTATAATGAATGTTTTATAAAATAATTGTAAACTTATTCTTTGGCACGGTTTTTGGCACGGCATGCCCGATGCAGTGACAAAAACCGTGACAAATAATTTTTTCCATTTGACAAAAAAATGTCTTTGGCACGGTCATCCCGATGCCGTGCCAATAACCGTGACAAATAAGAATATTTGTCACGGTTATTGGCACAGTTTTGGACATTTTTTGTCAAATTCATTGCCACAATTTTTATTTTTTTAATAAAAAATTATATTTGTACATGCACAAATATTGTGATTAATTCAATAGCAAATAAATATAAACATTAAAATATAAAATTAGCATTGATGCATATAAAACATCTCCATTTAGTTAAAGTGAACATAATCCAAATAAACTAGTGAATATTTTATCAAGTAAAAACATTAAAAACTAATAACTATTTAACTATTTTATCCAAAATAGTAAATAATTATATATATATATATATATATATATATATATATATATATATATATATATATATATATGTTGTAAATGTGAAATATCTAAATAAAATTTGAACAAAAAGTAAAGCCCCAAATATTTATTTAATTAGCAAATTACTAATAATTAAATGGACATTAGTGTAAAAATGAGCAAAAATCGTAAACTTATATTAATTATACTGCACTTGTTTTAATTTTTCTAAAATTTGTAAATAATTTATTAACTAAATGAAAAGTTAGAGATTAAAATTGAGATGGTAAGTTCCATGAATTAAAAAAAGCTTTTTGTTTATTATTATTTAAGTTGAAAACTTATTTATATTAAATGTATATACAATTGAAAATAATAAATTTGATATATTAACATTAAGCAATTGAGTAGATTGGTGCAACCGTCCATCCATGATTTTCATTATATTAATTAATTATAAATTTTAATAGAATTAGGGAATGTGAGATAAAAAAACAACTAAAAAACATTAGTTTTTTATGATATAATTTCAATTATAATGAATGCTTTATAAAATAATTGGAAACTTATTTTTTGGTGTGGTATTTGGTACGGTTTTAAGAAAACCGTGTGAAATACCATGCCAAAGGAAAAATATTTAGCACGGTATTTGGCACGGCACGCCCGATGCCGTGACAAAAACCGTGACAAATAATTTTTTCCATTTGACAAAAAAATGTCTTTGGCACGGTCATCCCGATGCCGTGCCAATAACCGTGACAAATAAGAATATTTGTCACGGTTATTGGCACAGTTTTAGACATTTTTTGTCAAATTCATTGCCACAATTTTTATTTTTTTAATAAAAAATTATATTTGTACATGCACAACTATTGTGATTAATTCAATAGCAAATAAATATAAATATTAAAATATAAAATTAGCATTGATGGATATAAAACATATCCATTTATGTTAAAGTGAACATAATCCAAATAAACTAGTGAATATTTTATCAAGCTAACCGTTCCAAAAACCGTGACAAAGCTAATCGTGCCAAAAACCGTGACAAACTTAACCGTGCCAACAACCGCGACAAAGCTAATCATTCCAAAAACCGTGACAAGCTAACCGTGCCAAAAACCGTGACAAAGCTAACCATGCCAAAAACCGTGACAAACTTAACCGTGCCAACAACCGCGACAAAGCTAACCGTTCCAAAAACCGTGACAAGCTAACCGTGCCAAACACCGTGACAAAGCTAACCGTGCCAAAAACCGTGACAAACTTACCGTGCCAAAAACAGTGACAAACTTAACCGTGCCAAAAACCATGACAAAGCTAACCGTACCAAAAACCATGACAAACATTGTCACGGTCTATAAAACCGTGACAAAATTTGTCACGGTTTTTCTATACCGTGACAAATATAATTTGTCATGGTTTTTCTATAGGCACGGTTCTGATTCCGTGCCAAAAACCGTGCCAAAACCAATTTGTCACGGTTTTTAGACCCAAAACCGTGCCAAAATTACCGTGCCAAATTCCTGTTTTTGTTGTAGTGTTGCATCCAAAAAATTTTCTTTTATTAAATATTAGTTCATATTAATTGTGGTATTCTTAATATAAAAGATTTAATGCTATTAATTTCGTTAAGGGCATTAAGTTAGCTTTATATTAAATATTTAAAAAACCGTCTAATGAAAATTGATTCCTTGGAATGTGGAAATCTTCCCTCAAATTAAAGTAGCATTTTATATTAAATTTGGTATTCTTAATATAAAAGATTCAATGCCATTAATTTCGTTATGTCCATTAAATTGGTTTTATATTAAATATTTAATAAGACATTCTAACTAAACTAGTCTTTGAAAGTGAGTATTTCTAAAAAATTTTAAAATTTTCTGTTTAAAAAAGATTTAGCAATATTTATTTTGTATTACATTAAATATAGAAAATGAAAAAAAAAAATCAGGCAATAGATAATATTTCAAGAAAGCAAGGAAAGAGCAATTTTATAATTAGTTATTTTTAGGGAAACTTTATAATTATACTTACAGTGAATATCACTAATTTCAATCAAGAGATCTTATTTAAAAAAACAAAAACAAAAAGCACACGTTATAATTTAATTATTGTTAATAAAAAATTTAATGGCATTAATTTGGTTAAGGGCGTTAAAAAAGTTTAACACCAAAATTTAATAAGATCCAGTGAAAAATTAAGCCTTTGGAAAGCGGAAATCTTTACATTGAATTATGATGTTTCAAGGGTGTATGTTAAAAAACAATAAAATTGCACATTTATAGAAAGGCGAGAGAGTTTTTTTAAATAAAAATATTTCAAAAAAGTGAAAATGGTATATCAATAATTTCATACTTATTAAAAGATATAGTTTGGGTTTGTGTGAAAATCGATAGACTTTTATTAAAGAAAATGAAGAGACCAAAATAAACGAAATTGAATGATGAAAGTCTTCGTATTGGCAAAATTTTAATAAAGATTCGTAATGAATGTTAGGGGGGATTAATTTGTTGGTAGGATACCAAATTATGGTTCATTTTTATTTTGGGGTCCAAACTTCAATTTAAATAAGAATGGTCACCCAATTTTAATTATGTTTCATATAGTGGTCCAATAGAGATTTTGACATATTTTTGATGATGGCAATTATTTGTCAGCAGCTGATATATAATTACTAGTTGGGCAAACAATGCGTCATGTATGTACTCTAAAAAAAATTCAACATTTACATTATCAAAAATATGTCAAAATTTCTCACTTTCCCACTCGGTAAAATAAAATTGAAGTTGGGCAACCATTTTGATTCAAATTAAAGTTTGAATACCAAAAATGAGAAAATATCATGGTTTGGTACCCTATCAAAAAGTTTACCCAATGTTAGGGTTTGTTTCTCTTTCAATATTATTCATACAAATCCATTTCTCGTTATAGTTTTGCTTTTTTATATACCATTTTTATGCTCTCCTGTGTCAATAATGTTACATATTATTAAGTTTGTCATAGTTTTATTATTTTTTAAATTTCATTGTTCATTTTATTTATTGTTTGTGTGTGTTTTATTTATTGCAAATATCACATTTGTTCGATATGTTTTTCTCATTTGAATAAATTTGCAGCTAGAGTAAAACTACGCAAGTGTTCTACCAAATGCCTTTTTAAATCCATTTGGTCAAATTTAAGAACATACGAAGGCTTATGTTAGGTTAGTTGGTTTTATTTGTAAGTGGCTTACTCTAATGCATTCCATTTCATTTCTTCAATATTGTTTTTTGATTGTTGTAAGAATTTGATCACTATCTAATTTAAATAAGTATTTTAACAGGTGGTATATTCAAACTAGAAATTTAATTCATTACTTGACAAATGACTCATTGAAGTAAATTACAATGGCCATGTTTATATTGAAAAAAAATATATATATCTGATTTTTAATAAAATTAAAATTTTATTTAGGTTAGGATATAAAAAATCATGATTAGGTTAGGATGAAAATATTATATATATATATATTAAAAAAATCTATTTTTTATAAGGTAAAAAAATAAATTATAAATAAATCTTAAAAAATTAAAAAAATCTGATAATAGTAAAAATAAATCCGAAATTCAAATTTTGAATTTTTCAGATTTTTGTTATTTAAAAAAATCAAATTTAAAAAAAAATCTATTGGTTGAGAATTTTCGGAGATAAACGGGGAATAAAAAAAATCCGAGAGAAACGAAAGAAATCAGGTGGAAAAAAAGGAGAAGGGAGACATTCCAAAAAAAAAAAAATCAGAGAGAGATAAAAAAAACTCCATGAGAAGAGGAGAACCCAAAAAAAAAAACAGAGGAAGAAGAAAAGAGAAAAATTATAGGAAGATAGAGAAGCAGGAAAAACATAAGATAGAGAAGAAAAAAAAAAGGGGAAAGAAGAAAAAAAGAAGAAAAGAAAGAAAAGGAGATCAAGACATAGAGGAGGGCTCCCCGGAGTTAAACAAAAAACGAAAGCAAAAAAAGATACTATTTGGATTTCTCTAGTAAAAATAAGTTCTTAACTTTGTATAATTTTCAATCTCTTATGCATGCAGTACAATTTGATGCTATGTGAATTGTTTTAGGAAAGAAAGAGGGCTAGGCCGCAAAATTTGTAGAAAACACTCAAGTTTGAAACATTTAAGGTTTTATTTGCAAATATTCAATAAAAGTGCAAAAAATGAAAATTCAGAAGGCTTGGTTGCAAAGTTTGAGGAAAAAATGAAAATTTGAAATGGTCGAGGTTTTATTTCCAAATGTTCGATAAAAATTCAAAAAATAAAAATTCTAGGGCCTGATCGGAAAATTTACAGAAGATTGCAAAACGAAAAGTTTAAGGTCTTATTTGCAAAAGTTTGATAAAATTGTAAAAAAATAAAAATTTAGAAGGTCTGATATGCAAATATGATGCTAGAGAGACTAATATGCAAAACAAAAAGAAGTTAGAAATTTTAGTGGAAATTAGGGTTGTTCACACAGATTCACCGATCCACTTTTTGAAGACCACAATCTCTTGTGGAGTCCAATGAAGTCCGTAGTGATAGACTCTTCTCTTTGTGAGAGCCTCTCCATTACCTCATGGACTTTCTTTCGAGTGAGTGGAAATACTTTTGAATAACACAATCTCTTGTGGAGTCCAATGAAGTCTGTAGTGGTAGACTGTTCTCTTTGTGAGAGCCTCTCCACTACCTCATGGACTCTATTTTTGAGTGAGTGGAAATACTTTAAAGACCGCAATCTCTTGTATTGTCCAGTAAAGTCTATAGTGGTAGACAGTTCTCTTTGTGCGAGCTTCTCCACTATCTCATAGACTCTTTTTGAATGAGTGGAAATATTTTTGAAGACCACAACACCTCTTGTGGAGTTCCAATGTAGACTGTAGTGGTAGACTGTTCTTTTTGTGAGAGCCTCCCCACTACCTCTTGGACTCTCTTGAGTGAGTGGAAATATTTTTGATGACCACAACACCTCTTGTAGAGTTCTTATGTAGACCGTAGTGGTAGACTGTTCTCTTTGTGGGGAGCCTCCCACATTGTCTCTTGGACTCTCTTGAGTGAGTGGAAATATTTTTGAAGACCACAATATCTCTTCCGGAGTTCCAATGTAGACCGTAGTGGTAGACTGTTCGCCTTGTAAGAGCCCCCCACTACCTCTTGGATTCTCTTAAGTGAGTGGAAAAGTTCTATCAAGACTACTAGCTCTTGTTGAGTTCAATGTGGTGGAAGATAGTTTTCTCTTTGCGAAAACTTCTCCACTATCTCTTGAAACTCTCTTGAGTGAGTGGAAAAAGTTCTATCAAAGCCACCAACTCTTGTTGAGTTCGATGTGGTGGAAGATAGTTTTCTCTTTGTGAGAACTTCTCCACTACCTCTTAAAACTCTCTAGAGTCGGTTAAAAAAGTTCTATCAAAACTACTAGCTCTTGTTGAGTTCAATGTGGTGGAAGATAGTTTTCTCTTTGCGAGAACTTCTCCACTACTTCTTGAAACTCTCTAGAATAAGTGAAAAAGTTCTATCAAAACCACTAGCTCTTTGATACGCCCCTTGCATAACCGCAAGTGCACGGGTCGTATAAGTAGTAAAATGTACCCTTAGGGTCGGGTAGTCGTATCCACTGGGACTGGTGTAGCTTCTAATACTATCGTTCTGCTTATTATCTGATCAGATAAATAAGGGTGGAATTGACTCTAGGTTGGATTAAAGGAGATTGAGAAAAAGAATTACACCAAGGGAAATGTGAGGATTAGCTCGATGGAGGAGATGGGGCCCCGGGGTTGGATTCCTGACGTTCACTAACTTGGACTCTCTCAGAATTTATCAAAGATATCTTCAGTTCTAAATCTAGTTATGCTATATGAATGATGCTTACAGTGCTGTTGAATCCTAGGTTGAGATCTTACTTCTTGCAACTATCAATAATGATTCACAAGCTAAGATAAGAAAGCCAAACTTTCAAGCATTCAACCACTAAAAACCATTCAAGATAGCCAACAACCAAGATTTAATGCAAGGAATAAGACATTCATAAATGCTGCAAGTAGAGTAATCAAGTTCAAACCACAACGTCAGAAAAGATCACCCCGGAGCTCCCTTAAGAGTTTAGCCCCTCATGACATTAAACAACAAGGTGAGTGCCAAAGAAATTAAAATACAAGAAGTTGAAAACTCCCTAATTTCTTGCATCCTTGCGGCCGTCGAGGCTCCATGATGTCGTGGAATCTCCTCCCGATCGGCCTACCATACGCGCAACATTCCCTTGGTGAAGATGAGGACGGCGCCCCAAAACTCTCCATTTCTTCCTCCCTTAATTCGTAGCCAAAAAGTCCCCCAAAAAACCTAAGTTTCGGGGTTTTAAACTTTTCCCGATGTGAGCATGGCCGTGTTAAAGCCATGCTCTAAGCCGTGCAGATTACGGCCGAATAAAACTCTTGAAACTCCAATTCCCGTAATCCGCACGGGGGCCAACATGCCCGTGTTGCGGCCGTGCTTCAGCCCATGTAGATTGCGGGTTTCGAGTTCTCGGTGCTACAAGGTACTTTTGATACAAGTATTGGTGGAACATGCCCGTGTTGAGGCCGCATTGGCATTGCACGACCGTGCTTAGGGCATTCTGACCGTGCTTCCTCGTGCTTTCTCATTCCTGTGAACTGCATGGCCAAGAGCACGCCCGTGTGGAGGCCGTGCTTGGCTTGACGAACTTCTTTTTAGGTCCTTTTGATGTGAATTCTCCTCTAAATCCCTTCTACTTGCTCGAGGACCTAAATATCTGTACAATAAACTCAAAATACCTTAAATAGCACCGAACTAAACAAGTAATAGCAAAAGGACAAGTAAATATCGGGTGTAATGCATATGAAATATATATATAAAATGCACTCATCAAATACCCCCAAACTTGAATCGTTGCTTGTCCTCAAGCAACTTTAATTCCTTAACAAAATGATGAGTGTATGACCTCTGATCTCAGCAAAGTTAGAAAATTCATAAAGCTTAAGGAGCCCAGAGTAGCTAGTGCCTTAGTCAATTGAATGCTCTTGAAAGATTTTACTCTTACTCCGTACTACAGTGTGTGTGTGCCGTCTCATGAAGTGTGTCATAACTGTCCTTGAGGGGGTCTAGTTCAAGCTATCACTTTTCACTTTTTCACGATGACTCATAAAGTGGGTAGTAGCTTCATCCACCCTAGAGGCAGCCATTTCACTTGGTAGGTCATCAAAAATGACATTTGTGATGCCTAAGATCCGACTACTCAAGTGTGGCTTTCGCTTTTTCTAAATTGATAGCTCTTTCTACCGTCTTTCTCACAAAATTTGACAGGGCATTTAAAAAGGAATCCGACTTGTCACAATTCTTTTCTTTTTCTCATTTTTTCAAATTTCTTCTAATATTCTAGCTTTTATTATTTGAGTTTGGAGTTAACAACTAATTGTATCACAAGCTTTACAACTAGCCATTCCACCGACTTGGTGCGCGTATTTATTGGGTGTACCCGTCCCCGAAGCAAGTGCATGCGACGTGCCAAGTGAGTGATGTAGGGTTCGACAAAAATGGCTTTCGTGCGGCGATCCTTGGATTGATGCTGAAATGCAGCAGCGAGCACATAACCCATGTGAAATGGGATGCCATCCCACATACTGACCAAATAGGTGAATTCGAGTTAGTGATCACACCCGTGCTCTCGCCTCGACCCGTGATAGTCCCACTCGAAGATTGTGGATGGCTCGTAATGCGGGAGATCCGAGCATTAAGGCTTTAGACCGAGCCGGTTGATACAAAAGGTAATCGGAACTCACGCGTCGCCAACAATCCCGTTGGGACTCACCAGGGGGAAGATAAAACGTCAAAGATTGATACTCCGGCGATAAGGTGAATGGTTCATCATACAACCCCATCCGGATGGCAAATTCAAGAAAGCTCATGGTAAACTCCCTCTCTAACAACTGAAATTTCAAAGCGCTTGGATCCTCCCAACCGATTTGTTCTCGTTTCAGCTCGAAGATGGCTAGAAACTCGGCGGTCAACTCGTGATATGCGGGTTCGGTAATAGAAAACACTTTGTACCAAGATCCCACATTAAGCAACCGGTGAATCTCCTCTCGCCAAATTCGCTTTTCGGAGTGCCCGCCAATCAAGCATGCGGAAACCCCTAAACGACCGTTGGGAAAGCCTATGAAATTACTACGTGTTGAGTTATGATGGAAAATGGAGGGAACCCATGGGTGGACATGGGTCGAGGACGGTGGGATGCCGGTCGCGATGCTACCCGTTTTATGGGCATGACGGAGGGGCGCTAAAGATGACAGGAGGAACTGCGCGAAGGAGAACGGCGGGGTAGAGGCCAAATGAATTAGGGTTTGCCCAGCGTTGCTCGGATGAAAAGAAAGGCCGAGTCCCGCAAAAAGAAAGGAGCACGGCCGTGCTTCGAGCGAAGGACGCCCGTGCCTGATGACTCCGTCCAAAATGCAACCGACGCCGGTGAAATGCACGGGAAGCAACACGGGCGTGTTCTCCCCGTGCTTAAAAGAGCTAAAATAAAAAGAAACACGAAAACTAAAGAGACACAACGAAATCAAAAACACAAACAAAAATGCACCGAAAGGGGAAATATGGGTTGCCTCCCACCGGCGCTTGTTTACCGTCCCGAGCTCGACGGATATAAAATTCAAGTGGGTTGAATAAGGAGGAGGCTTTGCACACCCTCATCACCCGAAAAGTAGTGGGACTGATGTAGTGCTTCAACCGGTGTCCATTCACCTTGAAAGTTCCATGATCAGGATGATATATTGCAATAGTTCCATATGGGTAAACACACGTGACTTGGTATGGGCCTGTCCAGTGCGATTTCAGTTTCCCAGGGAACAACTTCAAATGGGAGTTGAACAACAAAACTTGATCTCCAACCTCAAATTGCTTGTCAATCCATAACCGCTTGTCATGCAATTTCCGAGCCCTCTCTTTGTAATTAACAGAATTCTCATATGCTGCCTGTCGGAACTCGTCTAACTCATTTAATTGGAATTTTCTCTTTTCTCCTACCTTCTTCAGATCGAAGTTTAGCTTCTTAACGGCCCAATAGGCTCGATGCTCTAGTTCGATCGGCAGATGGCATGCTTTACCATAGACTAAACGGTATGGTGTATGCCCCGTGGGAGTCTTATATGCAGTCCTGTACGCCCATAAAGCTTCTTCTAACTTTTCAGACCACTCCTTCCTGCTGAACTGAACTGTCTTTTCTAAAATTCGCTTTATTTCCAGGTTGGCGACTTCCACTTGTCCGCTCGTTTGAGGGTGATAGGCTGTAGCGACACGATGGGTCACGCCTAATTGTGATAAGGTTTTCTCGAACTGAGTATTGCAGAAGTGAGACCCGTGATCGCTAATAATAGCCCTTGGACAACCAAAACGAGCAAACAATTTCCTTAGAAATTTCACAATGACCCTTGCATCGTTAGTAGGAAGCGCTTGGGCCTCCACCCATTTAGACACATAGTCAACTGCAACCAGTATGTACCGACACCCATTTGAGGACAGAAATGGGCCCATAAAATCAATGCCCCTCACATCGAAAACCTCACACTGTTGAATCGGTGTTTTTTTATCTCATCTCGTTTAGATAAGTTACTGCTCCGCTGACAAGCATCACAAGATTCTATCATAACCTTGGCGTCTTGGAAGAGCGAGGGCTAAAAAAACCCGGCTGCTAACACTTTCTCAACGTTTCGGTTCTGCCCAAAATGCCCTCCAAGCACCACTGCATGGCACTGTGATAAAATACGCCATCCTTCTTCTCTTGAAACACATCTTCTTACCATTTCATCCGCACATAGCTTATATAAACACGGATCATCCCAAACATAGTGCTTGACATCTGACATGAATTTTTTTCTTTCTTGATAAGAGAGTTTCTGGGATTACTCCCCCTGCCATGTAATTTGCAATGTCAGCGAACCATGGGACAGACGCATCCGGAGGCTCTCTTGTTTCTACGAGATACAAATGTTCTTCAGACAAGGAATCATTTACAACTTCAGAACCGCCCCCACTATTACCAGGATGCTCTAACCGGGATAAATGATCTGCCACCACGTTGGCAATGCCTCCTTTATCCCGTATTTCCACATCAAATTCCCGCAGAAGTAAAATCCACTGTATCAACCTTGGTTTAGCATCTGTTTTAGTCATCAAGTACCGCAATGCTGATGCTGCATGATCGGTGAACACTATCACTTTAGAGAGAACTTATCAGAGATATCTTCAGTTCTAAATCTAGTTATGCTACATGAATGATACTTACAGTGCTATTCAATAATAGGTTGAGATCTTACTTCTTGCAACTATCAATAATGATTCACAAGCTAAGATAAGAAAACCAAACTTTCAAGCATTCAATCACTAAACAACATTCAAGATAGCCAACAACCAAGATTTAATGCAACGAACAAGACATTTATAAATGCTGCAAGTAGAGTAATCAAGTTCAAACCACAACGTCAGAAAAGATCACCCCGGGGCACCCTTAAGAGTTTAGCCCCTCATGACATTAAACAACAAGGTGATTGCCAAAGAAATTAAAATATAAGAAGTTGAAAACTCCCTAATTTCTTGCATCCTTGCGGCTGGCAGAGGCTCTATAATGTCGTGGAATCTCCTCCCGATTGGCCTACCATACGCGCAACATTCCTTTGGTGAAGATGAGGACGGCGCCCAAAAACGCTCCCTTTCTTCCTCCCTTAATTCGTAGCCAAAAAGTCCCCCAAAAAACATAAGTTTCTAGGGTTTTAAACTTTTCCCGATGTGAGCACGACAGTATTGAAGCCGTGCTCCAAGCCATGCAGATTACGGCCGAATAAAACTCTTGAAACTCCAATTCCAGTAATCTGCATGGGGTCCAACACGCCTTTGTTGCGGCCGTGCTTCAGCTCATGTAGATTGCGGGTTTCTGAGTTCTCGGTGCTACAGTACTTTTGATACAGTGTTTGTGCTACAGTATTTTGCTGCAGAACTCGTGCTACAGTTATTCCCCCCGAAAATTCATCAGACTGTAATTTGCATAGGGTGGAACACTCCCGTGTTGACGCCGTGTTGGCGTTGCACGACCGTGCTTAGGGCATTCCCGACCGTGCTTCCTCGTGCTTTCCAATTCCTGTGAATTGCACGGCCAAGAGCACGCCCGTGTGGAGGCCGTGCTTGGCTTGACGAACTTCTTTTCGAGGTCCTTTTGATGTGAATTCTTCTCAAAATCCATTCTAATTGCTCCAGGACCTAAATATTTGCACAATAAATTCAAATACCTTAAATAGCACCGAACTAAACAAGTAATAGCAAAAGGACAAGTAAATATTGGGTGTAATGCATATGAAATATATATATAAAATGTACTCATCACTCTTGTTGAGTTTAATGTGGTGAAAGATAGTTTTTCTTTTTGTGAGAACTTCTCCACTACCTTTTAAAACTCTCTTGAGTGAGCGGAAAAGTTCTATCAAAACCACTAGCTCTTGTTGAGTTCAATGTGGTGGGAGGTAGCTTTGCCTCTCCACTGTCACAACATCTCTTATGAAGTGAAAAGCATGTGGTAAACTATTTTCCTTGTGAGGACCTCGCCACTCACTTTTTAAAGCGCTCTTGAGTGAGTGGAATACTTAATGAGATGAAATGATATAAAAGGAAAGAAGAAAGATTTACAAGATATAGAAAGAGACTTTATATCTAAGATTCCGAGTTCTTCAATTATAAAAAAAAAAGAGAAGAATCTAAGTTTGTGCTTTATAACCGAGGAGCCCTTATAACTTGGGATCCTGAAGAAATTCTAAAAAAAAAGAAGAAAAAAAAGAAACAAGTTAAAGAAGCCAACTTAGTGATCAATCATGTGAAAGATTGTGACATAGCAATGCATAAGCTAAGGTTTAAAGGCATAAAAGCATAAAAAAAAAAGTAAAGACTTGAAAAGTTTAAATTTATAGGTAAATGAGCTCGGAAGATTCAAGATATCAAAAGTCAAAGAGTCGAAGAGTTTCACAAGCTTAAAACTTGAGAAACTTCACAAGTGCAAAATGCCGAAGTCGTCAGACACCCATATCGAAGGGAATCAAGTTCATGATTACAACTTGAGACCACTTTGAAACCAAGAAACTTAATGCAATCATGATTATTATAACTTGATGATGTGCAAGTCAATGCTCAAAGCACAGAAAATGAAGATAAAAAAATAGTCAAATGAATGACAAATGAACTCAATAGTCTCACGATATCATATATCAAAGACTCAGAGTTTCACAAGTCAAGATTTAAATAAAGTTTCACAAGCACGAGAGCTGATTCTTTTGAAAAATCAAATTATGCAAAATAAAGTTTGTGATTCATCAATATATAGAATCAACAACTTGAAATGCAAACTCAAATCCAAGATGCAAACTCCAAAGTCAAAGCTATTTCAAAAATCAAAGTTAAAGCAGCCAAGTCAAGATTCGAGATATGAAAGAGTCAAGACTTGAAAATCTATACAAATTGATAAATGAACTCTATAGTCTCAAGCCATCAGAAGTCAAAAACTCAGAGTTTCGCAAGTCAAGACTTAAAGAAAGTTTCACAAGCACAAGAGCTGAAGCTTCTGAAAAGTTAAATTATGCAAAATCAAGTTTGTGATTCATCAACATAGAGAATCAACAACTTGAAATGCAAAGTCAAATCCAAGATGCAAACTCTAAAGTTAAAGCCATTTTAAAAATCAAAGTTAAAGCAGCCAAGTCAAGATTAGAGATATGAAAGAGTCAAGATTTGGAAAATCTATACAAATCGACAAATGAACTCAACAAAGTCAAGATATCAGAAGTCAAAGACGCAAAGAATTTCACAAGTCAAGACTTGAAGAAAGTTTCACAAGCATGAGAGCTGAATCTTTAGAAAAGTCAAAATCATGTAAAATCAAATTTGTGATTCATCAACAAAGAGAATCCACAACTTGAAATTCAAGCCAAAAATCCAAAATGCAAATCAAAGCCAAGATGCAAACTCAAAAGTTAAAGCCATTGTAAAAATCAAAGTCAAAGCCGCCAAGTCAAAATTCGAGATATGAAAGAGTCAAGATTTGGAAATCTATACAAATCGACAAATGAACCCAACAGTCTCAAGACATCAGAAGTCAAAGACTCAAAGAATTCCACAAGTCAAGACTTGAAAAAAGTTTCACAAGCACGAAAGCCGAAGCTTTTGAAAAGTCAAATCATGTAAAAATCAAGTTTGTGATTCATCAACATAGAGGATCAACAACTTGAAATTCAAATCAAATTCAAAATGCAAACTCAAATGTCCAAGATACTTATTTCAAATAAAGGAACATATGAGCTCAATAGCTTCAATGCATCAAAACTAAAGGGTTGAATAGTTTACAAGTTGCAAAAAAAGTTCACAAGCGCAAAATGCCGAAGCCCTTTCTTTGAAGAATTTCAAATCATCAAGTTACTGATTTCTCAAAATGTGGAGGATTTACAGCTTGAAACCTAAATCATATCCAAGATACAAATTCCAAGACTTGATGAAGACCAAAAGTCAAAGTGTGCTTTTCGACTTAAATAGCCAGAAGGAGATGAAATAATGCAATCATTGTTTACTTAGACATATGTCTAAGTTACATAAGGTCAAAATGATCAAATTTCAAAGTCCTTGTAATTTCGATAAAGTGTATGAATTCAAGTTTATAAAAAAGATGAATAAAATTGATTAATCCAAATTTTGTTCTTCTTCACACTTATTTCTTAATCGGAGGTTCCTGTGACAGTTTCCAAAGTAATTAACATTAGAGGCTCGCCCTTAGTGAAAGTCGAAAACCCACAATCCCTTGAAGTCATAAAATAAATAAAATTTGATTTGTGAGCCTTTTATTTTAGCCAGTTATTCATATTAAGAGCCGGTTAAAAAAAAGGGCCCCATATATATATATATATATATATATATATATATAGATTTAAAAACTTTTTGTAGAAGTAAATAAATCTGAGA
The DNA here is from genome assembly GCA_902712375.1 of Dioscorea dumetorum. NCBI lineage: Eukaryota > Viridiplantae > Streptophyta > Magnoliopsida > Dioscoreales > Dioscoreaceae > Dioscorea > Dioscorea dumetorum. Next base: position 345,636 of record CACTHL010000205.1, on the reverse strand, counting down.
TTTAAATTTTAAAATTTTTGGATAAATTATAAAATAAAATAAATATAAATCATTATTTAAAACAAATCATCATTATCCTATCATTGGGTGGTTGTGGATTTTCGGCTCGAGAGGAAGGGAGGAAGAAAAAAAAGTTACAGAGAGATTGAAAAGCGAGGGGTGGAATTCTAAAAAACAAGTTCTGAGAGAAACAAAAACTCCGAGAAGAAAAAGAAAAAAAAAAGAAGAGATGAGGAATCGTGATCGTCATGAAAAAAACGAAGAGAAAAGATAACAACGGACACAATTCAGATGAAAAGCTAAGCGAGGAAGAAGATTTAAAAGAAGAAGAGAAAGAAGAATATTGAAAAAAAAACCTAAGTAAGCCATCTTGTGGAGTGAGTGAAAATATTTTTGAAGACCACAAAATATCTTGTGGAGTCAAATGTAGTCTCGTAGTGGTAAACCTGTTCTCCTTGTGAAAGCCTCCCCACTACCCCTTGGACTCTCTTGAGTAGGTGGAAATATTTTTGAAAAGCACAACAATTCTTATGAAGTCCAATGTAGTCTCGTAGTGGTAGACTGTTCTCCTTGTCGAGTTTCCAACCGATCCAAATGTAACGTAAACTACAACCGTGGGTCAAGATTCAAAACCGACTTGGAAGAGTAGGACACCACAAAGAAGCTTATGATATGAGGATTTCGCAGCCTTCCTATTCGCTTAGTGATCGAGTCTTGAGTCTTGTTTGATTGACTTAATATACTGCGCTTTACGTTCCGGTTGGTGTTCGCCTACTGCATCTGTATCGAAAAGAATACATGTTATGTTCACCCAAAGAAAGGTACGTTTGAGCGGACGGAGAAGGAGCATCCAAAGACGCATCTGAATCTAGAACCGGGCGGCGGGTTGGGAAGTAATCTTGAACGAAGAAGCAAAGATACGTAGAGGGAATTCAACCGGAATCATTCCCTCGCCGACGACTAAAAGGCTACAATAGAGCTTGAAGCTAGCTTTTTTTCATGGGCAAGGTTGGAAGGCTCAACAAAAAAATGCTCGAGACGCTCGAAAGAAGAGCTTTCCACGTTGATCACGCTTTTCAGGTAAATCTGCTTGAGGATGAGAATTCCCTCACTCCGCTCGCCTCGTGCGTATTCCCACGTGTGCTCCTATCTCGGCGTGCGCTTACACACCGAAGGCTTTGCGCAGCCCCTTTCCGCTTGTATTCTCCGGCTTGGTTTGCTAAATTCCGTGAGTTAAAGGGGGATGTGAGTGAAGATCCTTTTGAAATCAATGTGGCGAAGCGAACTAGGTGACCTTTAATTAAGGAGGGTGCACCCTAATTCCCTCAGTCGAGTTCAGCTGGACGAGTTACTTAGTTTGTAACGTCGATACAAAGGGAACCGAACTGTTAGATCGAGTGAGGAAAGACTTAGTATGGCTCTCGATGGATGCGAGATAGATGTGAAATGCATCCGGTACCGGGGATCGAGATATGAAGTTTCGAATCTTGACTTGACCCAATGCCAGCCTATAAGGGGTTTAAGTTATCTTGACTTATTACAGGAACAAGACCTTTGGAAGACTTCTTGACTCATTCAACTCAAACTCAAATAAAAGCAAGCTCAACTCAAAGATGCTCGGTTGAATGAACGGGAAGCTGCTCCACCAACTCAATAATCATCGAGAAGGGCATTTCCGCGGCGGGTTGAACAAGCTTTTCAAGTCCCAGGCTATGATACCGATCAAGCTTCGAATTTTCTTTTTCAAACAAATCCCAGGCCAGGAAGGAAGCCGAAGAAAGGTTCGCTGAAGGATCAACTGAAGCATCAAAAGCGGAATTCCAATTTTTGAAGAAAGAGATTAAGAAACATAGAGTTGATATAGAAGCATCCGAAGCAGCATTTCCCGATACGAATACCGTTGGTGGAGCAAGGGCGGATGCTATAGTTCTTTCAATTCCAAATCCCAACTAAGTGTGAAGCTGGAATTTCGATTCTCGAATAAGGGTAGGGGTTATGATATTGTTTCTTTTTCTTTTTTTATCCGACTTCTTATTTATTATTAAGTTAAGCTTCAAGCAATGAATTACTCTAGAGTAATTCATTTAAGTAGCGCTCCACGCGCTATATAAAGCAACGAACGAAGGAAGAGCGCGAAAGAACGCAATCGCGCGATGCAAGGGTTGCGCTGGCTGCAAGGGAAAGGTGTGCTGCACGGGTTGCGCTCGCTGAAAGGGAGGGCAAAAAAGAGTCCCGTAGAAGTGAGGTATGAGGTTCAACCGGGCGTCAAGGTACTCTTTCCGAATCGCTACGAGGGTTTCGTGTTCGGTTCCGGGCGTGGCCATAGTAACTAACCAAGCAAGATCCCTATAGAATATTCTATTCTTTTGCCTCTCGCTTTGAATAGCTAGAAGAAAACTCATTGCTCATTCGGAGCTCTTGTCGGTAAAGTAGATCGAGGGAGAGTCGAACTCCCATTGCCTTTTTGTTACCCGGGCGCTTCCATGTCCAAGTGAGCGTGATCGGGATGTAGTAGTTTATCCAAAGATATCGGAAACCAAGAGCATATCTGTTTGCGGGCTAAGCCTATCCAAGTAACCTCTTATCCCGCCGAGCCTCGCTCCCTCCCTTTCTTATAAAAAGTTTCGACAATGCAACAGAAGGGGAATAACTTAGGACTGCAACTCAAACTCGAACCGCAATCGATGCTTTTACAGAAGGAACTTTACGGCTTTCTTATTAAAGAAAGACTTTCCTTCTTTCCTCGTTTGCTGGCCCTTGTCCGCTTTCAAACTTTCCCCGCCCGAGCTTGCCTTGGGAGAAAATCACGTGAGGGGCTTACTTTTTTTCTCGCAACTAGATATCCCCCGAACTAGCAATGGAATGAAAGGGGCAGAGGATTTTCCTTTTTTACTGTTTTTATACCATAGAACCAGTTACAAAGTACAACTAGTAATCTCATTCCCGAACAAAGCGAGAAGAAAAGAAATCGTTCGAGCGAAGCGAAAAAGCAGAAGCAATTGAATGGGCTTTGCTTAGCACGTTAGCAACCCAATTAAGCCTATTTCCGCCTACCCTTATTCCTTTAATAAAGGAACTGGTAAGTAGTCGCATCCGGCTTGAATTTTTTCTTTATCCTTTTTATTGCGCCTTAAAAAGCTTTCCTTCTTTAGAAAGAAGCAATGTGAAAGCTAGCTTTGATTGGCGGGTATTAAACCTATCATAACTCTTCTATAAGAAAGCTCAAGCCGGCCTTTTAATCAGTCCATGACTTCCCCGACTTTCAAAGAGTTGCCCTGCCCTTTCTTGCTTACTGTATGGCAAGGGACTTTATTTGACCCACATCCAAGGGATAAAATGAATTCTTCAAGTAGATAGATTACCTTTTTTCAAGCAATCGGCTCTTTAGGCGCCGATTATCTAGGCTTTGGTAGATTAGATAGGCTGGCAACTCTCACTCTAACCGGCAACCGGCTTTCTACCAATGGATTTAGGGAACTCGCCACCTCCTCCACCGAACTTCATCCTCCTTCTCCTCGTTAGGGTTTTCCACGACCATCCATGGTCCGCACAAACCCGTGCGCCGAGCACCAATCGGCTTATTCTCTGTCCCCTTTCTCATCAAAGATGCCGCATCCGACTTCTCCGGCGCCGGCCTCGCCTACGGCATTGCCACCTCCTTGTCTTTCTTCCGAAGTTCACCCCGCCTACTGCTCCCCCCTACCTCTACGATCACCGTACCTTCTACAATAGCCTTCTCTTTGTTCGCCATTCTATCTTTGTTTGCTATCAACCGATCCCGAAGACTTTTTTTCGAATCTCAAAGACCAGCGCTTTCCTTCCTCTCCGATGGTTCCTATCTTGATTGCCGACGAGTGTGCTTGTCTTGCGCCAGTTGATCTTTCGGGGATGAAGCCTAGACACTATTGTCGAAGGGAAGAGACGACATCTGAGCGAGTGCTGTCTCATTCGTTTAAGAACATAGCGAAGGGTGCGGTGCGTGCGCGCCAAGGGGAATAGTTTGATTTTCTACAAAAGCATGAGTGAAACGATCTAAAGAAGCCTCTTGCGGGTCACTTTCTTCCACCACTTTTTTTAAGTAGCCAAGAGGCAAGTCTCGACGTTCTATTTCCATAAAAAAAAAAAGCTCTTCCTAAAAGCAGGCCTTCTCTCATCTAAAAGCTGGTCTCTTATCAGGAAGGCGCCGCTATATGTTTAACACAAGCAAGTCGCCTACTTATATTCAAAAGGCGTTACTTCTAAAGTAAAGTAAAGTTGAGCACCCGGACCGGAAGCTGCCCGCCCGGATGACAAGATCTGATGTCAAAGAGGGGGCCCGTTTCTCGCAGGCATGGCTTTCTAAACAATCAATGACCAAAGAAAGAGATGATAAAGGACCAACGATGATCTTTGAGGATAAGGAGGAGGAGCTTTCATTGAAGTAGGGGCAGAATCGAATGATGGCGAGAGAGAGAATGAGACAAAGCCTAAAGGGGAGAGCACTTAGACATTTCACTTTTAGTACGGGGAAGTCCGCAGGGAGGAATTCCTCCGGGCGTATTACTGTTTTTCACCGAGGGGGTGGATCAAAGCGATTGCAGCGAAAAATGGACCTGAAACGAAGCACTTCGTCTATTGGCATTGTGGAAAGGACGGAATATGACCCTAATCGTTCTTCTCGGATCGCTCTAGTACGATGGATCGAGGGGGTGCTGCTACGCCGCCAGAGGAAATGCAACACGATAGAAGAGTTCGCTCCGCCGCGTAAGATCCTCGAACCTACCACGGCCACCATCTTTTGCCATTTTTCGTTCTCTTCCTTGCCCGGGAAAGTGGATCAAAGAAAGGTAGCTTGCTCCCAAGCCAAGTGCTTGCTTACGCTTTATGTAGTGGTCGGCCTTCCTACCAGAATGCCTCCTTGGTCAAAGAGCCAAGCTTGGGCAGGAAGCAAACAAACTTGCGCGAAGGACGTTTTCTTCTCTGCCCTGTCCTCTCCCTTGGCCAAGGGAGAGACTGCATCCCTTTCCTTCGGTAGCTCTTTTGGTTTACCAAGGAGAACAGCTGGATCGGTTGGTTTGTAGTCTCTCCCTTGTCAGAGTTTCCCCACTACCTCTTGGACTCTCTTGAGTGAGTGCAAATATTTTTGAATATTATAACACCTCTTGTGGAGTAAAACGTAGTCTGTACTGGTAGACTGTTCTCCTTATGAGAACCTCTTCACTAACTCTTGGAATCTCTTGAGTGAAAAAAAAAAGTTCTATGAAGACTACTAGTTCTTGTTGAGTTCAATGAGGTAGAAGATTGCTCTCTTTGTAAGAAGCTTCTCCATTACCTCTTGAAACTCTCTTGAGTGAGTGGAAAAAGTTTTATCGAGACTACTAGCTCTTGTTGAGTTCAATGTGGTGGAAGATAGCTACTTTTGTGAGAGCTTCTTCACTACTTCTTGAAACTCTCTTGAGTGAGTGGAAAAAAGTTTTATCAAGACCACTAGATCTTGTTGAGTTCAAAGTGATGGAAGATAGTTTTCCTTGTGAATGCCTCTCCACTACCTCTTGAAACTCTCTTGAGTGAGTGGAGAAAGTTTTATGAAGACCGCTAACTCTTGTTGAGTTCAATGTGGTGGAAGATGGCTTTCTTTATAAATGCTTCTCCACTATTTCTTGAAGCTCTCTTGAGTAAGTGGAAAAGGTTCTATCAAGACCACTAGCTCTTGTTGAGTTCAATGTGGTGGAGGATAGCTCTCTTTGTGAGAACCTCTACACTACCTCTTGAAACTCTCTTGAGTAAGTGAAAATATTTTTGAAGACTGTGACACTTATGGAGTGCAAACCATGTGCTAGACTATTCTCCTTGTGAGAACCTCCCCACGGCCTCTTAAAACTGTCTTGAATGAGTGGAAATCTTTTTGAAAACCATAACATATTTTATAGAGTCCAAAGCATGTGGTAGACAATTCTTCTTGTGAGAGCCTTCCCACTGCCTCTTGAAACTCTCTTGAGTGAGTGGAGAAAATTTTATCAAGATCACTGGCTTTTTTTGAGTTCAGTGTGGTAGAAGATAGCTCTCCATGTGAAAGCCTCTCCACTATCTTTTGAAACTCTCTTGAGTGAGTGGGAAAAAGTTTTATGTGAAATCCATAATGTTGTTGAGCTCAGTGTGGAAGACAATTTTTATCTGAAAGCCTCGTCATTGCCTCTTGAAAAATCTCTTGAGTAAGTGGAATGCTTAATGAGATGCAAGGATAAAAAAAAACAAAACTTTGCAAGAGATAAGAAAGAGGTTTTACAAGCCTAAGACACCGAGGCTTTCAACTATAAAACGAATAAAAGAAAAAAAGGAAGAAACCAATTTTGTGTTTCATAACTAAGGAACGCTCGTAACTTGGGGTCTGTAAGAAATTCTAAAAACAAAGGTAAGCATGTGAAAGTAGTCAAGTCAGTGATCAATTATGTGAGAGATCTCGACTTGACAATGCATAAGCCAAAGCTCAAAGGCAAGGAAAAAAGTTACGATTTGAAAAAGTTAAATTTATAGGCAAATGAGCTCAGAAGGCTCATTATAACAGAAATCAAAGAGCTGAAGAGCTTCACAAACCTAAAATATGAGTGGCTTCACAAGCATGAAATGCCGAAGTTTTCAAACACCAAATCGTAGGAAATCAAGTTCATGATTACAACTTGAGATCTACTTTGAAACCCAGCAAGTCAAAGCCAACATATAACAAAAAATTTATTATAACTTGATGATGTGCAAATTGATGCTCGAAGCACAGAAAGTCAAGTTTAAAAAAAAATTCAAATGAATGACAAGTGAACCCAGAAGTCCCAAGACATCAAAAGTTAATATCTCGAAGAGTCTCATAAGTCACGAAAAAAGAAACTAAAGACTTCACAAGCAAGACATGCCGAAGTCTTCAAGGTTCAAAAATTGAAGTAGATCAAGCTTATCGTTCTCAGGTTTGGTGCAGTCGTAATTTGACATTTGGATGATGCTCATGATGCAAGTCAAAGAAATTCAAAGAAGACCGAAGTCAACGAAGTCAAAACAAATATCCAAGCATAATTTTCAGTGAAAACGTCTAACAAGTCAAAGTCAAAGTGTAAACTTAGATTATGCAAAGTTGGATGAAGATTAGGCAAGTAGGGTTAAGAAAATTAGTTTCTTATCCTTTGTTCTAAGTAAAAAATCATGTGCTCTTATAATATTCTTAAAGTTAAAAAAAGAATTGACTTCACTTATTTATTATGTTATTTCTCATTTACATTTGTTTCTTAATCGGAGGTTCCTGTGACATTGTCCAGGGTAATTAACATTAGGGGCTTGCCCCTAATGGAAGTCGGAAACGCCCAATCTGTTGAAGTCTAAAAAAATAATTAAATTCGATTTGTGAGCTTTTATTTAGGCCGGTTACTCAAATTAAAAGCCGGTTGAGAAAAAATGGCCCCACAAAGTCTGGCACGCCCGGTGGGACTGACTTCTTTTCCCATGTTTGAAATAGTGTGAATAAGAAATAGCAAAAAAAAAGAAATTGAAAAAAAAAATCAAACCTCTTATTGTTGCTAATGTGATGTTTTATTTCAGGTTTCTAGTAATGACATTTACAAACAACACTAAAGCTGCTATCTCATGCAGAATCGCTTTAGGAGAAGGCACTCAAGTGAAGCTGCCTTATGCTTCTGTCTGCTTCGGTCCTGCTATAGCTGAGATTAACTTTGGGACGGTGTCTAATTATATCACATTTGTGCCATGTCCACCACCATCACCAACTGAAGTTCACGTCCCGCGATTGTTGTCAAGGGGACGCCATCCGAATGTAAGAGCATAGGTCTTTGATCGACTTGTTTTTCCAAACAGAAGTGTGAATATTGAGCAAGGAGAAGATGAAGAGGAGCCTTCATTTACTATCATAGCTAAAGGTGGAGAGAGTGGCGCCTTCAAGAAGCCCAAGGCTACCCCATTAAACTCCTTTGTAATGGGACGCTCAAGAGTGATGATACGGCCCTTGCGTATCCGCAAGTGTGCGGGTCGTACAACTAGTAAAGTGTACACAAAGGGATCGTGTAGTCAAATCCACAGGGACTGATATAGCATTTGATACTCGTCAAATTTCTAATATCTAACTAGCTTAATGATTTGGGTTGAAGACTAATTATAAAGAAAAGTAAAGGGGATAGGAGTCAAGAGGGGAAGAGACAAGGTTCAGGCAACAAGAGATCAATGATATGGAGTAGTGCTTCGGATCAATCCCTCTGAATAGGTTGCATTCACTTTCTCACAATGCCTATTAGGTACATCCTACAAAATCTTTGTGTGCTCTAGAAGGTTTGTTGCAGCTATGGCTATGATAAAAATGAAAGTAATGATTATACTGCAAGGTTCAAGCACTTCGAGGGAGCAATTACACTACGGTAACTACGGTAAGGCCATCAACACATATCAAATTTATAATTATGCTATGTAAATCATGTACATCAAGTTATGCAATACAAGCTTAAACATAGAAATCGCTAAGACTCCATATACATCACAAGAAAGTATTCAACTACAAGATAACATCGGAGTTCATGAATCCGGGGCACCGAAGAATGGTTAGCTCCTTATGGTTTTACAAGAAACATAGGGTAAACAACAAGAGAATAAGATGAAATTCATAAACTCCCCTCTTACTTCACAATCTTCATCAGAGAGTGATAAACGCCTAAATATACGTATTTTATGCGTATTCATATGTATTGTTTTGTTATCTTTTCGATTAATCGATGCCCTTTTTGGTCTGAATTGTTTTATTTCGTGTTTCAGGTACAAATGCGGCCTTGGTGAGCTCAAAGTCGTAAATGGCGGAGAAATTGACCAGGAAATCGATGTTTTAGAGCACAGGGCACTGTAGCAGCCTGAAATGCGAAGATTTTGAAGAAATAGCTAGGTCTGGAAGTTCTCACGGGTAACCTGACGGCCATGAGGTCGGCCGCAAGCGATCCAGAGAGCGACAGTACTGTAGCAGCGTTACTGTTGTTTATAATGAAACCAAATCCCAATTTAATTTAAATTCTAATATCTTTAGAATTAAAAATTAAATATCCTAATCTTAATCTTAATTGATTATTTGGTTATCTTGGACTAGAATGCAAATTCCAAGGCAAATAAAAAAAAAATACAAGTTACAAAATCGCCCTTGAGAACATATCTCGAAGACATTCTTTTTGAAAACATATCTCGAGGCACAAATGCAAAAGTTACAGGATTACCCTTGAGAACACATATTTCGAGACAATCTCAAATCTTAGGGTAACCAAACACAAATCTCGAGGCAATCTTAAATTTTACATAGCCTAAGAACATATCTTGATGCAACATGAGAAAATACAAGTCTTGAAGCATCTAAATACATATCCCAAGGCAAATTGATTTTTGTTTTTACTTATTTATTAAAATTCAAAATTTAATTAAAAAAAATTTTTTAATTTTGAATTTTTAAAATTCAAAATTTAATTAAAAAGAAAAAAATTTTAAATTTTGAATTTTTTTGTTGTTCACTCGGTTGTGAAGATAATTAAAAAAAAAAATTTATTTTATTTTTGAATTTTGACTTTTAGTTGTGATTTGACGGAGAGGTGGGGGACGATAACAAAAAAGCGGATGTTCTTTTAAAAATGAGAGGAGAAAAAGGAAAAAGAGGGGAGAATTTAAAAAAAAAAAGAAAGAGGGGAAAGAAGACGAAGGAGAAGGTATATTCTCCCTCTCCCCATATTGATATAGATATATATATATATAAAAAAAAAAACTTCGCCGCTCGTTGCTGTTGCTTGTCGCGTCGCCGTTGCCGCCGCCGCCTGTCGCCGTTGCTTGCTCACCGCCGCGGCATACTTGAGTGGCTGAGATAATGCCGCCAAGCATGCCACCGCCGCCGCCGCTTATTATCGTCGCCATTGCTCACCGTCGCGGCATGCTTGAGTGGCTGAGATAATGCCGTCAAGCATGCCACCGCCGCCGCCGCATATTATCGTCGCCGTTGCTCACCGTTGCGACATGCTTGAGTGGCTGAGATAATGCCGCCAAGCACCGCCACCGCCGCAGCAGCCTCGAACTTACGCTGTTTTGGTGATGATCAAATCCCAGCCATTCATACGTCTCTATTGATGAAGATCAGCAGCTGCCTCGAACTTACGCTGTTTTGGCGATGATCAAATCCCAGCCGTTCATGCTTCTCTATTGATGAAGATCAATAGCTGCCTCGAACTTACGCTGTTTTGGTGATGATCACATCCCAGCCGTTCATGCTTCTCTATTGATGAAGATCAATAGCTGCCTCGAGCTTACGCTGTTTTGGTGATGATCAAATCCCAGCCGTTCATGCTTCTCTATTGATGAAGATCAATAGCTCCTCGAACTTACGCTGTTTTGGTGATGATCAAATCCCAGCCGTTCATGCTTCTCTATTGATGAAGATCAATAGCTGCCTCGAACTTACGCTGTTTTGGTGATGATCAAATCCCAGCCATCCATACGTCTCTATTGATGAAGATCAATAGCTGCCTTGAACTTACGCTGTTTTGGTGATGATCAAATCCCAGCCGTTCTTACGTCTCTATTGATGAAGATCATTAGCTTCCTCGAACTTATGCTGTTTTGGTGATGATCAAATCCCAACCGTTCATACGTCTCTGTTGATGAAGATCAATAGTTGCCTCGAACTTATACTATTTTGGTGATGATCAAATCCTAACCGTTCACCCTTCTCTATTGATGAAGATCAAATAGTTGCCTCGAACTTATGTTATTTTGTTGATGATCAAATCTTAGTCGTTCACATATCTCTATTGATGAAGAGCAAATAGTTGCCTCGAACGTATGTTATTTTGTTGATGATCAAATCCCAGTCGTTCACATATCTCTATTGATGAAGATCAATAGCTGCCTTGATATTATACTACTTTGGTGATGATCAAATCCCAGTCGTTCATATGTCTCTATTAATAAAGATCAACAACTGCCTCAAATTTACATTCTTCCCTGATGATCAAATCTTGACCGTTTCTTATAAACTCAACTTTTCCCTCTTGAGCACGTACAAGCATAAATGCATGCGATTGATAATGATTGGAAGTGTAATCTCCAGTGCTGATTTAAATCTTCACATCAATGAGGACATAATACATGTATTGGAATCTAAATCAGAGAAGTGGTATGGTGATTTCTTCTTGCGCCAAATTTTGAAGTTTGAGGATATTGGTGTTATGAGTTCAAGAATGCCATTTTCTCTCCCATTATAAGCTTACCTGGTGTATTTCCTGGGAACAATGTCTAAATCATCACTACTTTCTTTCAAGACCAACCAAATCGCAGTATATGTCATTAATACCCTGATGCTAAGGCATGATAAAAAGACGGTAATGAGATATATATCTCAAAAATGGTAACGAAGCACGTGGCGCGGTGATGAGGCGCAAGCAACAGTATATATATATATATATATATATATATATATATATATATATATAAATAATAAAATAATAATAATAATAAAATGATGAATAAAATTCAAAATTGGAAGTTTGTATATGAAATAAAATTTATAGTTTGTAATATCTTGTCTTTACTTGTACTCGAAGCCCTTAATCGGAGGTTCCCAAGATTTTAATCTGGGGTAATTAATAATAGGGGCTTGCCCCTATTAGGAATGAGAGAACCCATAAAAAAAATATGATATTTGTGCTTCGATGCTTTGTCTGGTGTCTTTTTCATGATGTCAGACGTGTATTTTCTATCCCACAACTGTAGCAGGTTACTGTAGCGACCCGAGATAAATTTTCTGGGAAAGTCTCTGGATGCCTCACAGGCAACCTTACGCCCGTGAGGCAGTCCGTAAGGACACCCGAACTTTCACTTTTTAAAGGCTTTTAGGGCATTCTTTTGAAAGACTTTTGCCTCTTCTTGGAGCTTCACACTTCCATTTCAAAATCCGACCAAGAAGGAGAGCTTGGAGGGCATTTCCGTGGAGGAATCGGCGAGGAGAGCGCGATCTTGAGTGAGATCTACTCCTAGGGCTTGCAATTTGGAGGTTGAAGACGACGGGAAGCCATCCCTTCGAGTGGCGTCTTTGGAAGTGATCGACACAAAGTGTGAAAAACCCGCAAGCGCACGGGGTCGTCAAGTAATAAAAAACTCATGCACGCACGAGTGGGTCATATTCCCAAGGGGCCCGAGGAGCTACTTTACTCACTTCTCACTTGTTATTTAGCTCACCGATTCGATTTCAAGAGAATAATTAGGAAAGAAAAGAAATAATCAACAAGAGAAATTGTTTAAGTAAATGCGATGAAATCAAAACGCGGGAGATGCTCAAGGTTGGAAAACGGCCATGGATGAGGATCTCCAAGGGGGCTACTTAAGTGAGTAGGATATTTGAGAAATTAAACACGTGGCTAGTTGGATCGAGAAAACCTAAACTCAGGTCAACCCGATGGTCACGGCAATTGATCCCTAACCCAGTACAAGAGTTGAATAAGGAATTTCTTCCACTCAACCTCTCACACGGTTGCAGGGAGAATGATGGTTTCCTCAAGTTAGGGTGGAAACACTAGTTAGTTTTCAACCCTAGAAATGGAGGGGTACAAATACCCGATGGTCACGGCGTATTTATACAATAATCCCTTCTAAGTTTGGTGGAGTCTAGCACCAAGGCAATGGTCAAGCTACAAAGTGCTACCAAGAATTTGATACATCAATTAATCACATGTACCAAAACAATCAAGAACACCAAACAAGGATCACAACAAGCCAATCATACAATAGATAAGTCAAATAATCCAAAACATCACAAGTTGGCCCCCAAGGTTCCCCTACATCCGGTGACCTTAGGGTTTAGTTGTTCATGATCAACAAATCAACCCAACAATCCATGCAAACAACTAAAATAAACATGAGGAACACTCCCTCAAAAGGTGAAGGCCGAATGACGCTTTAATCCCCGGAGAAAACCTTCCGAAGTTGCCACTCGAAGGGGTGGCTTCCCGTTGTCTTCAACCACCAAGCAATAAAGTCCTTGAAGTGGATCCTCCTAGATCTTACTCTCCCCACCGAAAAATGCCGGATTTCCTCTCCTTTTGCCCTCCTAAATCATGTGGAAGAGATGTCCAAACCCTAGCCTCCCTTCTCCGACAAAAACTCTCCTAAAGATGATCCAAAAGTCTTTTAAAAAAATGCCCTAGATAGCCTTTAAAGACCCAAATCCTGATGGGTAAACGGGTCAGCATACAGCCGGTATGCTGACCCCTCGAGATTTCTACTTTTTTGTCAAGAAACCCGTGATGAGCTACAGTAACTGCTACAGTACTCTCTACAGTACTGTGGTACAGTATCCCGTCTCGAAAACACTGTTTTGATGTCGAATTCATTCCCCATCTCGTCGTCGAGTCCCCAGGGCTTCTGACTCGCCTGAAATACAAAGATAAAGCAATTTAGACCGAAAGGGCATAGATTCAAGAGTAAAATGTGAAAATAATACACAACACATACATGCAAAATACGTACTTTTAGACGTTTATTAGGAAGCTTCTTCGACTTTCATCTTTGGAGGGAGTGCTTTAATGTTTGGTTTAGTTGTTTTCATGCTTTAATTCATGTATTTTGAGATTATGAGCAACTAAAACCCCAAGGTCACCGGATGTAGGTGAACCTTGGGGTGAACTTGTGATGTTTGGATGATTTGGTTTAATTAATGTTCGTTGGTTTGTTTGTGATCATTATTTGGTGTTTTTGAATGCTTGGGTATGCATGAGAACTCTATGTATCCATAGTTAGTCAATACTAGGTTGCATGACCGTTGCCCTAGTGTTAGACTCACCAAGCTTGGAAGGGAAATACGTATAAATACGCCGTGACCATCGGGTATTTGTACCCCTCCAATTATAAGGTTAATTACTCATTTGTAATTCAACTTTAGTTTGAGAAAACTACCTTGCCCTTTGTAATCATAGGAGGATTTGAACGGGCAGAGCTCGTATTCAATACTCGTACCAGGTTAGGGGTCAATTACCGTGACCATCGGGTTGACCTAATCTAGGGTTTTCTCGGTCCAACAAGCCACTTGCATGTTAATCCAGCATCCTTCACACTTTAGTAACCCTGAGGGGATCCTCATCCGTGACCATCTTCTCAACCTGATTTTCCTCCCGTTTATCGCCCTTGGTATTTAGTAATTTAGTTGCTTTTGTTTTACTTCTTTACTTTTTGATACTTAATCTCAAGTCTAATCGGCTAGACAACATTGCAAAAAGGAGGTAAGAATAGATTCTCGGCCCGTTAGGAATACGACCCCGTGCTCTTGCGGGAGATCACCACCAGAGAGCATCGGATGATGATCTTGCTAATATTCCTCCACTCCCACGATGATCTCTCGGTCCAGATTCAGACCCCAAAGGTGCGCCGCTTTCCCCTCATATCGCATCCCCAAAGGGGAAGAAAGATCCCGAAAGAAGTTTTTCTGAAACCCTAACTTTTGGGCTTAAAAAGTCAGCTCTCGAAGTAAACATGGCCGTGCTTAATTCTGTACACCCGTGCTCCTTCCGTGCTTCAGCCTATGCAGATTTCGGGTTTCTGAGTTTTCGGGTGTGATAAGTGCTTGATTATATATATTTTATAATATCAGTTTACATGCATTGAGCATCACTTTTATCAGGTTTTTCATTAACAAGCTGTGTTTTGTGTTCTTTTGTGCAAACAGGGCCTTGGAGACATGAAGTACAGGAAGAAGCAAAGATAGGGTGTGATGACACATTTCAATTCCACAATTAGAAGCTGTGTTCATATGCATGGGGGTGTTGCCAACTTTCGGAGGAGTACAAATCATTACACAAACAGAGAGGGCACAAAGGCAGTAGTACGTCCATATCCCAGCTTCAGTACAAAGCAAAACAAGGTTTTTGAAGATTTCAAAGCATAGAAAGCCACGCACCCTACCACACGAGAAGAGGGTGATGGCTTTTCAAGTGGTAACAAGATATCCCATTACTCGCCTCCCATGCAACCATATTGTCTGAATTGTCAGGTAAAGGATGCTAAGAACATATCTCACTTGCATGAGCCCCCATAAAAGATCCAGTACGTCAAGCTAACGACGTAAAACAAGCACTTCTTGGGAGGTAACCCAAGTCATTTTATTGCTTTCATAGTTAGTTTTTCATTCTGCAGTAATAATAAGCTTGAGTAGGCGACTTTGCGTTAATTATGTCGTTGCTGTGTTTTTATTGTATATTCTTAGTGTTTCACGATAATTATACATGTGTGGCATGATCTAGAATGTTCTAGAGGTTTAAAGTTATGGAATTGGCATTGTACTTATATGTTTCATGTTGTGTTGAAAATCCACAATGACAGGCACAAGGGGGTGTGAGTGCCCCTGTGCCTTACTGAAAAATTGAAAAAGCATGAAACAGAAGGGCACAAGGGCACTCACACGCCCATGTGAGTGCCCCTGTGACCCTTCTGAGGAGCCACACGCCCATGTGGCTCATCTACATGGGTGTGTGAGACCTAGAAATCAATTTTTCAGGTTTCCAGAGAGGCACAAGGGCAGCCACACGGCCGTGTGGCTGCCCCTGTGGATTGTCCAGGTCCACAAGGGCACTCACACGCCCGTGTGAGTGCCCTTGTGGCGTTCTGGCGTCGATTTTTGGAGACACAAGGGCGTGTGGCTCATCCATACACCCGTGTGGACGTCCACAAGGGCGTGTGAGACCCTCACACGCCCATGTGGCTTATAAGGAGATGAGAAGGCCTTGAACCCACCATTCAAACTTTCGCGCCTTTTCTCCTTCCGACGCTTCCACGCGAAGAGACGCGCCTCTTGGGTTCCTAACGCCTCTCCTTGGCTTATTTAAGGATTCTTGGGAGTTTTTCGGGCGATCCCTATCTCTTTCTTCATCAAAAATCTCCGGTAAGCTCCATGTTTCCCTAGTTCTTGCCATGAGTTTTCAATTTCAGATCTGGTGATTTGTTGATGTTTTATGCATGAATTTTTCATGGGAACTATCATAGTATGCATGCTTGTCGATTTAGGGATGTTTTTAGATGTGGAAACCACCCAACCATGGCCTTTTGGCCATGGTCGGGCATCCACACGGGCGTGTGGCTCATCCACACGCCCGTGTGGATGGGGAAGATGATCTACAAGGGCGTGTGGATCATCCACACGCCCATGTGGATTCCTGCAAGATGATTTGCTGCCCTAACTTGCCTTGATTTTCACAGATATGGCCCCTAGCACTAAGAAGGTCGCCCACAAGCATTCTCGTGCCGCTCGGGAGCCTTCTCCTCCCGAGGAATTAGAGTTCGCCGTCCCTGAGCATAACTAGCGATATGAGCGCTTACAGCATCTCAAATTCGGGCAGGTGCGCGTAATTGGTAGAAGGTGTGGATGATCATCCACTCGGGGAACCCGTGTTGAGGACACTTGCGCAGAAGACCTTGAACCTTTCCCATGTCTCGAAAAGAGACTCCAATTCCGACTGCATGAATGAGGAAATCTCATTTCTCAATTTGGCCGATTTCCCGGGAGGGAAATATCGAGCAAGGAAGGCCTCAACCATCTCTTCCCACGTAGTGATCGACGCTCTAGGTAGAGACTGCAACCACTGTTTTGCTTTCCCCTTCAAGGAAAATGGGAAGGCTCTCAATCTGATGGCATCATCTGTGACTCCATTTATCTTCAGCATGTCGCACATTTCCAAAAAGTTTTCTATGTGATTGTTCTGGTCTACATCTGCCAACCCGTTAAACTGTGCCGACGGTTGTACCATCTGAATGAACCCCGGTTTAAGCTCAAAGTTGTTAGCTGCAATTGGTGGCCTGACTATGCTTGATTGCGTGCCACGAATAGTCGGCCTAGCGAAATCTGAAAGTGTCCGCTGTTGCTCGTTTTGTTCAGCCATATTTGCGGACTCTTCAATTTCTATTTCAGCTTGATAATTCTGTTCTTGTTTAGGTTGTTTCCCCCGTCTATGTAGTCTTCTCTCAATCTCTGGACCACCTTCAACTAATGTCGAGGGGTGTCCAGGGGTCATAACCTGGAGCTGAAATCAAGAAAAGAAAACAAAATCCGAACTATGGAAGAAAGAGAAGTGTGAAACAGAATATTGAAACTCAAATAAATCTCAATTTAAAATAAAAGCAAAAGAGTCATTGAAACAAAGGAATTCTAGAGTTTACATGTCCAAGTACCCACTAGGGGTTTAGCTCTCCATGGAGCAATTCAAGTTCATCAAAATAAATGAAGATAAATACAAGTAATCCATAAAAAAAAACCCCTTAAGCTTCGTGATGATGGCCTATGAGGCTGCTACTTCTTCTCCACGGATCCCTCCTCTAAGCCTAGGGCACACCTTGCCGAATTGAAGTCGTCGAAGGGTCCCCTAATAGTTCTCCTTGGAAGGAATCGGTGTTGAAATCGGTGAAGAAACGCCCCCAAAACGCAGCAAAAACCTTCCCAAACCCTAGCTGAACTCTCCCCCAAAGATAGGAAAAATATGCCTTTAAAACACTTCAGAACGGCCTTTAAAATGGCAAACATCGAGGATCCACACAGCCATGTGGAAATTCCACACGCCCGTGTGGAAATTCCACATGCCATGTGGAAATTCAGCCTCTATAAAACTGCATCTATAGGTCGCCGATTTCGCCCGTTTTTTTTTTCCGAGGCCACACGATCGTGTGGTAGGTCATGAGGCATTTCTTGATGTCGAAAAATCCTTGGAGAGCTTTTGAAATCTTCGATCAAATCGAACGAGCGAGCATGACTGCCTTTGTGTCCTTCTACAAAAATTGTCTTGAAACGTTTAGAAATTGGCACATACTCTCTTGTTTGACCCGATTTTCATCTTGAACTTTGTATTTGCACAAAAGGACTCCACTCCGCACCATCATGACTTATTTTTGCTTTTCTTCGCATAAACCTTCTTCACAACCCTAATTGCATGAAAGAACACAAAAACACACGAAATGAGAAATATAAACTTAAAAATGTGATGCTCATGCATGGAAAAACATCTCAAATAATATGTACATGCAAGCACTTATCAGCTATTCCTAGGGCATCGACAAAAAAATTCAGTGCACAAGACAATATTAGGGGTAAAACAGGATTCAATAAAGCATAGAAACAAGTAACTCACATCAATCATTAATCCAAGCTAAAAGAATCTTACAAGAATGAACAAAGCCATCATAGGTAACACTAGCATGTAACAAATGGTCCTAATACATGAAATACACCCATCCCCACACTTAGTGTTGTGCATTGGCCTCAATGTACACTAATCATGAAAAACATGGCAAATCGTTAACGAAAATAAAAGAGGAGGGTGAAAATGAACTTCATTAAAAACTAGGAAAGCTCACCAAATTCCCTCAATGCCCTGCGAGGCAAAAAAGGGGACATCATCATTCCACAAAAACTTACAAAGGAGAGATGGGAAGTAATCATGCCAAAGCTAAAACAAAACACAAAGAGAACACACAAACTAGGGAAAAAAAGACTAAACAAAAAAAAAAATAAAGTGTTCATGCTCATCCTTGTCCTTAGAATTAAGTCTCTAATCACAAAATGACATCTTGTTCCATGGGGTCATCCCGTATAGTGTAAATATCACTCCATAGTTGCTTGTCAATTTCTTCATCCCCAAAATTCCTACAAACCATGAAAAACCCAATCAAGCATAGAGGAATGCAATATGATTCAAAATGTAGTGTAAGAGATGAAGAAACAATGAAAAATATGATGTATAGTGTCTATACGGCCGTATGGGGGCCGTATAGGTACTGTTCATTTCGACAGAACCTCCCCAAAAACATGAAAATCGAAAAACGTTTTACATAAATTCAAGGGAGACTTCATCCATAACAATCACACCATCCAAACCAAGCAAAATGCTAAAGAAATTCCACACAAAAGCTCCAAGACTGCCCAAGAAATGAATAAGATAAAACTAGGGCACTGAAAAAGCATACCTATGAAATCTTGAGAAAACTAGCGTTAAACTTGAGGAAAACTACTAGATCGACGTCTCAAATGGATGAGGAGAAGATTTAGGAGAAAAAATGAGGAGATTTGGCCAAGAAATGAGTGAGAAAGAAGAGAAAAAGTTCGGTGAAGGATGAGAGGAATGAGAGAAAAGAAGAGAGAGTGTAAAGGTGATGGTTAAAAGGGGGGGGCCGTGCCATACGGCCCCCATACGGCCACCGCCGTATGGGGGGCCGTATGGGCCGAGAAACAAAATGCCCCGCAGACAGCCCTGTATGGGGGCCGTTTGAGGGGCCGTCTGAGTTGGTGCAGAGCCTCTGGTTGGCTCTGTGTTCGTTTCAGACGGCCACCATACGGCCTGGTGAAGCCGTATACCCTTTAAAAACATTCGAGAACTTCGAAAACCTGCCCCAAATGAAGTAAAAATGATAAAGCAAGCTCGAAGACTTCTCCAAAAATGAATGAAATAAATAAAACGACGATCTAGTACATGAATTAGCACCTACACAAGAGTTTCTCAAGAAGTTGTGCAAATACACCACCATTAAAATGATGAGAACAATGTGCCAGGCGTTTGAGCATGAACTTATTCAAAAACAAAACAAGGCGAAGAAATACGAAAATTGAAGTGAACTAAGACCTAAGATACGAAAAATGCAAGAAAACTCCCCCGAATGCTTGGGTTGCCTCCCAAGAAGCGCTTGTTTAACGTTATGAGCCTGACGTACCTCATTCCTTACCTCATGGTGGCTCAAAGAGTTTGAAGCCACCCCCAGTTTCCCTTGTAATGTTGTTATTGAAGTATAATTTCAATCGATGCCCATTGACCTTAAAAGTGCCGCTTTCCGGGTGGGCTACCTCAACCGCCCCATGTGGGAAGACTTGAGTGACCATGTACGGACCTGACCAGCGTGATCTTAGCTTCCCCAAAAATAATTTCAACTTGGAGTTGAACAGTAGGACTTGATCTTCCTCGTGTAATTGTTTAGGGTGCTTGATGCGTTTGTCATGGTACTCTTTTACTTTTTCTTTATAGAGCTTCGAACTCTCATATGGCGTGGAGCGCCACTAATCAAGTTCGTTTAGTTGGAGTTTTCTCTTGCAACCTGCAAGAGAAGAATCTAGATTCAGAAACTTGATAGCCTAATACGCTTTATGCTCAAGCTCAACAGGTAGATGGCAAGCTTTCCCATAGACTAGCCTATACGGAGTGATGCCAATAGGAGTCTTGTAAGCTGTTCTGTAGGCCCAGAGGGCGTTATCTAGATGTTATGCCCAATCTCTTCGGTCTTGAGACACAGTTTTCTCCAAAATTCGCTTTAAGTCCCTGTTGGACAGTTCAACTTGCCCACTAGTTTGTGGATGGTATGGTGTAGCCATTTTATGGGAGACTCCATAGCGCTTCAAAAATTTTGCAAATTGGGCGTTTCAGAAATGGGTACCCCTATCGCTAATGATTGCACGTGGTGCGCCGAACCTGGAGAATAATTTCTTTAAGAATTTCATGACCACCCTCGCATCATTCGTTTGCAAGGCTTGAGCCTCCACCCATTTAGACACATAATCAACTGCCACGAGTATGAACTTGTATCCATGGGAGCTCAGGAAAGGTCCCATGAAATCAATCCCCCAAACATCAAAAACTTCACAGGCTTGGTTCCAATTTTGGGGCATCTCATCCCGGCGAGAAATGTTGCCGACTCGCTGACATCTATCACAAGCCTGAAGAAATTTTTTGGTGTCTTGGAATACCGATGGCCAATAGAAACCTGCATCAAGAATTTTCTTTGTTGTTCTGTTTGCATCATAATGGCCACCTGTGGGACCTGAGTGGCAATGCCTCACGATGCTTAGACCCTCTGCCATAGAGACACACCTTCGAGCAACCTGAGCGGAACAAACTCTGAATAGGTAGGGATCTTCCCAAATGTAGTGCTTAAGGTCAGAGAAAAATTTCTTCCTTTGCTGATATCTAAACCATTTCGGGATGACCCCACCAACCAAGTAATTAGCGAAATCAGCAAACCAGGGTGGTTCCTTCTCTTCTACTACCTGGATGTTATACAACTGCTCTTCAGGGAATGAGTCATTAATGTCCTTTTCTCTCATAGTTTTAGTGACAGACCTCTCTAAACGGCATTGATGAGTGCATTATATATATATATATATATATATATATTTCATATGCATTACACCCGATATTTACTTGTCCTTTTGCTATTACTTGTTTAGTTCGGTGGTATTTAAGGTATTTTGAGTTTATTGTGCAGATATTTAGGTCCTGGAGCAAGTAGGAGGGATTTAGAGGAGAATTCATATCAAAAAGACCTAAAAAGAAGTTCGTCAAGCCAAGCACGGCCTCAACACGGGAGTGCTCTTGGCCGTGCAATTCACAGGAATTGGAATGCACAGGGAAGCACGGTTAGAATGCGCTAAGCACGTTCGTGCAAATGCCAACACGGCCTCAACACGGGCGTGCTCCTCCCCGTGCAAATTACAGGCTGGCGAATTTTCGGGGGAAAATCACTCCAGCACAAAATACTGAAGCAGAAGTACTGTAGCAAGGATACTGTAGCACCCAGTTCGCTGAGCACGGTCGTGCAAACCCTCAGCATGGCCTAAGCACGACCGTGCTATTCCCCATGCAGATTACAGGAATGTGAGTTTTCGGGAGATTTATTTGGCCGTAATCTGCACGGCTTGAAGCACGGCTTCAACATGCCCGTGCTCACATCGAGAAGACATTAAAATCCTAGAAACTCAGTTTCTAGGGGGACTTTTTGGTGAGCGAACTTTGGGAGAAAGAAAGGGAGAGCTTTGGGGGTTCATCCTCCACTTCATCAAGGGTATGCCAAGCTTATGGTAGGCCGATCGGGAGGAGATTACACGGCATCGTAGATCCTTCGACAACCTCAAGGATGCAAGAAATTAGGGAGTTTTCAATTCCTTGTCTTTTAATTTCTTTGGCATTGTGTTTGTTGGTTGTCATCATGAGGGGCTAAACTCTTAAGGGAGCCCCGCGTTGGTTGTATGACGTTGTAGCTTGAACTCATTGTCTTTACTTGCAGTATTTATCAATGTCTTGTTCCTTTCAATAAATCAAGGTTATTGGCTACCTTATATGTTGTTTAGTGCTTGATGCTTGGTAGTCAGGTTCTCCTATCTAGGCTTGTGAATCGTTATTGATTGTTGCAAGCAGTGGGAGTTCGACTTAGGGCTCGGCAGCGCTAGAAACCCCATGCTTATAGCATAACTAGGTTTAGAACTGAAGACATCTGTGATAAATACTAAGAAAGACCTAGTTAGTGAACACCGGAAATCCAACCCCGGGGCCCCATCTCCTCCATCGAGTCAAACCTCAATCTTCCCTTGTTGAACTTTTCATTCCCTTAACCTCCTCGAAGTTAGTCCAAAGTCAATTCCTTCATCTTCTGTCTGGTTAGATATTAAGTAGGACGTTAGTATTGGAAGCTATACCAGTCCCTGTGGATTCGACTACCCGACCCAAAGGGTAAACTTTACTACTTGTGCGACCCGTGCACTTCTGGTTACGCAAGGGGCTTACCAAGTTTTTGGCGCCGTTGCCGGGGACTGGCAACTTCTAAGAATACGGACAGTCTTAGTAATCTAACCGTTTTCTTTTGTTATCCGTTTCATTTATTTTATTCTTTGGTTTTGCTCATATTCTTTTATTTGTTTTCGTTTTCAATTTTGTTTGTTTAAACTGTTTCCACTTTTTCTTCGCTTCAAGCTTAAAAGATCATATCTCATCTTATTTTTGTATTGTGCAGGCATAGTGCATGACCCGGGGGAATTCCTCCCAGCTAGCGTCTCCAGATCCAGACATTGAACGGACATTTCATCGGAGACAGCGGCAGATTAATCTAAGGGAAACTGGGTCCGTGGAAGTGAGCATAGAGGTGGACCAGGAAGAAAATATGGCAGGAAATCAGAGGAGTATCTCAGACTATGCACGCCCGAATTTGGAGGGATCTAGATCAAGCATTGTTCGGCCCCCTATTGCAGCGAACAATTTCGAACTGAAGCCAAATTTTATAAAGATGGTGCAGCAGATGTGCCAGTTTGACGGTTTCCAGGATGAGGACCCATGTGCACATCTCGCAAGTTTTCTGGAAATTTGTGACACTTTCAAGGCGATAATGTGTCCGAGGATGCGGTTCGCCTCCGATTGTTCCCGTTTTCAGTGCGAGGAAGGGCCAAGCAATGGCTAAGTTCCTTGCCGGCGGGATCTATCACAAGTTGGGCACAGCTGGCCGAGAAATTCTTGACTCGATACTTCCCACCAGCCAAGATCACCAAACTCAGAAGTGATATTTCCTCTTACCGACAAGAAGAATCAGAAACCTTGTACGACACTTGGGAAAGGTACAAGGAATTACTGAGGAAGTGTCCACAACACGGGATAGTGGAATGGATGCAAATCCCGATTTTTTATAATGGGCTGAATGTGGCGACCAAACAAATGCTAGATGCGGCAGCTGGAGGTTTTTTGTGCAGTAAGAGACCGGAAGAAGCACAAAATCTCATTGAAGACATGGCATCAAATGGGTACCAATGGAGCTCTGAGAGGGACAAGCCGGTGAAGACAGCCGGACTTTATGAGCTTGATGTGCTCACTACCTTGGTAGCACAAGTGGAAGCCATCTCTAAAAGGGTGGACACAATGCAAATCCAATCTTCATCGCAGAATTTGAGTACTGATACTTGGGCAAGCCAAGCGGGGCAAAGTTGTTCGTCTGGAGGGGTTCAGACTACTGAGCAAGTGGATTTTATTGGTCAAAATCAGAGACACTAGAACAACCCCTACAGCAGCACATATAATCCTGGGTGGAGGAATCACCCAGACTTTTCAGGGAGTCAGCAGACTCAAGGACAGCCGTGCCCTCAGCAACAGCAGCAGCAACCTCAATTCTCGAGGCCTCCACCAAAAGAACAGAAGGGTCCCACGCTTGAGGCCCTTTTGGTTAAGTACATCCAATCTAATGACGCCTGACTCTCAGGGCATGAGGAAGTAATGCGCAATCAGCAGGCATCATTACAGAATCTTGAGCATCAAGTTGCACAGATTGCCAAGACTCTCGCTGAACAGTCCCGGGGTTCATTACCAAGCAATATTGAGGTCAAAACCCGGGAATCGCTCAAGGCCGTGACTTTGAGAAGTGGGAAAGAGCTAGAGTCACTACCTACTCAAGTGCAGCCAGTTATTCAGAATGAACCTTAGGTGGAGATTGTGGAGAAAAATTCTGATTTTGATTCAGGGTCAAAGGAGATAATGTAGGGCAAGAAGAAAGAGTCAGTAGCAGAGTACCGGCCTACCTTACCCTATCCTGCTAAATTTAAGAAAGATCAACAAGATGCTCAGTTCAAGAAGTTTCTGGAAATGTTCAAGACATTGCATATCAATGTTCCTTTTGTGGAAGCTCTCTCCCAGATGCCTAAGTATGCCAAGTTCCTCAAGGAGTTGTTGAAAAATAAAAGGAAGTTAGAAGCCGTTTCGACGGTCACTTTGAGTGAGGAATGCTCGGCTATCATCTCAAACAAGATCCCTAAGAAAGAAAAGGATCCTGGAGGATTTATCATCCTGTGCACCATTGGGGGTATTATGGACGAGAAGGCGCTTGCTGACTTGGGGGCAAGCATTAACTTAATGCCCTATAAGATTTTTCAGAAATTGGGACTTGGGGAACTAAAGCCCACCCAAATGACACTTCAGCTTGCCGATCGGTCCACTCGTCGGCCTATGGGGATAATTGAAGATGTTCTAGTAAAGGTCAACAAGTTTATTTTTCCAGTGGACTTTATCGTTTTAGATTTGGATGACCAAGTTGAGGAACCCCTGATATTTGGGCGACCATTCCTCGCTAATTCACAAGCAATTATTGACGTGAAGGATGGTCGACTGACATTAAGAGTGGGGGATGAAGAAGTGGTGTTCAGACTAAAGGAAGCGATGAGACACCCAATGGCATTTGATGATTCTTGTTATTTTCTTGATGCTAATGACGATGTAATTGGTGATTGTGTGCAGGAGACCTGGCAGAAGGACTGTGGAAGTTCGATCCTTTTCGCTTCTCTTGTGCTTTGTTTCTTGTGTAGAAGTTGTGTGTTTAAGTTTTTGTCGAGCTTTATTTTTTTTGGGATCTTAGTTAAGGCTCTTTTTAGAGTGTTAAAGAGGAGGAAAATCTTTGGGGGAGAGGGCTTTTAAGTGGAGCGAGTAAGCGTGCTTCAAGCCGCGAGAAACCCCCAAAACAGGGGGCCTTGCGGCCCCGCATGCGGGCGCATGGCCGCCCGCAAGGGGCCATGCGGCCGCTCATGCGGGCGCAAGGCCGCCCGCATGGCTCCCTGGTGGAGGCCTTGCGGCCTCCCTTGCGCCCGCAAGGGAGCCCGCAAGCCCTCCCGCGTTTTGGGTCTATAAATACCCGTTTTCAAACTTAAATGGCCTTTATAAGACCTCATTTCCCTCTCTTTTTCCCCCCATCTTGAATCCCCATTTCCCCCTCCATTAGATCTCCATTCTTGAGCTCCAAGAAAGGAGAAAGGTGTTGATCTTCCCCTCTTCTCCATTGGTGGTGAATCTCCTCTAGTTCTAGCAAGAATTGAGGTGGGTTTTATTCTCTTCTTCAACTCCTTGTTCTTTTATTCATTTCTTTTTAGATCCATGGAGAATTAGTGTGGATTTAGCATGGATCTATTATTTAATTGGGATTTAGCCATAGATCTAATGTTTGAATGGTATAGGAGCCTTGATTTCATGTTTTGGTAAAGAATGGAGGAGATCCTTGATCTCTAAACCTTTGATTCTTGTAGATCCGAACCCAATTAGGATGTTCTTGATTTCATTTTGATTTTGAGGGTTTAAGGATTCTATTATTGTTAATTCTTGAATCAAGAGCACATAGTAAACCCTAGAAGCCTTGAGATCTAATTTTGGAGCATTCTTTCCTCTCTTATTGATTGGATAAGGTTGTGATTGATTCTTGTTTTTCTTGGATGGTTAATGGCTTCAAGAAGGTGGATCTAAAGGCAAGGGTAAAGATCAAGTGGGCGAGTGATCCAAGTGTTCGATCTCGCCAAGTTTGTGAGTGGGAATTGTTAATTAAAGAGCTATGATCATGCTTGTTTAATGATGCATGCCTTGAAATGAGAAATTCTTGATTTCAATGGATTCTTGAAATGTTTCTTGAAAACTGAAATTATGATACTATATGATCATTTTAATTCTTGATTTCATCTTAAAAGACTCATGAGATGATTTCCTTGAGATCTAGAAATCTTGATGTTCATGATCTTGCTTAACTATTGATTATATTACAAAAGACTCATGAGATGATTTCCTTG
The DNA here is from genome assembly GCA_902712375.1 of Dioscorea dumetorum. Taxonomy (NCBI): domain Eukaryota; kingdom Viridiplantae; phylum Streptophyta; class Magnoliopsida; order Dioscoreales; family Dioscoreaceae; genus Dioscorea; species Dioscorea dumetorum. Next base: position 319,283 of record CACTHL010000205.1, on the reverse strand, counting down.
AGATCTAGAAACCATGATATTTGTGATTTTGCTTAACTATTGATTCTATTACAAAGGCTCATGAGATGATTTCCTTGAGGCCTAGAAACCATGATAGTTTATGATCTTGTTAAATTCTTGATTATTTATATTTGATAAGGATTGGATAATCCTATGGTTTGAACTACATGTTTTCAAGATTTGTGAACTTGAGAATTCGATATTCTTGTTATTTTGACCAAATAAGGGTCTATGTAAACCAAATTGAGATTCTCCATGATGTTATCGTATTTGAAATGAGTTTTCAAAGAATACTCTTGTGTTGATTTTCTTGATGAAAATGACATTATTGTCGATGCTTTCGCAAAAGGATTTACTCTTCGATTAAGAGTTGTATTTTATGCGAATTTGTGATCTCTTGTTGAGATATGTGATTTTAAAATGATACGTTTATGATTAGCCTATGGGCAAACTATTTGTGATCTCTTGATGAGATATATGATTTTATAACGATACGTTTCGATGAGCCTACGGGCAAGCTATTTGTGATCTCTTGATGAGATATATGATGTGTTCATGATGAGCCTACGGGCGGGATAGGATATCCCAAATGTTTCGATGGTGACATTGGGGAGGATCCCCGTCTTCTGCAGAAGCGAGTCTCCACGGACCGACCAATGGGGTGGCGTGGAGTTCTCGGCCGATGAGCCCTTTACGGAGGCGCGGAGTGAACTCCGAAGGTGCTGTGTTGGGTACCCGGAGTCACCACACGGGATACTCAACGGCCAACGCCAAGATACGCGCATCTTGGTGGCTCTTGACCTAACCACGGCCATGGTTAGTGATGGAGGGTTTTTCATAGGCTATTGTTGATGCTATCGATAAAGGATTTCTGCATGCGCTGCACTATAAATTCTTATTTCGATGGGTTTGATCTTTTGATCTTTTGACGAGTATTCTTAACTTGAATTTTCAGTATTGAATCTCTTTACAAAAGATTTTCAAAGACTTATTGATGCCTTTCGTTGAGAAAGTTAGAAAGCTTGTTATATTGAAATGTGTATTTAAAGCATTTTGTAAGTTGTGATTGTTAAAGATTTACATATGTTTTCGGCATACCATTCTTTACACTTGTATGAGTTATAGCCCCATGTTCAACCCCTCACTGAGTAACGTAGTTACTCACCCATTTTTCTTCTCCCCTTTTCAGGTGTTAGCACAGCAGCAGGGCGTAAGACGTGATAGTGCTTGGCATCTATTCTTGCATTTTCCTTTGACTAGTGTATGATTCATAAACATTGCCGTTATGCATAAGATGGATCCACTAGGACCTATGTTTTCGTATTTCCATTTGATCTTGTATAATCTTGATTGGTTCGATCGAGGACCTTAGGTTGTATGAGTCTACATTCGAGTGTTTGTGAAATACTATGATTGTGTCCATGATCATTGGTGTTGTGATTTCCGAGGGATATATGTACATATATGTGCGAGTCCGTTGATCTTGTTTAGGGTTGTGATTGAATACCTTAGATTTAGAGTATTATTGTGGTAATGTTAATATCGTACAGTAATGAGTTAGCCTTACGGCGACACGGGGTTGAGGGCAGTGTTGACCTCCCCCGGGTTGTCGTGGCGGTAGTGCCATGGACCGGGACCCGAGGGTCGGGGCGTGACACTACTTTAGTGGTATCAGAGCGAGGTTATCATGATTGGGTCAGTATATAGTTTAATGATTGGGTCAGTATAAAGTTACATGATTGGGTCGGTATGGGATTTCATGATTGGGTCAGTAACCAGTTTAGAGTTTAGAAATGGATTTTGTCAATATAAGCTTGACTTAAAGTCAGTCTTCTGATTGGGGACAGGAAGTTGATCTTCTCTTATTTACCACTGTCTTCTGATTGGGTCGGAAAGTGAGCTTTTGTTTTCTACAACTGTTCCCTGATTGGGTCAAAACGTTGATCTTTTGATTCTTGTATCCAGTGGATCCAAATAGAGTCGGACTTATTGCATTTGATGCATATAGAAGCATTCCTAAGAATTGTCTTACGTTCCTGTCTCAGTAAAATGCCAGCACTACATTCACGCGTTCGCCAAGGGAGAGTTACTCCCTCTGCTGATGCTACACCGGTGTACTTTCTATCTTTCAGCTTGATGCTTATGTTTTGATTGATTCTGGGTCGAACGTTCCTTTGTTAGCACTGTTTTTTGCATGCCATGCCGATAGTCAGCCTTCCTTCTTAGGGTGTGAGTTGGTGATTCAAACCCCTCTTGGTGAGGAGGTAGTTCGGAGTTTGGTGTTTAGAGAATGTCCTGTGATAGTTTGTGGAGAAGTGTTGGAGGCAGATTTGATTCCTTTAGAGATGAAGGATTTTGATGCCATTCTTGGTATGGATTGGTTGGATAGGCATCATGCTTCCATTGATTGTTTCTTGAAGGAAGTAACTTTTCCTAGGTCCTCAGGACCTGCAGTAGTGTTGAAGGGGAAGAGAAGGGCTTTACCTTCATGTTTGATTTCGTCCTTGGAAGCTAGAAGATTGGTGAGTAAGGGTTGTTCTGCGTTTTTGGCTCATGTGGTGGACACAAGAGTTAAGGAGCCAGAGTTGGAGGAGATGGCTGTGGTGAGGGAGTTTCATGATGTCTTCCCTGAGGAATTGCCGGGTTTACCCCCAGACGAGAGACATGGAGTTTGTTATAGATTTGTTGCCGGGTACAGCTCCCATTTCTATACCACCTTATAGGATGGCGCTGCGGAGTTTAAGGAGTTGAAAACTCGGTTGCAAGATCCGGTAGACAAGGGTTTTATACGACCAAGTATATCACCCCGGGGCGCACCGGTCCTTTTTGTGAAGAAGAAGGATGGATCCTTGAGGCCGTGTATTGATTATCGACAACCGATTAAGGTGACAATTAAGAACAAGTACCCATTGCCGAGGATTGATGATTTGTTTGATCAATTAAAAGGGGCAAAGGTATTCTCCAAGATTGATTTGAGGTCCGGGTATCATCGGTTGAAGATTAGGTCGAAGATGTACCGAAGACGGCATTTCGGACACGATATGGACATTATGAGTTTTTGGTGATGCCATTTGGTCTGACTAATGCTCCTGCAGCTTTTATGGATTTGATGAATAGGGTGTTTAGGCCTTATCTGGACAAATTTGTCATTGTGTTTATTGATGATATTTTGGTGTACTCACCTTCCAATGAGGAACATGCTCACCATTTGAGGATTGTACTGCAAACTCTCCGGGAGAGGCGGTTGTTTGCTAAGTTTGCTAAGTGTGAGTTTTGGCTTTATGAAGTGGGATTTCTTGGGCATGTGGTGTCAGGAGAAGGGATCTCGGTGGATCCAAAGAAGGTGGAAGCCATTGTTGATTGGGAAAGGCCGAAGAATGTTACTGAAGTTCGAAGTTTTCTTGGTCTTGCGGGTTATTATAGGAGGTTTGTGGAAGGGTTTTCTGCGATTGCATTACCTTTGTCAAAGTTAACTCGTAAGGAAGTGAAGTTCTCTTGGAATGATGAGTGTGAGAAGAGTTTTCAGATTTTAAAGGATCGATTGACATCAGCTCCTGTGCTTACTTTGCCAGAGAATGAGAAAGAGTTTGTGGTGTTCAGTGATGCCTCTCGGCAGGGTTTAGGTTGTGTTTTGATGCAAGAAGGAAAGGTAGTTGCCTATGCTTCTAGACAGTTGAAACAACATGAGTTGAATTACCCTACTCATGATTTGGAGTTGGCTGCGGTAGTGTTTGCTTTGAAGATTTGGAGGCATTATCTTTATGGGGAAAGATGTCGGATTTTCACAGACCATAAAAGTTTGAAGTATCTTTTCACTCAGAAGGACTTGAATTTGAGGCGAGGCGATGGTTGGAATTGATAAAAGATTATGATTTGATAATCGATTATCACCCAGGAAAAGCCAATGTGGTGGCTGATGCTTTGAGTAGGAAATATAGTTCGGTGGCTGTTTTGAGGGTGTCCTATTTGCAAGTTTTGTCAGCAATGAAGAGCTTGAAGTTGGAACTTGAGACTGAGGATAGTGGAGCCTTAGTGGCCAGTTTTGTGGTGAGACCTTCGCTGTTGGAACGTATTAAGGCGCTTCAGAGTGTTAGTGAAGAGTTGGTGCAAGAGGTGAAGAAGTTGCAAGCTGGGGAAACTAGTGAATTTAGATTGAGAGATGATGGGATCTTGGAGTTTCGAGGACGTGTTTGTGTTCCATCGGATTCTGAGCTGAGGAAAGCTATTTTGGAGGAAGCTCATTCTTCAGCTTATGCGGTTCATCCTGGGAGTACCAAGATGTATAGAACCATTAAGGAGAGTTTTTGGTGGCCTGGAATGAAGAGGGAGATAGCAGAGTTTGTGGCTAAGTGTTTGGTGTGTCAGCAAGTTAAGGCAGAACACCAAAGGCCATCTGGGTTCTTACAACCTCTTCCTATCCCAGAATGGAAGTGGGATCATGTGACTATGGATTTTGTGGTTGGTTTACCGCGAACGCCTCGAGGTTGTGATGCAGTGTGGGTGATAGTGGATAGACTAACAAAGTCGGCACATTTCTTAGCAGTGCATACCAAGTACTCTTTGGAGAAATTGGCAAAGTTGTACATTGATGAGATAGTAAGGTTGCATGGGGTGCCAACTTCGATAGTTTCAGATCGAGACCCCAGATTTACTTCCCGTTTTTGGCCTAGGTTTCAGGAGGCCTTGGGTACGACTTTGAAGTTCAGTACTGCTTATCATCCTCAAACAGATGGTCAGTCGGAGAGGACCATTCAGACCCTCGAGGACATGTTGAGGGCTTGTGTGATAGATTTCCAAGGGAGTTGGGAGCAACATTTGGCATTAGTGGAATTTGCCTATAATAATAGCTTCCAAGCAAGCATTGGTATGGCTCCGTATGAAGCCTTGTATGGAAGAAAGTGTAGAACTCCTCTTTGTTGGGATGAAGTGGGAGAAAGAAAACTTCAAAGTGTGGAGTTGATTGATCGAACGGTTGAGAAAGTAGCAGTGATTAGAGGTAGATTGAAAACTGACTCAAGACAGGCAAAAGAGTTATGCCGATAACCGTAGAAGATTTTTGGAGTTTCAGGTTGGGGATAGAGTATTCTTGAAGATCTCTCCTTGGAAAGGGGTAATTCGGTTTCGAGGTAGGGGAAAGTTGAATCCCCGATTTATAGGTCCATTTGTGATCCTGGAGAGGATTGGACCGGTGGCATACCGATTAGAATTACCGCCTGAGTTGGAGAAGATTCATAACGTGTTCCATGTTTCCATGTTGAAGAAGTATATCCCTGACCCTTCTCATTGTCTTGAAGCTCCGCCGGTAGAGTTAAGAGAAGATTTGAAATTTGAAGTGCAACCGGTAGAGATCCTTGATTCTCAAGTGAAAACCCTTCGGCGAAAGATTATTCCTATGGTTAAAGTGCTTTGGAGAAATGATGTGGTAGAAGAGGTAACTTGGGAACCTGAGGAAGTGATGAAGAGCAAGTATCCCCTTTTGTTTGAATCTTGAGGTATGCCAAAAATTTCGAGGCCGAAATTTCTTTAAGGGGGGGTAGGTTGTGGAAGTTCGATCCTTTTCGCTTCTCTTGTGCTTTGTTTCTTGTGTAGAAGTTGTGTGTTTAAGTTTTTGTCGAGCTTTATTTTTTTTGGGATCTTAGTTAAGGCTCTTTTTAGAGTGTTAAAGAGGAGGAAAATCTTTGGGGGAGAGGGCTTTTAAGTGGAGCGAGTAAGCGTGCTTCAAGCCGCGTGAAACCCCCAAAACAGGGGGCCTTGCGGCCCCGCATGCGGGCGCATGGCCGCCCGCAAGGGGCCATGCGGCCGCTCATGCGGGCGCAAGGCCGCCCGCATGGCTCCCTGGTGGAGGCCTTGCGGCCTCCCTTGCGCCCGCAAGGGAGCCCGCAAGCCCTCCCGCGTTTTGGGTCTATAAATACCCGTTTTCAAACTTAAATGGCCTTTATAAGACCTCATTTCCCTCTCTTTTTCCCCCCATCTTGAATCCCCATTTCCCCCTCCATTAGATCTCCATTCTTGAGCTCCAAGAAAGGGGAAAGGTGTTGATCTTCCCCTCTTCTCCATTGGTGGTGAATCTCCTCTAGTTCTAGCAAGAATTGAGGTGGGTTTTATTCTCTTCTTCAACTCCTTGTTCTTTTATTCATTTCTTTTTAGATCCATGGAGAATTAGTGTGGATTTAGCATGGATCTATTATTTAATTGGAATTTAGCCATAGATCTAATGTTTGAATGGTATAGGAGCCTTGATTTCATGTTTTGGTAAAGAATGGAGGAGATCCTTGATCTCTAAACCTTTGATTCTTGTAGATCCGAACCCAATTAGGATGTTCTTGATTTCATTTTGATTTTGAGGGTTTAAGGATTCTATTATTGTTAATTCTTGAATCAAGAGCACATAGTAAACCCTAGAAGCCTTGAGATCTAATTTTGGAGCATTCTTTCCTCTCTTATTGATTGGATAAGGTTGTGATTGATTCTTGTTTTTCTTGGATGGTTAATGGCTTCAAGAAGGTGGATCTAAAGGCAAGGGTAAAGATCAAGTGGGCGAGTGATCCAAGTGTTCGATCTCGCCAAGTTTGTGAGTGGGAATTGTTAATTAAAGAGCTATGATCATGCTTGTTTAATGATGCATGCCTTGAAATGAGAAATTCTTGATTTCAATGGATTCTTGAAATGTTTCTTGAAAACTGAAATTATGATACTATATGATCATTTTAATTCTTGATTTCATCTTAAAAGACTCATGAGATGATTTCCTTGAGATCTAGAAATCTTGATGTTCATGATCTTGCTTAACTATTGATTATATTACAAAAGACTCATGAGATGATTTCCTTGAGATCTAGAAACCATGATATTTGTGATTTTGCTTAACTATTGATTCTATTACAAAGGCTCATGAGATGATTTCCTTGAGGCCTAGAAACCATGATAGTTTATGATCTTGTTAAATTCTTGATTATTTATATTTGATAAGGATTGGATAATCCTATGGTTTGAACTACATGTTTTCAAGATTTGTGAACTTGAGAATTCGATATTCTTGTTATTTTGACCAAATAAGGGTCTATGTAAACCAAATTGAGATTCTCCATGATGTTATCGTATTTGAAATGAGTTTTCAAAGAATACTCTTGTGTTGATTTTCTTGATGAAAATGACATTATTGTCGATGCTTTCGCAAAAGGATTTACTCTTCGATTAAGAGTTGTATTTTATGCGAATTTGTGATCTCTTGTTGAGATATGTGATTTTAAAATGATACGTTTATGATTAGCCTATGGGCAAACTATTTGTGATCTCTTGATGAGATATATGATTTTATAACGATACGTTTCTGATGAGCCTACGGGCAAGCTATTTGTGATCTCTTGATGAGATATATGATGTGTTCATGATGAGCCTACGGGCGGGATAGGATATCCCAAATGTTTCGATGGTGACATTGGGGAGGATCCCCGTCTTCTGCAGAAGCGAGTCTCCACGGACCGACCAATGGGGTGGCGTGGAGTTCTCGGCTGATGAGCCCTTTACAGGAGGCGCGGAGTGAACCTGAAGGTGCTGTGTTGGGTACCCGGAGTCACCACACGGGATACTCAACGGCCAACGCCAAGATACGCGCATCTTGGTGGCTCTTGACCTAACCACGGCCATGGTTAGTGATGGAGGGTTTTTCATAGGCTATTGTTGATGCTATCGATAAAGGATTTCTGCATGCGCTGCACTATAAATTCTTATTTCGATGGGTTTGATCTTTTGATCTTTTGACGAGTATTCTTAACTTGAATTTTCAGTATTGAATCTCTTTACAAAAGATTTTCAAAGACTTATTGATGCCTTTCGTTGAGAAAGTTAGAAAGCTTGTTATATTGAAATGTGTATTTAAAGCATTTTGTAAGTTGTGATTGTTAAAGATTTACATATGTTTTCGGCATACCATTCTTTACACTTGTATGAGTTATAGCCCCATGTTCAACCCCTCACTGAGTAACGTAGTTACTCACCCATTTTTCTTCTCCCCTTTTCAGGTGTTAGCACAGCAGCAGGGCGTAAGACGTGATAGTGCTTGGCATCTATTCTTGCATTTTCCTTTGACTAGTGTATGATTCATAAACATTGCCGTTATGCATAAGATGGATCCACTAGGACCTATGTTTTCGTATTTCCATTTGATCTTGTATAATCTTGATTGGTTCAGTCAGGACCTTAGGTTGTATGAGTCTACATTCAGTGTTTGTGAAATACTATGATTGTGTCCATGATCATTGGTGTTGTGATTTCCAGGGATATATGTACATATATGTGCGAGTCTGTTGATCTTGTTTAGGGTTGTGATTGAATACCTTAGATTTAGAGTATTATTGTGGTAATGTTAATATCGTACAGGTAACAGGTTAGCCTTACGGCGACCTGGGGTTGAGGCAGGTGTTGACCTCCCCTGGGTTGTCGTGGCGGTAGTGCCATGGACCGGGACCCGAGGGTCGGGGCGTGACAAGGACTACCTCAATGACTTGTTAGGGGAGAAACCTCCAGATGAAGAGCCCATAATGGATGCTGAAGAAGTAGCTGTTATACCACCGAGTGCTGATAATCCAGCTATGTATACCAAGGAAAAGAAACCATCTAAGGCTCGGACTTGGTGGATGAAGGTTGCGTATAGGAAGAAAGAGCAAGCCTCTGCCCTAAAAAATATCCCTGTTAATGTACTCGGTGTTGGTGAAGCATTTTTAATTAACTCATTGCCCCCCTTTTTGGAATGTTTTGTTGGAGGCTGCCAGGAGAAAAGGTATGTCTTTGAGCCTTCGTGAGATGAGAACAAGTACGTCAAGCTAGTGATGTTAAACAAGCGCTTCTCGGGAGGCAACCCGATTGGTTTCATGACTTTTCTTTTCTTGTAGTGTTTGTTTGATGTGTTGTGTGTTATATTTTGTTTGTTTTATGTATTTTCTGTCTCTAATGCTTGCATGTTTACCTCAGGATTTATGAATATCTATCTTGCTGGTTGTTTCAAACGGATACTCCCTAACTGGCTATCAATACACGCCCTTGTGTGCCAGGGAATTCTTTCTCGGCACCTCTCCCTTAACTTGGTGAAAATTCCCCAACTCTAAATTCACTTTTACTTGAAATCTTTTTCTATGCCTAGCATGTTAAATCTTTAAACATTGAGGACAATGTTTCATTCAAGTATGGGGGAGGGTTGTATACTTGTGTTTTAATATGTTTAGATGTTGTGCATGACTTAGGACGATCTATGAAAGTTTTGGTTGAGAATTGCTAAGCTAGGAGTTTTTGAGTATATTAGTGCACTTTTGTTGAACTTAAAGTTTTATTTCGCTCTTACTTTGGAAACCTTAATCTGAAGACTTAGCCTGTGTAGTATTGTCACTCTGTTAGAGGAAGGGCTAGTTGTAGAGCTTGTAAAACAATTTGTTTTGACTCTAAACACAAATAATAAAATAGATTGTGAAAAGAAATTTAAAAATGAGAAAAAGTGACAAGTCGGATTCCTTTTTGGGATGCCCTGTCAAATTTTGTGAGAAAGATGGTAGAAAGAGCTATCACTTTAGAAAAAGCGAAAGCCGCACTTGAGTAGTCGGATCTTCGGCATCACAAATGTCATTTTTGATGACCTACCAAAGTGAAATGGCTGCCTCTAGGGTGTATGAAGCTACTACCCAGTTTAGGAGTCAGCAGTGAAAATAGTAAAAAGTAAGCTTGTACTAGACCCCCTCAAGAACAGTTTTGACATACTCCAGGAGCGACACACACACACCGTAGTACGGAGTAAGAGTGAAATTTTTCATAAGCTTTCAATTGACTAAGACACTAGTTCTCAGAAACTCCTTAAGCTTCAGTAAATCTCTAAATTTGTTGAGATCAGAGGTCATGCACTCATCACTTTATTAGGGGATTAAGGTTGTTTGAGGACAAGCAACAATTCAAGTTTGGGGGTATTTGATGAGTGCATTATATATATATATATATATATATATATATATATATATATTTCATATGCATTACACCCGATATTTACTTGTCCTTTTGCTATTACTTGTTTAGTTCAGTGCTATTTAAGGTATTTTGAGTTTATTGTGTAGATATTTAGGTACTGTAGCAGAAGTACTGTAGTAGGAATACTGTAGTTCAGAGCTTTGGGGGTTCATCCTCCACTTCATCAAGGGTATGCCAAGCTTATGGTAGGCCGATCGGGAGGAGATTACACGGCATCGTAGATCCTTCGACAACCTCAAGGATGCAAGAAATTAGGGAGTTTTCAATTCCTTGTCTTTTAATTTCTTTGGCATTGTGTTTGTTGGTTGTCATCATGAGGGGCTAAACTCTTAAGGGAGCCCCGGGGTTGGTTGTATGACGTTGTTGCTTGAACTCATTGTCTTTACTTGCAGTATTTATGAATGTCTTGTTCCTTTCAATAAATCAAGGTTATTGGCTATCTTGTATGTTGTTTAGTGCTTGATCTTGGTAGTTAGGTTCTCCTATCTAGGCTTGTGAATCGTTATTGATTGTTTCAAGCAGTGGGAGTTCCACTTAGGGCTCGGCAGCGCCAGAAACCCCATGCTTATAGCATAACTAGGTTTAGAACTGAAGACATCTCTGATAAATACTGAGAAAGACCGAGTTAGTGAACGCCGGAAATCCAACCCCGGGGCCCCATCTCCTCCATCGAGTCAAACCTCAATCTTCCCTTGGTAAACTTTCCATTCCCTTAACCTCCTCGAGTTAGTCCAAAGTCAATTCCTTCATCTTCTGTCTGGTTAGATATTAAGTAGGACGTTAGTATTAGAAGCTATACCAGTCCCTGTGGATTCGACTACCCGACCCAAAGGGTACACTTTACTACTTGTGCGACCCGTGCACTTGCGGTTACGCAAGGGGCATACTAGTCATAAATGATCAGCTGCAAGATTCTCTGCTCCCCGCTTGTCCTTAATCTCAAGATCAAATTCTTGAAGCAATAAGACCCACCTTATCAAACGTGGTTTGGCATCTGATTTGCTAAGTAAGTATCTCAAAGCTGAATGATCAGTGTACACCACCACTTTATAAAGAACCAAATATAACCGGAATTTATCGAAGGCAAATACCACGGCAAGTAGTTCTTTTTCAGTTGTAGTGTAATTTGCTTGTGCTCCTGTTAGAGTCTTACTCGCGTAATAAATGGGATGGAAATGTTTGTCTCTCCGCTGACCAAGCACTACCCCAACTACAAAGTCACTCGCATCACACATCAATTCGAAGGGGGAGTTCCAATCTGGAGCTACCATGATGGGCGCTTGAATTAGTTTCTCCTTGGGTGCAATAAAGGACGTCATGCAATCATGATCGAACTCGAATGGGACATCCTTTTCCAACAACCTTGTCAGGGGCGTAGCAATTTTAGAAAAATCTTTAATGAACCTTCGATAGAATCCAGCATGACCCAAAAAACTCCTTATGGCCTTCACAGAATTTGGAGGTGGTAGTTTTTCGATGGTGGAAATCTTCGCCTTGTTAACCTCAATTCCTTCTTTCGAAATTTTATGACCCAAGACTATCCCCTCTTGAACCATGAAATGGCATTTCTCCCAACTCAGCACAAGATTAGTCTCTTCACATCGAATGAGGACCCGCTCAAGGTTCTTGAGGCACACATCGAAAGAATCACCAAAGACAGAAAAGTCATCCATAAACACTTCCATAAAATCTTCTACCATGTCTTCAAAAATTGCAGTCATGCATCTCTGAAAGGTTGCCGGGGCATTACATAGTCCGAAAGGCATGCGGCGATAAGCAAATGTGCCATACGGACAAGTGAACTTAGTCTTCTCCTGATCTTCGGGGGCGATGGGAATTTGGAAGTAACCAGAGAACCCATCCAAAAAGCAATAGTAGGCATGGCCAGCTAGTCGCTCCAGCATCTGGTCAATGAATGGTAAGGGAAAATGATCTTTCCGGGTAGCATTATTCAACTTTCTATAATCGATGCACACTCTCCACCCGGTAGTTGTACGAGTCGGGATTAATTCATTCTTCTCATTGGTAATCACAGTCATCCCCCCTTTCTTTGGAACCACTTGCACGGGCTTACCCACTCACTGTCTGATATCGGGTAAATAATGCCCGCATCGAGCAGCTTGATGATTTCTGCCCGTACCACTTCCTTCATATTTGGATTGAGTCTTCTTTGTGGCAAGGCTCTGGGTCTGTGTTCATTCGTCATGAGAATCTTGTGAGTGCAAACAGATGGATTTATTCCTTTTATGTCAGCTATCTTCCAAGAAATCGGCCTCTTGTGCCTCTTAAGCACATCCACCAATCCATTCTTTTGCTCAACTATTAGGTTCGAAGAGATGATAACTGGAAGTTGTGTACCCTCTCCCAAAAAGGCATACTCAAGGTGTTCAGGTAGTGTTTTCAACTCCAAATTTGGTGCTTCCTCAATTGACGGCATCAAACCTCTGTTCCATAGCCCATCACCCTGTTCGGACCTTGTTTCTTCTGCAGACCCAGCACTTTCATCTGAACTGTTGTCGGTACCATGGACATGGAGCTCAAAGAATTCGGCATCATTTTTTGGATTGTCATGTTGCCCATGTTGATGTTCCAAGTTGGACTCCTGTATCTTGGCTAACACTTGCCCCATTTCAGTACGGTCTTCTAGGATAGGATTCATGGTAGTAGACTGTCGGCCCTCGGTAGTCAAAACACACTGCTCAATTGGTAATTCGCTTCCTTTAATCACTGATGGTGTTCCCTTTTCCATAAAGGTCTCGAACACTGTGTGCCAGCTGCCACCTTCATAAGATTTGCTAGAATCCCCTGATAGCATAAGTGTGTATAAATAGTTGTCTGGAGGGTGTGAAAAATGTTGCTGAGTTTGTCGATTAATCCAGCCTTCCAATCTGTATATGTCACCTTCCAACCTAATGTTCGGGTCTGCCATGTTGCACTCACAAGGTGAACTATATAGAAAGGACTAGAGAATGAATTTAGATAGTACCTTGGCAAAACCAAGAAGAATGATAGAAAGTTAATATCAAAGGAAAAGAAAAAAATAACGATAAGAAATGAGTAAAGAATGCAATGGCTAGAGTAATAATCTAAAAGTTACCTAGAATTCCTTAAAGTTTCCCGGCAACGGCGACAAAAACTTGATTGGTTCCCCGCAAGTGTACGGGATCGCCAAGTAATACCTTGTGCGAAAACACAAGGATCGTATTCCACGGGGCTAAGGATCTCCTATTACTCCTTCTTGAGCTATTATCTTGCCTAAGATCTCAAGTGATGGAATTTACTCTACTAGGTGCAATTAAAATTTAAAACAAGATTAAGAACAAATTAGAGAGAACAAGCAATAAGCAAGCAAGAAACTCAATGAAATGCAAAGGCCTATGGATGTGGATCCCCTTGAGGGGTTATCATGAAACATGGATGATGAATAAAAGATGCAAGGGTAAAATGGACCATGAGATTCGAAGATTAAAACAACCCCAATTTCTAGGCGATTGAACCCTAATCCCATACGAACATAGATAGGAATTTCTTCCAAATCCACATTCCTACGATTAAAATAAGTACGAGGAAATCTCACTTAGGAGTAAACCTACTCTTCTTCGGATTAAACCTATATGGAGGGCTACCAAACACCCGATTTCTCGGCGTGATGATACAAGTGTCAACTTCTAATCCATTCATGATCTAATATGCATCACTCATAAAAGAGCTACGGATTTCTCCTTAATGTAGCACTTAGCATGGAAACGATGGATTAGATCTCAAAATTACCCAAGCATGGAATTAACAAGCAATCATTCAAAATACATGATAAAACCCCCCAAGGTTCACCAACACCCGGTGGCCTTGGGGGTCTAGTGTGTCATCATCCTACAACAAGAAATACAATCAAGTAAAACACACAAGAAAAGCATAATTGACACTCCCTAGATGAAATGGTGGAGGAGGAGGTAGAAACTATGCCGAATGATGCTTCCACCGCCAAAGGAGTGCCGAATGACGCTTCCTCTAGCCGCGGGTCTCCTTCCTTCAAATCGTGGTAGATCTCCCCTTCAATGATGTTGCCTTCTTGCCTTGAGGGTCTTGGGCCTTGGGCTTGAATGATCTCCTAGCTTTCTTGCCCTTCTTCTCCTTCCCAAGGTCGCCCAAAACCTCCCAAGAGATCTCTCAAAATCGGCCCCGAAACATTCCAGAAAATGTCCTCCCAAAAGTTCAGCCAAAAAGTCCCCTATTCTACCCGAAAAGTTAGTATTTATACCCACCGATTCGCGATTCATACTTAGTGCATACGGCCCCGTATACTGGGTAGTATGGAAATCTGGGTAGAACTCCAAATCATTGCACTGCTACAGTGCATACATCCCCCATACTGGGTAATATGGGGGTAGTATGAAATTCCTGTTTTCTTCTCTTTTTTCCTAAATGATATCTTCTTGTTCTCCATGGCTTCCTTATGCCCTACCAAGCAAATAATAGACGATTAAGTACAAAACGGGGATCAAACCTCACAAAATACATGCAAAGTGAATACGATATATATATGAAAAGCAACTACATTGAGACACTTATCAAGGGTAAGATATAAAATATATATATATGAAATGCACTCATCAATTATGAATGAAAATGATGATGGCGAAGTTTCAACTGAAAGTTTCCTCCATGTTACAAGAATACCAGAAGGTCTTTATAAAGCACATGATGAGTTAAACGTTAACGTGGTAGAACAGCTCATCACTTTGTACATTCCTTCTTGTCACCAAGAAGATTAGGGGCTTTTTTATAAGTCAAAGACAATAGAGGATGAGCAACCTTGGCCTCTCGCATCTCCACAATTGAACGGATCATCAAGTGATAAAGTGGATCCCCTAAGGGAATCGGGTTGTCAAACCACAGGGAGCAAACGTACTAGTACTAATTTTAGCTTATGAAATCTAGCCTAGAAAGGGTGGTTGTTGGAAAGTCTAGAATTACCTCGAAGACTGAAAACAACAAGAGTTGAGAGAATCAGTGGTAGAGAAGGGTATAGTTGGACAGTACTAACTCGGGGATTAGACAATGAGGTACTAACTCAACAGATTAACCTTGCTCAATTACAAGCAATATTACAGAAATGTGAAGGTAAGACGGGTTTTCACCGCATGCTAATCCGAAAGATATAATGGGTTTTCACCGCACGCCTAGCCTCAAGGACTGAAGGGTTTTCACCGCACACAAATCTAACGAATAACGGGTTTTCACCACTCGTCAACAATCACGCAATGTATAAATAACACATATCAATTCACACATGCATTCCAAAGATTAAGTATCACAAATAATTATAATTCAAGGAATAAGAAAAGAGTGTAAAAATTTCCCTAGTGTTCAAGTCCAAGTTCCCCTAAGAGGGGATTAGCTCATGGTGTAAAGTAATGCAAGCAAGAAGTTACACGCATTCATTATAAAGAAATGGAGTGGAAATCTCTCTCAAACAGAAGGAACAAGGGTTGCTCTGAAGTTCCCCTCGACATTGCGAGATATGCAATCTCCAGCTACGATGATGCCTTAGTAGATGATGAGGTTGGTAAAGATCGAAGCATACACCGATTCCTTGGGTCTTTGCTGAAGGAGTTCCCTCATGATCTTGCAATAGAGCTCTTTCTTTCTCCTGCCACCTTCTCTTTCCAACTCAAGAAAACCTAAAAAAAACCCCCCTTCTCTCTCTTCAGTAAAGGCTTAAATAGCCATAAGCTTATGGCCGGTTTACGGGCGTAAGCCAGGCCGTAAGCGTCGGGATTTCATTGTTCCATTACCTTACACCCTTACTTACGGTCTGGAGTTCCCCCCGTAAAGAACTCTGATTTTGGCTTTTGATCCGACTTACGGGTGTAAGCCTGACTGTAAGTTCCTCTGTATTACAGGACCTATTCACTTACAGGCATAAGGATACCGTACGATTCTTTGCATGTGGCTTACGGTCGTAAGCCCGGCCGTAAGGAGCTCGTAAACATTGCAGTCTTCCAAGTGCTAGTGCAAGAGCGTGCCATCTTCGATGTTTTTGTTCCTATTTACTTGCTTTGGCTCTCTTTTGGCTTTAATCCACACTTGATGACTGTGAAGACAATTTATATTCGATTTAGACTCGTATTCCACTAAATTACTCCAATACTAACTAGATAAGTATACAATTCAATATAGAAAATATGCACAATTGTATACTTATCAAACTCCCCACACTTAAAGTCTTGCTTGTCCTCAAGCAATAAGGACAAGTTGTAATGCAATGAAATAGGGTGTTGGCAACTTCGAGCAAACATGAGCCAGCGAGTTCAATAAGTTGTCAATTAAAAGTACTAGTGTAGTAAAAATTTTAGACTCTAGTAATCAGAGAAACTCTATTCAAAGGCAATGAGTGTGTGTGTGTGTACTCGATCTGCTTCACTTGAATTGCGGCATGATCTTTGACGTACATTTTAAAACATTGCATGGTAGCTTCAAACAACACCTAAGGTAGCCCTTTCTTTCCGGATCCTAGAGAGCGGCTTTCACACTTAGGAGTGTCAGCTCTTTCCAATGGTACTTCTTTCTCTCTTCTGTTTTTCAGAGGGTGGTAGCTTTTACGTACCTTAAATCGTAGCTCTTTCTCTTACTAGGGCATACATTGTATCTGACTTGAGAAGAGTAGCTGCACACATCAAAAGGGGCAGCTATTTCCACCTCTATGCACTCAAATTAAACACATACTTTTGTTCCACTACTTTGGTCTTTTCTTTTTCTTTTTCTTTTTCTCAACTGGGAAACATAAGCACGTGCAAAAACATGCAATTACGAAGTGTAACAGATGAGTTGTGCAATTAACGGTTTTGAACCATGAATAGAGCAAAAACTGAAAAAAAAATTAAGGTCTAAAAACAACTACACTAGCACATGATAATTTGACGTAATTGAACCCACCTTAAACATCATATTGGGCTATCACTAGTCAGTTAGTATGAAATAAACAAGCATGCAAAGCCCTCATCCACACTTAAAATCTTACATTGCCCTCAATGTAAGTAATGAAAAATCAACACGAAAGAGAGGGTTGGAAATACGAGTACGTTCCTGAACAAATGACGGAGACATTGGAGAACAATGGGAAGAATCACTTGTTGGGAAGGTGCCAGTTGAGGGGGTCCACTCCAAGTCAAAAGAGACCGAGCGAATACCCCCTTGTATAATTGGTGGTGGTGGTTGGAGTATACACATGCTAGCGCGATCAAGTAGAACATTAAGCTCAAGAAAGTTTAAAAGAAACAGAAAAGAAAAATAAGAAATGACTGAAAATCAACGAACAGATGAAAAAAAAAAAACTACAAAATAGGGCAGGACCTACCCTTGCCAAGTACAAAAAGACACAAAAATAACAAAAATGCAAAGTAAATAAAAACTAAAACTCTGAAGGAGTGTCCTTTGGAGATGGATCAGCAACTGGGGGTGTCTGTGACTCAGGAACAGGGGCAGGTACAGGGGGAAGTAGGCGTTCGATCATTGTCAGCGCATGGTGGAGGTCGGCCTCCATACTCTCGATCGCTGTCTGGTCTGCGCGAAGTGCCTGCTGCTCTGCCCGGATCGTGTCCAGCTTCTCGTGAATATCCTCTCTGGGGCTAGCTGGTGCAGCTGCGGTGGAGGGTGAAGGTGTTGTGGGGGAACGAGAGTCGTCTCCGGAATCCCGCTCGGAGTTGTCCTCTCCTATATCAGTAGGCGACCTAGGTGCTCGTGTGGTGAGGACATAACGAGATCCTCGACGTTTTACAATCCCCATCAAGTGCAAGGTGTCTAATCCAAGGGGAGTTGCAGTGTCTACCACTTCTTGCCCCTCGAGAAGATGTGTCAACCCCATGTCTCGAATTAAGAGCTCTGTCATGCTATAAAGGTATAAGAGCTCTGTCTACCACTGCTGGCCCTGGTGAGCAATGAAATCTGCTAGGATATAACCGAAGTGGATGGGGCAATTCTCTGTCATGCTATAAAGGTATAAGAGCTCTTGCCGCCCCACCACACCTATACTATCCGCGCGTCCTGCAAATGATCATGCCATGACAGCATGTATATACCTATAGGCATGGCGTTCTAGGCAAGTGGCTTTGGTGAACTGAGGACTTCCAGTGTAGGTGCCCTATAAGCGGGGTCGGTGACCGCAAATAACCGTGACCATCTCACCACCTGTAGCATCCCTCTAATCTCCTCCTTTAGCCCTAAATGAGCTAAAACGGAGCAGTCTATGGTGCAGAACTGACTGAAACGTTTCGCCTGCAGGCCGTTGAACCGCTCTCAAAAATGTCGAGCTGTGAATATTTGGCTTGAACGATTTACGGGAGGGGATGGTTCAGCTGTATGAGTTCGAGGCCGCTTCGTGGGCTTAAAAGCAAGAGTTTTTGCTCTAGGTATCCTGCAACATCATAAGCAAACGACAGAAACTGTTGTAAGATAGTGAACATTAGCTAAAATTGTAATTACGGCTTGCTTACGGCCTGGTTTATGCCCTTCGCTACGGCCGTAATTGTCGGGGATCAGGCCGCAAGGGTCACTCCAACCGGAGTAAGCTGCAGAGAATACAGATGCAGATGGAATTCGACACAAAGGTTGTTCACCAAGACCAAAGGCAACAACAAATGCAAAATAAGGAATTAAACAACATGAAAAATGAAACCTTCTTGAAAATAGCGGAAGAAGAATGCTCAAGCGGTAGGATGAAGTTCCGAACCACCGTCTCTGACGCCTAAATTCTCTACGAAATTTAATGGAGCTCAAGACATAGGGTTATGCTAGATCAAGGGCACCGGAGTGAAAAGGGGCGTCAAATCGATTGAGGGCTAAGAAGGGTTCTGGTCTGACAGTATATAAGCGAAGCTTTACCCCTCTCGACTTACGTCTCCCTTACGGGCGTAAGGGAAGTGGTAAGGGTTACCAACAAAAAGGAGTGGTGCACGGTGACGTCCATAACAAGGTGGCAGAAAGGCCTGTAAGACCCTTAGGCAGGATACTTACGGCCAATCTAACGTCCATAAGCGCAAGCATAAGGCTCTCAGGAAAATTATGCACAGAGGTTACGGCCGGTAAGGGGCCGTAAGTGCCTCTGCACGGGCTTGAAGGCTTGACTTACGGGCGTAAGCCTATCCATAAGTCTACGAAAATATGCAAAATATACTGAGTTTTAAAACAAAATGGGACAACTTGACATAACATAGCTCCCTAGCAATGAGAAAATCTAAGCAAGACCAAACACAACCGAAAATAATTCTGAGAGACAAAAAATAAAGACAATACTTGAAACAACAGGAATAACTTGGTTGCCTCCCAAGAAGCACTTGTTTACAGTCACTAGCTTGAAAAAAGTGAGATTTTTACCTCAAGCGGGTGTTACCAACAAGAATGCTTCGTTACCTGAGAGTGGGAGCGGTGCATGGTATGGTTTCAATCGATGCCAGTTTACCTTGAATTGTCCTTGTTCTGGGTGTGAGATTTCAATTGCCCCATAGGGTGTCACTTGACTTACAGTGAAGGGGCCAGACCATCTAAACTTCAGTTTTCCTGGGAAGAGTCGAAGTCGAGAATTGAACAAGAGAACTTGATGTCCTACTTTAAAATTTTTACGCCTGCTGATATGCTTATCGTGCCATTGTTACATTCGCTCTTTGTAAAGCTGAGTATTCTCATAAGCCTGAGTCCTCCATTTGTCCAACTCATTAATTTGTAGTTACCTCTGCTACCTAGCCTAAACAAGATCAAAGTTCATGGCCTTGATGGCCCAGTATGCCTAATGCTCTAATTCCACAGGCAAATGGCAGCCTTTTCCATAAACTAACTAATATGGTGTGCTTCCCACGGTGGTCTTTTGTGCTATGTGGTAAGCCCACAATGTGTCATCTAACTTTTCAGACCAATCCTTTCTGTTGGGATTTATGGATTTTTCCAGAATTCACTTCAATTCTCTGCTAGTAACCTCCACTTGACCACTTGTCTCACGGATGGTATAGGGTCGGCAACCGATGTGTGATGCCATAACGCTTTAAAACTTTTTCTAATTGACTCATTGCAGAAATGTGCCCCACGATCACCGATTAGGAGTCTTGGAGTGCCAAACCGTGTGAACAATTTTCTTAGAAATTTGACAACTATTCGTGAAAATTTTGACTAGTGACGCTTGAGCTTCCACCCACTTGGACACATAGTCTACTTCCACTAGAATGTACTTGTGCCCATTAGAATTGGGAAATGGCCCCATGAAAGCCAATTCCCCAAACATCAAATACCTCGCAAAATTGCATGGGATTCTCGTGGCATCTCATCTCTAAGGGATAAATTCCCTGTTGTATGACATCGGTCACATCTCTCGCACAAACTCCCTAGCGTCTTGAAATATGGAGGGCCAATAGAATCCGGATTATAGAACTTTCTCCGCAGTCCTACCTTGAGCATAATGACCTCCTATAGACCCAGAATGGCAATGTTCCAAGATTTTCCACCCCACTATTCTGCAAGACACATCGTCTAATGACCTGGTCTGCACATAATCGAAAAAGGTATGCGTCATCTCAAAAATAGTACTCGAGGTCATTAAAAAATTTTCTCCATTTTTGGCTTGAGATTCCTTTAGGAAGGACTCTTCCCAAAAGATAATTGGCAACATCTGCAAACAAGGGAGTATCTATCTTCTCAGTGCCTGTATCAAATGAAGGTTCTCTTCGGGAAAACACTCCTTGATTTCTGACCATTCCCGATAAGTTCCAACGGCTTCCTCTAATCGGGACAGGTGATCAGCAGCCTAATTTTTAGCTCCCCTCCTGCCTCGAATTTCTAGATCAAATTCCTACAGCAACAACACCCACCGTATCAACCTTGGGTTTGGTCTGTATACACAATCACTTTGGAGAGGATAGGGTATGGTCTGAACCTTTTAAACGCGAAAACCACTGCTAATAACTCTTTCTCAGTTGTTGAGTAATTTGCTTGAGCGCTTGTTAGGGTCTTGCTAGAGTAATATATTGGTCAAAAATGCTTATCTCGCCTTTGACCCAGAAGGGCACCAACTGCAAAGTCACTCGCATCACACATTATCTCGAAGGGTTGATCCCAATTAGGGGTAATGAGAATTTGCACCTGTGTGAGCTTTTTCTTTAACAGTTCAAAAGATGTGACGCAATCTGCATTAAAATCAAACAGAGCATCCTTTTAAAATAATTTCATCAAGGGACAAGTAATCTTCGAAAAATCTTTGATAAAGCGACGGTAGAACCCGGCATGACCCAAGAAGCTACGGATTCCCTTGACGTTAGAGGGGGGCGGCAGTCTCCCAATAGTATCTATTTTTGCTTGGTCTACCTCTATTCCTTTATTGGATATCTTATGCCCTAGGACAATGCCTTCCTTGACCATAAA
Organism: Dioscorea dumetorum; assembly: GCA_902712375.1. Classification (NCBI taxonomy): domain Eukaryota; kingdom Viridiplantae; phylum Streptophyta; class Magnoliopsida; order Dioscoreales; family Dioscoreaceae; genus Dioscorea; species Dioscorea dumetorum. Next base: position 297,872 of record CACTHL010000205.1, on the reverse strand, counting down.
ATGGCATTTCTCCCAATTTAACACCAAATTCGTCTCCTCATATCTTTTCAGAACCTGCTCCAAATTAGCTATACACTTTTCAAATGAATCCCCATACACTGAGAAATCATCCATGAAGATTTTCATGATATCATCTACTAAATCATCAAAAATGAACGTCATGCACTGTTGAAAAGTCGCAGGTGCGTTGTACAGCCCAAAAGGCATCCGACGGTATACAAATGTCCCGTAAGGGCATGTGAAAGTGGTTTTCTCTTGGTCCTCAGGAGCGATTGGGATCTGGAAATAACTTGACATTCCATCCAGGAAATAATAGAATTCATGCCCGGCTAGTCTCTCAAGCATCAGATCACTAAAAGGTAAAGGGAAAAGATCTTTCATTGTGGCCTCATTCAATCGTCGATAATCGATGCAGACGCGCCAACCGGTCAGTCCTTGTAGGTGTTAATTCATTATTAACGTTTTGCACTACAGTCATCCCTTTTTTTTTTGGTACTACTTACGTTGGACTCACCCATGCACTGTCCGATATGGGATAGATGATCCTAGCATCCAACAATTTCACAACTTCCACCCACCAGCTCTTTCATATTGGGGTTAATTCTTCATTGCGGTTAGATCACTGGTTTAAAATTATCTTCCAGTAATATTTTGTAAGTGCAATACGAGGGGTTGATTCCTTTTATGTCCGAAATCTTCCAAGCAATGGCTATATTATGAGCCCTCAATATTTCCAGCAATCTGCCATTCTGTGCATTGGTTAAAGCCGAAGCGATAATCACTGGCAACTTCAACCCGTCTTGAAGGAAAGCGTATTCCAAATGATCCGGAAGGGGTTTCAATTCAACATCCAGAGGATCCTCTATAGACGGTCGGGGACGATCATTTACACGACGGTTGATGTTCTCATAGACCTCCCGGGTTCCTTGCTGTTCAACTGAAGAACTTATCTCTGTTGGCTGATTTTAAGTCCTCCAAGTGTGATCACAATTTCCTGTTTTTTCTCGTCAATGCCACTCAACCCCATATCCGCTGTCAATTTTAGTTCCATCAAAAAATTGCATGCAAGTGATCCATCCTGAACAGACAGCACCTGTTGCTGACACCAATGCTCCAGCTTATTTTGAATGTCAAATAGCATGTTGAAATTTTTCAAATCATATTAACTTCATCAAACATTTTCCTCCACAAACAAAATTAGAATTAAAGAGTGTGGTTTTGAAAGACAAAATAACAAAAGCGACTAGAATAACAAAGCCCAAGCATGCCTAACGTTGCTCCCAGGCAACAGTGCCAAAAACTTGACATGCCCCTCAAGTCTTTGCAAGTGAATGGATCGTCAAGTAATAAAGTGGATCCCCTAAGAGAATCGGGTTGTCGAACTACAGGGAGAAACGTAGTAGTACTAATTGTAGCTTATGAATTCTCGCCTAGAATGGAAAGTTGTTGGAAAGTCTAGAATTACCTAGAAGACTGAAAACAACAAGAATTGTGAGAATCAGTGGTAGAAAATGGTATTGATACGCCCCTTGCGTGTCTGCAAGTGCACGGGTCGTATTAGTAATAAAGTGTACCCTAAGGTCAGGTAGTCGTATCCGCTGGGACTGGTATATCTTCTAGTACTATCCTTCTGCTAAATATCTAATCAATTAAAGAAGGGTTGAATTGACTCTAAGTTGGATTGAAGGAGATTGGAGAGAAGAAAATGCACTAAGGGAAAGATAAGGATTGGCTCAATGGAGGAGATGGGGCCCGGGGGTTAATTTCTTGATGCTCACTAACTTCGACTCTCTAAGTACTTATCAGGAATGTCTTCAGGACCCTAAATTCGAAGACTTCGTTGCCCTAGATGAATGATGCTCACAGTGCTGTTGAACCCTAAATTGAGATCTCACGTCTTGCAACTATCATAAAGATTCACAAGCTATGATAGGATAACAAGAACTTCAAGCATTCAACCACTCAACATACAATTAAACCAGCCAACAACCAAGAATTAATGTAAGGAACAAGACATTCATAAATACTGCGAGTAGAGTATTCAAGTTCAACGTACAAACATCAGAATATAACCCTGGGGCTCCCAATAAAAGTTTAGCCCCTTATAAGGTTAAACAACAAGGAAAATACCAAAGATACAAATACACAAGAAGTTGAAAACTCCCTAATTTCTTGCATCCTTGCGGCTATCCGAGGCTCTACGATGGAATGAATTCTCCTCCCGATCGGCCTACCATTCCTGCGACATTCCCCCTGTGATGGTAAGGACGGCTCCCCAAAGCTCTCCTCTTCTTCTCCGTTTGTTTCGCAGCCAAAAGTCCCCCAAAAACCTAAGTTTATGGGGTTTTAACCTTTTCCCGATTTGAGCAGGGCCGTGTTGAGGCCATGCTCCAAGCCGTGCAGATTACGGTCGAATAAAACTCCTGAAACTCAAATTCCTGTAATCTGGACAGGGCCCAACATGTTGCGGCAGTGCTGAAGGTTGCACGACCGTGCTTAACGACCAGAAAGCTTGCTGCCCTTGGTGGAATTCTCCTACAATCTGCACGGCTTGCAAGCACGGGCGTGCTAAGGCCATGTTGAGCTTCGTGAGGTTTCTTCTAAGTCCTTTAGCTCCCAAAATTACTCTAAATTACTTCTTATTGCTTTAGGACTTTGATATCTGCATGGAAAACTAAGAATACCTCAAATAGCACTGAATTTGGAGAATTAATGCTGATAAATTCAAGAATCATGGGAGTAAGATATAAAATAAATATATATGAAATGCACTCATCAAATACCCCCAAACTTTAATCGTTGCTTGCCCTCAAGCAACCGTAATTCCCTAACAAAGTGATGTGTGCATGACCTCTGAGCTCAGCAAAGTTAGAAAATTCCTAAAGCTTGAGGAGCCCAGAGTAGCTAGTGTCTTAATCTATTGAAAGATCTTGAAAGATTTTACTCTTACTTCGTACTACCGTGTGTGTGTGCCGCCTCACAAGTGTGTCAAAACTGTCCTTGAGGGGGTCTAGTTCAAGCTATCATTTTTCACTTTTTCAAGATGACTCCTAAACTGGGTAGTAGCTTCATACACCCTAGAGGCAGCCATTTCGTCTGGTAGGTCATCAAAAATGACATTTTTGATGCCTAAGATCCGACTACTCAAGTGCGGCGATGATGCCCTAGTAGATGATGAGGTTGGTAAAGATCGACACATACATCGATTCCTTCGGTCTTTGTTGAAGGAATTCACTCTTGATCTTGCAATAGAACTCTTTCCTTCTCCAGTCACCTTCTCTCTCCAACTCAAGAAAACCTAAAAAGAACCCCCCCCTCTTGATCTTGTAGTAAAGGCTTAAATAGCCGTAAGCTTACTGCTGGCCTACGGGCGTAAGCCAGGCCGTAAGCGTCGGGATTTCATTTTTCCATTGCCTTACGCCCTCACTTACGGTCTGGAGTTCGCCCCGTAAAGTCCTCTGATTTTGGCTTATGGTCCGACTTATGGCCGTAAACCTGACTGTAAGCTCCTCTGTATTTATTACAGGACCTCTTTACTTACGGGCATAAGGAAACAGTACAATTCTTTGTATGTGGCTTACAGCCGTAAGCCCGGCCGTAAGGAGCCTGTAAACATTGCAGTCTTCCAAGTGCTAGTGCAAGAGCGTGCCATCTTTGATGTTTTTGTTCCTATTTACTTGCTTGGTCTCTCTTTTGGCTTTAATCCACACTTGATGCCTGCGAAGACAATTTATTTTCGATTTAGGCTCGTATTACACTAAATTACTCCAATACTAACTCGATAAGTATACAATTCAGTATATAAAATATGCACAATTGTATACTTATCAACGGGTTTTCACCGCATGCTAATCCGAAAGATATAACAGGTTTTCTCCGCACGTATATCCTCAAGGACTAACGGGTTTTCACTGCATGCTAATATAATGAATAACGGGTTTTCACCGCTCGTCAACAATCACGCAATGTATAAATGACACATATCAATTCACACATGCATTCCAAAGATTAAGTATCACAAATAATTGTCATTCAAGGAATAAAAGAAGAGTTTAAAAATTCCCCTACGGTTCAAGTTCAAGTTCCTCTAAGAGAGGATTAGCTCATGATGCAAAGTAATGCAAGCAAGAAGTTACAAGCATTCATTATAAAGAAATGGAGTGGAAATGTCTCTCAAACTGAGGGAACAAGGGTTGCCCTGAAGTTCCCATCGACGTTGAGACATATGCAATCTCCCGCCGCGATGATGCCCTAGTAGATGAAGAGGTTGGTAAAGATCGAAGTATACACCGATTCCTTGGGTCTTTGCTAAAGGAATTTCCTCTTGATCTTGAAATAGAGCTCTTGCCTTCTCCAACCAACTTCTCACTCCAAGTCAAGAAAACCTAAAAAAAAACCCTTCTCTCTCTTCGGAAAGGCTTAAATAGCAATAAGCTTACGGCCGGCTTGCGGGAGTAAGGCAAGCCGTAAGCGTCAGGATTTCATTTTTCCATTGCCTTACGCCCTCACTTACGGTCTGGAGTTCCCCCCGTAAAGTCCTCTGATTTTGTCCTATGGTCCTACTTACGGGCGTAAGCCTGACCGTAAGTTCCTCTGTATTATAGGACCTTTTCACTTACGGGCATAAGGATACCGTAAGATTCTCTGCATGTGGCTTACGGCCATGAGCCCGGCCGTAAGGAGCTCGTAAACATTGCAGTCTTCCAAATGCTAGTGCAAGAGCGTGCCGTCTTCGATGTTTTTGTTCCTATTTACTTGCTTTGGATCTCTTTTGGCTTTAATCCACACTTGATGGCTGCGAAGACAATTTATATTCGATTTAGACTCGTATTGCACTAAATTACTCCAATACTAACTAGATAAATATACAATTCAGTATATAAAATATGCACAATTGTATACTTATCACACCTCCTAAGCTTGAAGAGGGAGGACAAGCTACAATTGATGAGTTGGTGGAAATCAATTTAGGAGGTGACGATGATCCTAAACCCACTTTTGTAAATGGATAATTAACTCAAAAAGAAAAAAGAGGCTATGCGAAGTATACTTACGGAGTATACTGATTGCTTTGCTTGGAGTTAGAATGAGATACCGTGTCGGGATGTGGAGGTAGCCGTTCATAAACTCGCCATCAACCCAAGTTTTCTACCAGAAAAACAAGCACCAAGAAAGATGAAGTTTGACTTGGAGGAGAAAGTCATTGAAGAAGGCAAGAAATTAATTGAAGTTGGTTTCATAAGGGAGGAGAAGAACCCTGACTCGATCGCTAGTATAGTGCCCGTTAAGAAAAAAAATTGCTAAATTAGAATATGTGTGGACTTTAGGGACTTAAATAAAACATGTCCTAAAGATGATTTTTCAATTCCTGTTATGGAGATCATGATTGATAATACATCCTCCTATAGATGTTTTCTTTCATGAATGTTTTCTCTGGATATAATCGATCAAGATGGATGAAGAGAATGAAAAGCACACTTGCGTTTCGGACACCGATAGACATTTATTGTTACAAAGTTATTCCGTTTGGCTTAAAGAATGTGAGTGCAAATTATAGGCCGATACGAGGGATGGATTCTCGTCAAGTTAGATCCTCGGAGCTTAACGAAGATGCAAGCAAATAAAGAGTCTTTGTATTCCTTTGTATTTGTTTCTTTCTTTATTTCCTTGTTGAGTAAACCTGATACGCCCTTTGCATCACAGCAAGTGCACGGGTCCTCAAGTAATTGATAGCGGCCACGCGCGTCGCAAAACAACGGGCACACGTCTCTATGGCTGCAAGTGCACGGGTCGTCAAGTAATACCTCACAAGAGGGTCGTATTCCCTGGGGTCCCAAGATCCACTATTACTTCCTCTTCGAACAGTTGTTTAGTCGAATCAAAACAGAGGTTGTTGCAAAGAAATAAGATTAAAACAAACAATAAAAGCTTTAGCCACTAACAGGTTGAACACACCGAGAAGAAAGCAAATGGAGAAGATAAGGCCCTTGGTGAGGATTCCACCGGGAAAAATACAAGTAATGATGATGTGACGACAGATAATGCATGCATGGATTGTAATGTTTTGGTCGACTACCCAGGAAAGTCTGTAGTGTAGCCCTAATCCAGTACAAGTTCCATTATCCTAACGATACTTACATGATGTCATTGGGCCTAAGGAGCCTTGGCTAGAGTTATCTATAAGCAATTGTGCAAAGATGAACTTTACAGCCTACGGGAGGCTACCAGTACCCGGAACCTCATGTGTGCCGGTACAATGGATCCCCCATCATACTATGTGGATCTAATACGAGGGCGAACCCCGTGCATCCAAGTAAAATCGATAAAATGAAATGCAGAGTTATCACGTAATCCACTACAATTAAGCACACATAGCATGAAACCAAATGACAAAAAATGCATTCTTTGAATTAAAAATACATCATCCAATACAAGTATTCCTCCCAAGGTTCACCGGTTGCCCGGCGGCCTTGGGAGGTTTAGTTCAACATACTAAAGAAGGAAAATTCAGACAATGAAAGATACATCAATAAAACACCAAGAACTCCATCTTGAATGTGTTGACTAGGTGTGATGAAGAAACTCGCCGAATCCGCGTCGGCAAGCTCTAAGATGAAGATCTTCGAGTTCTCCCATCTTTTCCCACTTGAATTCTCTCCAAAGCGACCTTCTTTTATGAAGATTTGAGCGTGGGGGTGTTTTGAGGCGTCGGTGGCAAAAGTCCCTCAGAAAAAGCCCTAATCGGGCTTAAATACCCTACTAGTGTGTGGCCAGTGTGCGGGGCCGCACACCAGGCCGCACACCAATGTGCCGCATGGTGTGCGGCCGCACACCAGGCCGCTCATCCCTTTGCCAGGGGTGTGTGGGCTGTGTACAGCCCGCACACAGGCCCTAAAATGGGCCTGGTTGTGTAGGAACGCTTGGGTGCCGTCCGGAGCTCATTTATCCTTCGTTTCTTCACTCCTTTGCCTTGATTTTCTAGTTGTAAACGCTCCTCTCAACGTAAATGGTCCGTGGATGCCCTGAAATAAGAAAAACAAGAAAAACACATCAAAGGGCACCTGTTTTATTGAATTAATGCATGTAAGTATAAGTAGTTCACCATTACAAAACGGTGTATTTAGACACTTATCAAATCACCCCTCACTTAAGGGTTTGCTCGTCCCCAAGAACACAAACATGGAGAATAAGAGGAATTTATAAGTGGCTAAATACACAACCTCCGGCTCAAGTGTAAGCATACAGTAGCACATGTAGAACTCTAAATGCTAAGCTACAACCAATAACAAACTTTCGAACCAGTCGTTCGGCAAGATGATGCTGTGTGTGTGCAACCTTCTTCACCTGGATCCTTGTAACATAGATAGGAGAAAACGATACCCCGAGGACCACTTCTTAAAGCACATCACACCACTTATAGCGGTAACGGACCTTGAAACGGTAGGGAACCCCTAATGGATTCACAAGGAACTTCTGTTTCTCCTCTGTACAAAATTGGCTTTATTCACACCCTTTTTTTTTTTGATTGACATGATCTGTAATCGACTTTTTAGAAGGGTAATTGTGCTGATAAGGCACCAAAAAGCCCCAACTTACTCAGAATATTACAGGCTCACATGAACAGGCTCGTGCTTTCCTAGCTTTTGGCTTAGAGAACACTCTTTTTAAGAGCCCGAACCCTAAGTTAATTTGCTATTCCAGTATAGGAGCATTGTCATTCTTATTGTTATATATAACTCTTTTTAATTACTGCAAAATATTTTCTGTGTTACCAATTTTCAAGAGAAACAGAATCCCTCAAATAACTCATTAGAGAGAAGCCTAACACATCAAGGTACGCTAAAAATGGGTTAGCTACTAAGAGGGTCACGAAGGTTATTATTTAACCCAACCTAGGTGTCCAAGGTCCTGGCTAAAAAGGTATTTGATGGTATGCCGTGAATGATCGAAATTCATTAAGTGCAAGGTTGTGTGCAAAGCTTAGCATCCATCATTATCCTACTTTACTATATACTTAAGTCTCATTGCCATCATTGGTTCCAATCAAGCATTAATGTCATTAAATTTCATCCTAAAACAGGCATGCACAGAAAATAAAAAAAAAATTTGACTCTAAAGAACAAAAGTGTATGCATGCCACCACCCACTTAAAGTCGTACATTGTCCCCAATGTACAAAATCAGCGGCTCAAAGAATATGATAAAACGAATAAAGCATAGATAGGTGGTTGGGGAGAACTTCCCTTAATCATAGTGGCAGCGCGTGTCATGATAGGCTTAGTGGTCGTGGCGCTCCCTTTGATAGTGGAGAGAAGATAAACGATGTCCATGTCTACCCCTGTGGAGTAGAATAGGACATTAGATCAAGGCATCCATTATCATCACGCAAAGTTTATTACAAAAAACTACAAAAGGACAACGAAAAGTAAGATAGGATCTTGTAAGAGTTAAGCTCTTTCAAACAGACTACAAAAACACACATGCAAGGAAAGTAGAACGAAACTATGACCGATAACAAGAATCTCAAAACAAAGTGTCCCGGTGATGAGCGTCCCGCAAGTGTACGGGGTCGTCAAGTAATACCCTGTGTGTGACACAGGGATCGTATTCCACGGGGCCAAGGAGCTACTATTACTTCCCCTCCATCTATTTCCTAGCCTAACAATACGAGAGAATAGTACATCTACTGAAATCTATAAATAAAAGGATAAGGCTACCACTACACGCCAAATAAGCATACAAGGGACGAACGAACAGGAGAATACGTGATTTGGACAGAGAATCCCCCTAGGGTTGTCATTAAGACTCGAATTAAGGATGATGTGTTGTGATGGTGGTTTGGACTGAGAGATTCCTAAATTAAGCTAATCCTGAATCCCTAGGTGATTAGCTCTAATCCCATACAAGTATTGACCGGAATCCCTTCCGGTCAATTCCTCCTACGATTGCAATGCACTCAGGGAATCCCTTATCAGGAGTAGACACTCTTCTGGGTCTAAGCCTAACATTCAGAGGGGTACCTAATACCTGAATCCCTCGGCGTATTGGTACATGAATCCCTTTCAGTCTATATGAGTCTAGTACAAGGGCGATGGTCACGCTCCAAGTACAACCTAGAAATTGAACAACAGAGTTCTCATGCGGTCCAAGACAGTAAAGCACACATAGAAAGAATCACAAACTATAGAAATTCTTATACAAGAAATTCAACATCCAACACTAAATCACAAATGATTATCACCCATAATTACAACAAATCTACCCTAGGGTTCATCATGCCCAAATCACATACAAGTTAGTTCCTCATGAAAGAGGAACACTCATACAAATCCAATTAACAAACAAGCATAAAGAAAAGCAAAGAACACTCCCTCTAGCTTTGGATTGCCTTGGATGGAAGAAGATCGTCGATGTCGCCGAGATCGAGCCTCAAACGACTCTTTGAAGCCTTGGATCTTCCCCCTATTTCCTCCTCCAATGATTGCCTCCCTCTTAGTGAAGAATGGCGCTGTGGATCGCCGGAAAACGCCGCCGGCGAAGGTGGGGCGGCGGCCCAAGAAGAGGAGAAGAAGAAGATGTAGAAGGATCCATTCAAATGCCCTAATTTTGGCTTTTAAAACTCTTTGTCGGGCATCAATACGGGCGGCCTTGCGGGCTCATGCTTGCCCGCAAGGCTCCAAGCCTTTTTCCAAGAAAAACCCCGTTTCGTGCTACGGTATCCGCTACGGTAATATTACTACGGTATCCGTCTACAGTATTGTTACAGTGACGAAAGCTCAAAAACGTCATATTTGATACCTATTTCTTCCCAAATACGTTCTTGAGCTCGTGTTGGCTTCTTCAAGGCCTGTAACACAAATAAAACCAATTTAAACGCGAAACGAGCATCAACTCATCAAAATACATGCAAAATAGTGCAAGAATAAAACGTATAAATACCTACATTTAGACACTTATCACCCGGGTGCCTATTTATGCTGGGATTGCAAAGATAATGAATCGGTGAAAAATTAGCGAAGAAACAATAGATCGGTGCTCTCTAAGCTTAGACCGGCACCATTTTTCCTCCCAAGAAAGAAAGAAGGAGAGATGAGGTTGAGGTTTTGAGGAGGAAAAAGAGTTTTCTTGTGAATAAGAGTGGAGGAGAGGAAGAAGGAGGAAGAGTGAGGGTGAAGGCACCCTCTTAAAGGGAGGAGGGTTACCCCGAAAAGGGGTTGCAGCCAGGTCTGTGCAGGCTAGAGCCAACCCACACAGCCTTCTGGCTGTGCTGTGCGGCCTGGTGTGCGGCCGGACACCATGCCGTAGAGGGTTCCGGCAACCCTGTGCGGGGGCTATGCGGCCGCACAAGGGCCGCACAGCCTTCTGGTAGGTGTGTTCGGGGGGTAGACCTCTCGCCCACCCTCCAGAAGTGCCAAGGTCTGATTTAGTTCTATTTTTTTTTTGGATAAAAATGACTGCACGTATCTTTTACTAACTTATAAATCTTTAAAATTTCGAAGACAAAAGTGAAAATCATGCAACCACACCAAATAAACAGCACTAATCAAAATGAGATTCAAGCTATCCAACTCATAAAAATCAAATAGAACAACCACTCAAACAAGAAAGTAATTAACCCAACAAAACAAACACAAACAAAAATACGGAGAAATGAACTTGGGTTGCCTCCCAAGAGCGCTTGTTTAATGTCATGAGTTTGATACTCCTGTTCACAATCTTAGGGTGGGTCAAAGGGGAAATTTGTACCTTGCTCCATGAAGAAGGAGGGAGATGAGCTAGACTGACCAAAATATGGCTTAAGGCGGTGGCCATTGACCCTGAACTGACCTTTTTCAGGATGATGGATTTCAATTACTTCTTGTGGTGATACACGGGGGATCGTGTATGGTCCTGACCATCGGGACTTGAGTTTCCCAAGAAATAAACGGAAACGGGAATTGTATAGGAGGACCTGAACCCCTTATGGAAACTGCTTGTCTTGCGTAATCCTCTGATTGTGATAAATTTTTGCTCTTTCCTTGTATATACGTGAGTTCTCATAAGCAAGGGTTCTCCATTCATCGAGTTCATTTAGTTGCAATCTCCTTTTTTGTCCTACCGCCTGGGAATCGGAATTCAGGACCTTGGTTGTCCAATACGTCTTATGTTCGAGCTCTACGGGTAAATGAAAAGCCTTGCCGTACACAAGGCGATAGGGACTACTCCCAATGGATGTCTTGTAGGCAGTTCCGTAGGCCCACAAAGAGTCTTCCAGTTGGTCGGACCAATCTTTACGGTGATAAGCCATGGTTTTTTATACACCCATTGCTTATCCGCAAGTGCACGGGTCGCACAAGTAGTAAAGTGTACCCATAGGGTCGGGTGGTCGAATCCACAAGGACTTGTGTAGCTTTTGATACTCGTTGGATTTCTAATATCTAGCTGGCTCAATAGTTGGTTTGAGATTTAATTATAAATAAAAATAAGAAAGTGAGGATAAACAGAAGAGAGACAGGGTTAAGTTGACAAGAGATCCAAACAAAAGAGTAGCGTCGTAGAGTAGTCCCTTGATAAGTGTCTAAATACACCATTTTGTAATGGTGAATGATAAACGCCTAAGTATACGTATTTTATACGTATTAATTTGTATTATTTTATTATCGTTTTATGAGCCGATGCCCTTCTTATGGTCTAAATCTATTTATTTTGTGTTGCAGATCCTAAATAAGCCAAAATGAGCTCAAGAACGTATTTGGGAAGAAATCCGTATCAAATACGACGTATTCGAGTTTCTATCACTGTAGCAGTACTGTATAATGATTACTGTAGCAGGCACTGTAGCACCGAAACGGGATTTTCTGGGAAAAAGGCTGGGAGCCTTGCTGGCAATCATGCGCCCGCAAGGCAGCCCGTATGGATGCCCGAAAAAGTGATTTTTAAAGGAAAGTTAGGGCATTCTTTTGGGGGACATCATCTACTCTTCTAGGGCCAGCACCCCACCTTCTTTGCCGGCCATTTCCGGCGATCTACGCGCAATCTTCACCAAGAGGGAGGCACACATCGAAGGATAAGATTTGGAGGGAAGATCCAAGACATCAAGGTGTATTTTGAAGGTCTTCATCCATTCAAGGGTTTCCAAAGCTAGAGGAAGTGTTTCTTCCTTCTTTTCTTGATTATTTGCTCCTTGAACTTGTATGAGTGTTCCTCTTTCATGAGGAACTAACTTATTTGTGGTTTGGACATGATGAACTCTAGGGGTGTTTGTTTGTAATTTGGATGATCATCCTTGTGATGTATTGTTGGATGTTGTATTTCTTTTATGGAATCTTATAGTTTGTGGTTCATGTTTGGTGTATTTTAATGCCTTGGTATGCATGAGAGCTCGGCCTTGGTTCATCATCTCTTCATGCCCTGTGATTCGGGCATCATTAGCTTGAATGTATTCTACAAGGAGAGCTTCAATAGAAGATCCTTTCTGTTCTGATGGTGAAGGCCTCGAAAATTGAGGCTGTGTCTGCTACTGCTGATGTTGCTGAGGGGGCGCTGCTGCCCCTGATTATGGTCTTTCCAAGAAAATTAGGGTGATTCCTCCACCCTGGGTTGTAGGTGCTGCTGTAGGGGTTGCCTGAATACCTCTGATTTTGACCGATGAAATCAACTTGTTCGGTCACCTGAACCCCTTCTGATGAGTAACTGGGCCCTGCTTGACCTGCCCAACTGTCCTGACTGCCATTTTGTGTCGAAGACTGAATCTGCATTGTATCAAGTCTCTTATAAATAGCTTCGACCTGTGCCGCTAGGGTGGTGAGAACATCAACCTCATAAAGCCATCCTATTTTTACGGGCTTGTTCCTTTCAGAGCTCCACTGATATCCATTGGAGGCCATGTTTTCAATCAGATTCTGTGTCTCATTAGGTCTCCTACTGCAAAAGGAGCCTCCTGCTGCGGCGTCCAGTATCTGCTTGGTGGCGTCCAGTATCCTGCTACGATGTGTGTGTGTCGCCTCCTAGAGCATGTCAAAACTGTTCTTGAGGGGGTCTAGTACAAGCTCTTTCTTCTCAAAATTTTCACAGCTGACTCCTAAACTGGGTAGTAGCTTCATTCACCCTAGAGGCAGCCATTTAACTTGGTAGGTCATCAAAAATGACATTTGTGATGCCTAAAATCTGACTACTCAAATGCGGCTTTCGCTTTTTCTAAAGTGATAGCTCTTTCTACCATCTTTCACATAAAATTTTTAACAGGACATCCCTGAAAGGAATCCGACTTGTAACAATATTCTTTTATTTATTTTTTTATTTTTTTTTTTCATTTTATTCCTTGAGTTTTTAGTCAGAAACTAACTGTTTTAAAAACCTTGCAACTAGCCCTTCCTCTAACAGAGTGACAAATCAAGAAAGGCTAAGTGTTCGATTAAGTTTTCCAAAGTAAGAGCAAAATAAAACTTTAAGTTCAACAAAAGTGCACTAATATGCTCAAAAACTCCTAGCTTAGCAATTCTCAACCAAAAATTTCATAGATCATCCTAAGTCATGCACAACATCTAATCATATTAAAACACAAGTACACAACCCTCCCCCACACTTGAATGAAACGTTGTCCTCAATGTTTAAAGATTCAACATGCAAAGCAAAGAAAACGATTTCAAGTAAAAGTGAGAGTTGGGGGATTTTCACCAAGTTAAGGGAGAGGTGCCGAATAAGAATTCCATGGCACCCAAGGATGGATGTTGATCGCCAGTTAGAGAGGATCCGTTTGAGACAACCAGCCAGGTAAATATTCATAAATCCTGAGGTAGAAATGGAAGCATTAGAGACAGAAAATAACAAAAAGATAAAGTTCACACTAAAAAGAGATCAGTTTAGTAGGGGACTCCCCTTGCTAACTGACTCAAGAAAAACAAAAGACAACAAAAACTAAAAGCAAAGCACACAGATACAAAACAAAATAACAAAGCAGAACATCAAAACCCGGCGCTCTCAGAATCGGAATCAGACTCCGATGAAAGGTCGGTGGTGTCGACCCCCACACTCCTGGATGTAGAGGGTCCAACAGCACATCGAGGAGGTGGAGACAGGGTGACGTCGAGGTGAGAGGCCAGCCGCTGCATGCTCCGGATCATCCATCGCCGGAAAGAAGGAGAGCCAGCTGGAGGAGGGTCCGGAATGTGGGTAAAAGCGCGAGCACGTGGGTGCGAGGGGATGATGGTCCAGCGGCTGCAGGAGGAGCCTGGTACCTAGGACCTTGGGAGGTGGCCTTAAATTTTAAGAGATCGTTAATTTATTTGGTGTAATTCAAGTGTGTTTAATTGTATATTTCGGCGAGTAGATGATGTATATCCGGTTTTTCTTGAAGTTGCAAGGGAGACTGTGGAAGTGAGACTTTTTCCACTTCTCTTGAGCTTGTTTTCTTGATTAAAATTTGTATGCTTAAGTTTTTCTCGAGTGTTCTTTCGTGTTGGGATCTTAGTTAAGGTCTGATGTGTGCATTTCATATATATATATTGCATGCTTTACCCTCATCATTATTGAATATTTTGGGTTTAATTCTCCAAGTACGGTGCTATTTGAGGTATTCTTAGTTTGTCATGCAGATATCAAAGTCCTGAAGCAAGAAGAGATGTTTTGGAATAATTTTAGAAGCTAAAGGACTTAGAAGAAATCTCATCAAGCTCAATGATAAGTGCTTGATTATATATATTTTATAATATCAGTTTACATGCATTGAGCATCACTTTTATCAGGTTCTAGCATTAACAAGGTGTGTTTTGTGTTCTTTTGTGCAAACAGGGCTTTGGAGACATGACATACAGGAAGAAGCAAAGATAGGGTGTGATGACACGTTTCAAGACCACAATCAGAAGCTGTGTTCATATGCATGGGGGTGTTGCCAACTTTCGGAGGAGTACAAGTCGTTACACAAACCGAAAGGGCACAAAGGCAGTAGTACGCCCATGTCCCAGCTTCCGTACGAAGCAGAAGAAGGTTCTTGAGGATTTCAAAGCATAGAAAGCCACACACCCTAGCACACGAGCGTGTGCCCGATCGTGTGGACTCCAAGGAAGACTTCGGGGGGGCAAAATCAATGTAGCAATTACTGTAACAGATTACTGTAGCAGTGCTGTAGCAAAGTACTTCACACGCCCGTGTGGAATTTCCACACGGGCGTGTGGATGCCCGTGTGGATGCCCGCGTAAAGCCCCGAATTCAAATTATAAAAGCCGACTTGTGATAATTTTTAGGGATCTTTTCGGCCACTTTCGAGAGACAAGGCGGCTAGGGCTTGGAAGGAGTTCTTTGCAGCTTTGGGAAGCTTTCCTCACCAACTTGGATCGATTCCTCCTTCGTCATAGCGTCAAGGAAGCCATCGGCGACCTAGCTTCGGAGTGGATTCAATCCAGACGTGGAAACTACCCATCAAGACTGTCATCACGGATTTAAGGGGGTTATTCTTTATGTCTTTGGAATTTTATTCTCAATTTATTATTTGTTTTGTGACTCGCTCCATGGAGAGCTAAACCCCTAGAGGGTATTCGGACATGTAAACCCTAGGATTCTTATTTTCATTAGATTTACATTGTGTTTCTATTCGAATTTATCAGTTTGAGTTTTACGCTTGAGTTCTTAGTGCTTGTTTGTGCTTTTGCTTTCATTATTGATTGCCTTGCATGTTTTATTCAATCTAGTGAAGAGACAGATCACCGCTAGGTTTAGAATTACCAAGAGTAAAGAGGGTCGAGAGGGTGAGCCGTGAGATAGCGGAGTGTCCCCTTTCCCTTCCGACAGATATTTCCTATCTTCATATTCCCTAAGTGTCAAGCAACCATATGTGGTGTGAGGCGTCGAGAGAATTCTCCGCCGGGACCTCGTAGGGGGTTAGGGATCTTTCACCTGGAGGCAGGGTTAGATCTACTTTTAGGAATTGGTTATATCTTTGGGATCCCTAGAGTTTTAAGCAGTCATATGTGGTGTGAGGCGTCGAGAGAATTCTCCGCCGGGACCTCGTAGGGGACTAGTTATCGGCGACCTGGAGGCAGGGGCTGTTATACCTTTGGATACTCACGACTCATTGTTTTCGTTTAGAAACACTTGTAATCTACATCCAACACCCGAATCCTAGGGGGAGCATTGTCCGGATACCTCACTTTTAGTGATTGAGAACTCTTTTCCTTTTATTTCCTGCGCACTTGTGGTGACACTCTTAGTGTTGGCCATTAGATCATCACATACTACACTCATTAGGCTAGATAACAAGAGAGGGGCTATTACTAGTACTTCTGTTCCCTGTGGTTTGACAACCTGACCCTTTGGGTCCACTTTTATTACTTGACGACCCGTGCATTTGCGGTAACGCAAGGGGTTGACACACATCACCCTGTTGTGTTGTTGCGGAGACGCATCACTCAACACGGCTTGAGCACGCCCGTGCTGTACCCCGTGCAGATTGCAGGAGAATTCAGCCAAATTCAACACAGTCTGAGTTCGCTGAGCACGGTCGTGCAAACCCCAGCACGGCCTAAGCACGCCCGTGCTGTTCCCCGTGCAGTTTACAGGAATGTGAGTTTTCTGGAGTTTTATTTGGCCGTAATCTGCACGGCTTCAACACGCCCGTGCTCACATAGGGAAAACATTAAAACCCTAAAAACTTAGGTTTTTGGGGGACTTTTTGGTGGGCGAACAAAGGGAGAAGGAAGAAGAGAGCTTTGGGGGTTCGTCCTCCTTTCCATCAAGAGAATGTCATGCGTATGGTAGGCCGATCTGGAGGAGATTCCACAACGTTGTAGATCCTTCGACAACCACAAGGATGCAAGAAATTAGGGAGTTTTCAACTTCTTGTCTTTCAATTTCTTTGGCATTATACTTGTTGTTTGTTGTCATGAGGGGTTAAACTCTTAAGGGAGCCCCGGGGTTGTTTGTATGACGTTGTAGCTTGAACTTATTATCTTTACTTGCAGTATTTATGAATGTCTTGTTCCTTTCAATAAATTAAAGTTATTGGCTATCTTGTGTGTTGTTTAGTGCTTGATTGCTTGGTAGTTAGGTTCTCTTATCTAGGCTTGTGAATCGTTATTGATCGTTGCAAGCAGTAAGAGTTCAACTTAGGGCTCGGCAGCGCTAGAAACCGCATGCTTATAGCATAACTAGGTTTAGAACTGAAGACATCTCTGATAAATACTGAGAAAGACCGAGTTAGTGAATGTCAGAAATCCAACCTCGGGGTCCCATCTCCTCCATCGAGTCAATTCTCAAGCTTCCCTTAGTGCAATTGTCCCTTCCACAGCCTCCTTGAATTCGACCCAGAGTCAACTCCATCATTTTCTGTTTGGTTAGATATTAAGCAGGACGTTAGTATTAGAAGCTATACCAATACCTGTGGATTCGACTACCCGACCCTATGGGTACACTTTACTACTTGTACGACCCGTGCACTTGCGGATACGCAAGGGGCGTACCAAGATTTTGGCGCCGTTGCCGAGGACTGGCAACTTTTAGGAATTCGGACAGTCTTAGTACTCTAACCGTTTTCTTTTGCTTTTAGTTTCATTTCTTTTGTTCTTGTTTTACTTGTATTCTTTTATTTGTTCTTTTGTTTTTCTTTGTTTTACTTAAGCTGTTTATTTAATTTTTCTTTTGCATTAAGCCTGAAAGTTCATATCTCATCTTTTTCTTTTGGGTATTGTGCAGGAGCAGTGTACCTCAGTCATTTTTCTTTGTAGAGAGGGAGTACCATCCATAAGATGGAAGATCTTTTGAATGCATTGAGGGGACATGACAATCTCCATTTCAAAACAGAAGTAGGATATCTTGATGCTGATAGACAGCTAGTAGAACTACTTTCTCGTCCATTAAAATGTCTCTCTGGAAGAAGCAGTAAGTGCTTTCAGCAAGAAATCTCAGGAATGGTCGAGAAGTCAAATTGTTGCTGAAGAAGTAGTGCCTAATAACCGGACGGAGCTGAACTATAAAGAGGAGGTCATGTCAGTAAACTGGTGCAGTGAATCAATGGAAAAATATAATGGGCTGCAATTGTTGGAAGAAGAATTTACAGAGAAAAAGCCTACCCAGGATAGTTTGGACAGCCTAAATTGGGAGGATCAATTATTGTACATGGTGGGTTCCGAATCTGGTAAGGAGCCAAACCTCCCAACCGTGGGAATCGAAGGTGCAAAGATCGAACTAAAGAAACTACCTGACCATTTAGAATATGCTTTGTTAGGAGGAGATAAACAGTATCCAGTGATAATTTCTGAACCCCTTGATGATGAACAAAAGGGAGAACTATTACAAGTACTTACCACACACAAGAAAGCTATAGCTTGGTCAATTTCAGACATCAAGGGCATCAGTAAAGCTTTCTGCACACATAAAATCCTTATGGAAGATAAAATTAAGCCGTGGGTGCAACCACAACGGCGATTGAATCCTAATATGCAGGAGGTGGTTAAGACAGAGGTCAAGAAACTTTTAGATGCTGGGTTATTTACCCTATTTCAGATAGCCCGTGGGTGAGTCCGGTACAAGTAGTACCGAAAAAGGGAGGTATGACGGTGATCCAGAATGACAAGAAAGAAGTGATATCTGCTCGCACAGTCACTAGATGGCGGGTATGCATCGATTACCGAAAGTTGAATGATGCTACCAGAAAAGATCACTTTCCTCTCCCATTTATCGATCAAATGCTGGAGAGACTTGCAGGACACATGTATTACTGCTTCCTAGGCGGGATGTCAGGGTACTTACAGATCCCAATTGCACCTGAAGATCAAGAGAAGACTACTTTCACCTGTCCCTATGGCACTTTCGCATATCGTCGTATGCCTTTTGGTTTATGCAACGCTCCTGCCACATTCCAGCGCTGTATGATGTCCATTTTTGACGAATTCATCGAGGATTTAATGGAGGTATTCATGGATGATTTTTCGGTTTTCGGCAATTCATTCGATAACTGTCTGTCCAATTTGAAGAAAGTTTTAGCTCGATGGGAAGCAACAAATCAGGTACTCAGTTGGGAAAAATGTCATTTCATGGCCCAGGAAGGAACAGTGTTGGGTCACAAGATTTCACAATCTGGAATCGAAGTAGACAAGGCGAAGATCTCCACAATTGAAGGATTAGCGATTCCGACCACTACGAAGGATATAGAAGTTTCTTTGGACATGTAGGGTTCTACAAACGTTTTATTCGAGATTTTTCAAAAATTTCAGCACCCATGACCAAACTCTTGGAGAAAGATGCCCCTTTTAATTTTGACGCAAAGTGCCAAGCTGCTTTTCAATTGCTGAGGCAGAAGTTAGTGGAGGCTCCAATTTTAAAGGCAACGCTATGGGATCGGCCCTTTTAATTGATGTGTGATGCTAGTGATAGAGCTGTAGGAGTGGTCCTCGTGTAGCGGTACGATAAGCAATTTCACCCGATCTCTTATGCAAGCAAAATGTTGACCTCAGCCCAAGAAAATTATACGATAACGGAGAAGGAGCTGCTAGCTATTATTTACGCTTTCAATAAGTTCCGTCACTATCTGGTTCTCTCTAAAGTGATAGTATTCACCGATCATGCAGCACTGCGATACCTGATGACTAAAACGGATGCTAAGCCAAGGTTGATACGATGGATTTTATTGTTGCAGGAATTTCATGTGGAGATACGGGATAAGAGAGGCATTGAGAATGTAGTGGCAGATCATTTATCCCGCTTGGAGCATTCCAATAATACTTCGGAAAATTCTGAAACCGTAAATGATTCCTTCCCAGAAGAGCACCTATATCTTGCAGAAACGAAAGACCCTTCGGATGCTTCAGTTCCATGGTTCGCGGACATTGCAAACTATCTGGCAGGGGGACTGATCCCAGAAACGTTCTCTTATCAACAACGAAAAACATTCTTGTCAGATGTCAAGCATTATGTTTGGGATGATCCGTATTTATATAAGCTCTATGCGGATGAAATGGTGAGAATGTGTGTTTCAAGAGAAGAAGGATGGCATATTTTATCACAGTGCCATGCGGGGGTGCTTGGAGGGCATTTTTGGCTGAACAGAACAGTTGAGAAGGTGTTATCAGCCGGTTTCTTTTGGCCTTCGCTTTTTCGAGATGCCAAGGCTATGATCGAATCTTGTGACGCTTGTCAGCGGAGTGGCAATCTGTCTAAACGGGATGAGATGAAACAGACACCAATTCAACAGTGTGAAGTTTTTGATGTGTGGGGTATTGATTTCATGGGCCCATTCCCTTCCTCAAATGGGTGTCGATATATATTAGTTGCAGTTGACTACGTGTCTAAATGGGTAGAGGCCCAAGCGCTTCCTACTAATGATGCTAGGGTCGTTGTGAAATTTTTAAGAAAACTGTTTGCTCGTTTTGGTTGTCCAAGAGCTGTTATCAGCTATCGAGGGTCTCATTTTTGTAATGCTCAGTTCGAGAAAATTTTACTGCGACTCGGCGTTACCCATCATATCGCTACAGCATATCATCCTCAAACGAGCGGACAAGTTGGAGTCACCAACCGGGAAATTAAACGAATTCTAGAAAAAACAGTACAGTTTAGTAGGAAGGAGTGGGCGGACAAGTTAGAAGAAGCTTTGTGGGCATACAGGACCGCATATAAAACTCCTACGGGCCACACACCATATCGGTTAGTCTATGGTAAAGCTTGCCATTTGCCTGGCGAACTGGAATATCGAGCCTATTTGGCCATTAAAAAGCTGAATTTCGATCCGAAAAAGGTAGGAGAAAAGAGGAAATCCCAGTTAAATGAGTTAGACGAATTCAGACAGGCTGCATATGAAAATTTCGGGCAATACAAAGAACGGGTCCGGAATTTACATGACAAGAGGTTACGGATTGATAAACATTTTGAGATTGGAGATCAAGTCTTGTTGTTCAATCCCGTCAGAAGTTATTCCCTGGGAAATTGAAATCGCGCTGGTCAGGCCCATATCAGGTTAAGTGTGTCTACCCGCATGGGGCCATCGAAATATCTCATCCTGACCATGGCACTTTCAAGGTGAACGGGCACCGATTGAAGCACTAAATCAGTTCCACCATTTTATCCGATATCGAGGGTGTGCAGAGCATCCTGCTTATTCCACCCCCTTAAATTCCATATCAGTTAAGCTCGGGACAGTAAACAAGCGCTAGTGGGAGGCAACCCACACTTTCTTTTTGTTGCATTTCTTTTTGTGTTTTCTTTCTTTAACTTTTTTTTCCAGTTTTTCTTTCTGTAAGCACGGGGAGAACACGCCCGTGTTGCTCCCCGTGCATTTTGCAGGTTTTCATTTCGTTTCTTTCTGCAAAACATCAGCACGGGCGTGCTCCACACGAAGCACGGCCGTGTTTCTTTCTTTTTGCAGGTTTCCAGATCTCATTTTAAACCGCACCATTCCTGATAACCCTAAGTTTGGCTAGCCGTTCTTTGCCGTCCCTCCTGGCTATCACTCCGGCCATCTTCAACTCTCTTCCATCATGCACACAAAACGTTTAGCATCAAGACAGTCATCTCGCCATCCTCGACCCACCCCCACACCTAGCTTTCCTCCATTTTCCTCAGGTTTACAAAGGCATCGATTTCAGAGGCTTCTTCAACAACCATTTGGGGATTTTCGCACACTTGACTGGCAAGGCCTTCGGGAAGCAAATTTGGCCAACGAGATTGACCGGCTCCTCCACGTGGAGTCATGGTACAAGTTTTTTTCCATTACTGACACCGCGTATCGTGAATTAACAGCTGCGTTTCTAGCTACCTTTGAGCTGAAACGGGGGCAAATTAGTTGGGAGGATCCCACTGCCTTGCGATTTCAATTTATAGGGAGGGCGTTTACTATGAGTTTTACCGAATTTGCTATACGGATGGGGTTATACGACGAGCAATTCAAGTTATCTCCGGAGTATAAATCTTTGATGTTTTATCTTCCCCCTGGTGAAACTCAACAGGAATGTTGGCGGCGGGTGAGCTCTGACTATAGTGTGTTTCAAACGCTCGATCTCGTGCTTCAACGCTCAAATCTTCTGCCTTGCGAGTAATTCACTTCCTCCTGAGTGGGACCCTCACTGGCCGGGGCGAAAGCATGGGTGTCGTCACCAACGTTGAATTCATCTATTTGGTTAGTATGTGGGATGGCATTCCATTTCATATGGGTTATGTGCTCTCTACGGCCTTTCCGCATCGGGCCTAAGGATCGCCGCACGAAAGCTATTTTTGTCGGACCCTACATCACTCACTTGGCACATCGCTTGCATTTGTTGCCGCCTAATTACTTGTTCACCGTTAGTAGTCGGGTCCATCCTATAAATGCACACACTTTGCGGAGTATGGGTTTGTTTCCACCCATATCTGCATCAGCTCCGCCGACCACACCTCCAGACACATCTCGCCCGTCCCATTCGGATTCTGATTCCTCTAATGTTTCATCTGACAGTGAATTTTGCCAGTGGATGCTGCGGAGTTTTCAGAAAATCATTGACCATTGTCCTTGTCACGCCCCGACCCTCGGGTCCCGGTCCATGGCACTACCGCCACGACAACCCAGGGGAGGTCAACACCTGCCTCAACCCCAGGTCGCCGTAAGGCTAACCTGTTACCTGTACAATATTAACATTACCACAATAATACTCTAAATCTAAGGTATTCAATCACAACCCTGTACAAGATCAACAGACTCACACATATATGTACATATATCCCTGGAAATCACAACATCAATGATCATGGACACAATCATAGTTTTTCCCCAAACACTGGGTGTAAACTCATACAACCTAAGGTCCTGTTTTAACCAATCAAGATTATACAAGATCAAATGGAAATACGAAAACATAGGTCCTAATGGATCCATCTTATGCATGACGGCAATGTTTATGAATCATACACTACTCAAAGGTAAATGCAAGAATAGATGCCAAGTACTATCACGTCTTACGCCCTGCTGCCGTGCTAACACCTGAAAAGGAGAGAAGAAGAATGGGTGAGTAACTAAGTTACTCAGTGAGGGGTTGAACATGGAGCTATAACTCATACAGGTGTAAAGAATGATATGCCGAAAACATATGTAAATCTTTAACAACCACAACTTACAAAATGCTTTAAATACACATTTCAATATAACAAGCTTTCCAACTTTCTCAAAGAAAGGCATCAATAAAACTTTGAAAATCTTTTGTAAAGAGATCCAAAACAGAAAATTCAACTTAAGAATACTCGTCAAAAGATCAAAAGATCAAACCCATCGAATCAAGAATTTATAGTGCAACGCATGCAGAAATCCTTTATCGATAGCATCATCAATAGCCTATGAAAACCCTCCATCACTAACCATGGCCGTGGCTAGGTCAAGAGCCACCAAGATGCGCGTATCTTGGCATTGGCCGTTGAGTATCCCGTGTGGTGACTCCGGGATCCCAACACAGCACCTTCAGGTTCACTCCGCGCCTCCTGTAAAGGGCTCGTCAGCCGAGAACTCCACGCCACCCCATAGGTCGGTCCGTGGAGACTCGCTTCTACAGAAGACGGGGATCCTCCCCAATGTCACCATCGAAACATTTGGGATATCCTATCCCGCCCGTAGGCTCATCATGAACACATCATATATCTCATCAAGAGATCACAAATAGTTTGCCCGTAGGCTCATCATAAACGTATCGTTATGAAATCATATATCTCATCAAGAGATCACAAATAGTTTGCCCATAGGCTAATCATAAACGTATCATTTTAAAATCACATATCTCAACAAGAGATCACAAATTCGCATAAAATACAACTCTTAATCGAAGAGTAAATCCTTTTGCGAAAGCATCGACAATAATGTCATTTTCATCAAGAATATCAACACAAGAGTATTCTTTGAAAACTCATTTCAAATACGATAACATCGTGGAGAATCTCAATTTGGTTTACATAGACCCTTATTCGGTCAAAATAACAAAAACATCGAATTCTCAAATTCACAAATCTTGAAAACATGTAGTTCAAACCATAGGATTATCCAATCCTCATCAAATATAAATAATCAAGAATTTAACAAGATCATAAACTATCATGGTTTATAGGCCTCAAGGAAATCATCTCATGAGCCTTTTGTAATAGAATCAATAGTTAAGCAAAATCACAAATATCATGGTTTCTAGATCTCAAGGAAATCATCTCATGAGTCCATTAAAATGAAATCAAGAATTAAAAGGATCATATAGTATCATAATTTCAGTTTTCAAGAAACACTTCAAGAATCCATTGAAATCAAGAATTAAAAGGATCAAGGCATGCATCATTAAACAAGCATGATCATAGCTCTTTAATTAAACAATTCCCACTCACAAACTTGGCGAGATCGAAAACTTGGATCACTCGCCTACTTGATCTTTACCCTTGCCTTTAGATCCACCTTCTTGAAGCCATTAACCATCCAAGAAAAACAAGAATCAATCACATAACCCAAACAATAAACAAGAGAGGAAAGAATGATCCAAAATTAGATCTCAAGGCTTCTAGGGCTTACTAAGTGTTATAGATTCAAGAATTAACAATAATAGAATCCTTAAACCCTCAAAATCAAAATAAAATCAAGAATATCCTAATTGGGTTCGGATCTAAAAGAATCAAGGGTTTAGAGATGAAGGATCTCCTTCATTCTTCACCAAAACATGAAATCAAGGCTCCTATACCATTCAAACATTAGATCCATGGCTAAATTCCAATTAAATAATAGATCCATACTAAATCCACACTAATTCTCCATGGATCTAAAGAGAAATGAATAAAAGAACAAGGAGTTGAAGAAGAGAAGAAAACCCACCTCAATTCTTTGCTAGAACTAGAGGAGAATCACCACCAATGGAGAAGAGGGGAAGATCAACACCTTTCTTCTTTCTTGGAGCTCAAGAATGAAGATCTAATGGAGGGGAGAATGAGGATTCAAGATGGGGAGAAAAAGAGAGGGAAATGGGGTCTTATAAAGGCCCTTTAAGTTTGAAAACGGGTATTTATAGACTCAAAGCGCGGGAGGGCTCGCGGGCTCCCTTGCGGGCGCAAGGGAGGCCGCGAGGCCTCAACCAGGAAGCCATGCGGCCTCCCATGCGCCCGCATGGGAGCCCGCACGCACTTCTGGCCGGGGGTCCTTGCGGGCTCCCATGCGCCCGCATGGGAGGCCGCAAGGCCCCTAATTTTGCTCCTTGCGGGCACACTAAGTGCCCGCAAGGTCCCTTCCTTGCTTACGCCTTTTAAAACACTTTTCCCCCATCTTTTAACCTCTCAAAAAGACCTTAACTAAGATCCCAACAAAAATAAAACTCGACAAAAACTTAAACACACAACTTCTACACAAGAAACAAAGCACAAGAGAAGCGAAAAAGGTCAAACTTCCACAGTCCTCCTCGCTGTGCTGCTGGACCCTCTACAGGCAGGAGTGTGGGGGTCGACACCACCGACCTTCCATCGGAGTCTGATTCCGATTCTGAGAGTGCCGCGTTTTGATGCTCTGCTTTGTTGTTTTGCTTTGTATCTATGTCCATTGCTTTTATTTTTGTTGTTTTTTGTTTTTCTTGAGTCAGTTAGCAAGGGGAGTCCCCTACTAAACTGATTTCTTTTTAGTGTGACCTTTGTTTTTTTGTTATTTTCTGTCTCTAATGCTTGAATTTCTATCTCAGGATTTATGAATATTTACCTTACTTGTTGTCTCAAACGGATCCTCCCTAACTGGCGATCAACATCCATCCTTGGGTGCCATGGAATTCTTATTCCGCACCTCTCCCTTAACTTGGTGAAAATCCCCCAACTCTCACTTTTACTTGAAATCGTTTTCTTTGCTTTGCATGTTGAATCTTTAAACATTGGGGACAATGTTTCATTCAAGTGTGGGGGAGGGTTGTGTACTTGTGTTTTAATATGGTTAGATGTTGTGCATGACTTAGGACGATTTATGAAATTTTTGGTTGAGAATTGCTAAGCTAGGAGTTTTTGAGCATATTAATGAACTTTTGCTGAACTTAAAGTTTTGTTTTGCTCTTATTTTGGAAACCTTAATCGAACACTTAGCCTTTGTTGAATTGTCACTCTGTTAGAGGAAGGGCTAGTTGCAAGTTTTTTTTAAAAAAAACAGTTAGTTTCTGACTCCAAACTCAAGGAATAATATGAAAAAAAAAAATAAAAGAACATTGTCCTCAATCTAATCAATGCATGCAAAAATAAATGCCAAAAAAGATAATTTGAATAAAATCAAGGAGGGTTAATAGGGACTTTCCTGGACACGGAGAGTGATGATGCCATTCCCAATGTGAATAGTTCACTCATTTTCCATTTAGCATACATCCTGTAAAGTAAAAAGGGTACACAAGTGAAGCTCAAGAAACATAAAATAAATAAACCAAGAACAAGAAAATAACTACAAACAAGGAAAGTAGAACCGTTTCGCAAGGGAATCCCGCTTGCTAGCTGTACACAAGGAACATGCTGACAGTGGTGCTCAATCGAACTCGGATTCAGTAGCATCAGGGTCATCAGAACCGGCGGCATCAGCACTGATCTACAACCTTCCCTCGTTTCTGAATGGTCTTCATCTTATAAGTCAGAGGCATCACACTCTATTGACTTTGGATCAACAGCATAGGGACTGTTCCTAAAAATAAAACAATGGGTTTGAATGGGAATGGAGCGTGGGAGTGCTTTGTCCCGTGCTTTCACCCATGCAACTTACACGAAATCAATTATTAGAGGAAATAAAGGAGCACGGGCATGCTCTAGGGAGCACAGTCACTAGCACGGCCGTTCTCATAACCATGTTTCTTCCCAGACCTCAATTTTATCACATACTGCAAAGTGCACGCCCATAAGCACGGGCGTGCTTTGCCTGTGTTAAGCCCAGAAAAGTTTTTCTGGAATTTGAACTTGTGCCATTGCCTTGGGGTTTGCTTCATTTACCTTTTCCACTTGAAAGAGACATGTCTTCAGCAAACCCTCTTCTTCTGTCCCCTCCTCATAAACATGTCGTCCAGTCAAACATTCATCATTCTCGAATTGAAGCTCTACTCCCTCCATTTGATTCTCTACAACAACTTGTTTAGTCTCCCCCACTTCCTCATTATCCTCACCAGCTTCCTTGACATGTTCAGAAGGAACTTCCTCAATAAATTGCTCAGTTTGGATCTGTAGATCATGAATGGGCCGATTTGATTTTGAGGTTGAATTTCAAAAGCTTGAAGGTTGGCTTCAGTGTTTTGGATAAATTTGGCCAGCACATCCTCCAAATTAAAATTTTCTTCCTGAAATTGCTCCTCTAAGAGGTCCTCAGATCCTTGACCATATCTTGCCAATAGGATTTCGAGGCTAGGCTCATGTTGTTGGTGTGGAATGTATTCTTCAAATCTGAATTGTGGATTTTGCCATTGTTGCTCACATACATTCCATGAGGTGTTCGGGTAGTTCGTTTGACTTGTATGATAAAAAACACATTCTTCTATTTCAATCATTGGATACTCTCTTTCTGAGCTGTTATTTTTTTATCATCCTTCTCATCACCATAAATTGAAGTAACTTGGAGGTCTTCTTTAGTGCTTCATAACATCATACACCGGTCATAATTTTCATCTAAGTCCTGTGCAGTACCCTGAATCACCTCTCTTGACATTGGTATGACTTGTTCCAGGCTTTGTGTCTTTTCTTGATTTACCTGGCATATCGGATTCCATGGATTTACTGCACATTCCCATTGTAATGGTTTTTCTTGATAACAGGATATGGCCTCTTCTAAGCTGCAATCACCATAGAAACCCTCAGCATTATTAGCATAGTCATTTTGCCCAAACCGAGATAATAGATCTACCAAATTTGGCTCTGGTTGGGCATAACTCGTATGATGGTCAAAAGAAGAAGAATAATGATTGTGTCCCAAGGCTACTAGAAATTCTTCGATATCTTAACCCTCCTGAGGTAGAGAGTGCCTGCAAAACAAATTAATCAAAAATAAAAAAAAAACAAAAGAAGAGTAACCGAATGTAATATATACAGAACTAAAGAAAAATGGCTAGATTACTAAGAGTGAAAACTTTCTCAAAAGTTGCCAGTCCCGGGCAACAGCGCCAAAACTTCATAAGCCCCTTACGTATCCGCAAGTGCACGGGTCATACAAGTAGTAAAGTGGACCTGCAAGGGTCAGGTAGTCGAACCCACAGGGACTGGGGTAGCTTTTGATACTCGTCGGATTTCTAATATTTAGCTGGCTCAATAATTTGGGTTGAAGACTAATTACACAGAAAAGTAAGAGGAATAGGAGGAACGAAGGGGGGAGAAAGGATTCATGTAACGAGAGATTAGTGATAGGGAGTAGTGCTTTGGATCAATCGCTCAGAATAGCTTGCAGTCACTATCTCACAATGCCTATCAGGTATGCCCTACGAAATCTATGTGTGTTCTCAAAGCCTTATTACAACTATGGTGAAGATAAGCATCAAGATAATGAGTGCTCTGCGCGGCCTCTACTCTTTAATGGAGCAATCACTCAGGGTGATTACATTAAGAACAAAGGACACACGTCAAGACACAATCAATCTATGCAATCAATTCACTCATTGATCATGCAACACAAGCTTTAACATAGAAATCATTAAGACTCCATAAACATTGCAAGGAAGCATCCAACTACAAAATAACATCCGAGTTCATCAATCCGGGGCACCGGAGAATGGTTGGCCGCTCATGGTTTAACAAGAAACATAGGGTAACAATAAGAAAAGAAGATGAAATTCATAAACTCCCTTCTTGCTTCACAATCTTCGTCGGAGGGTGTCCTCCGATGATGATCTTGCCAATGTTGCTCCACTCCCAAGACGATCTCTCGGTCCAGATCCGGCCCCCAAAAGCGAGCCTTTTTCCCCTCGCGTCGCCTCACCCCAATGGGGAAGAAAGATAGAACAAGAAAACTTTGTTGAGCCCAAATTAATTTCTCTTTCAGCAGATTAAAACCAACCAACTAGTCATTTCGAAAATCAAAAGGAGCATCCTTTTCGAGAAGCTTTGTCAATGGTTGAGTGATTTTGGAGAAATCCCTAGTAAAACACTGGTAAAACCCAACATGGCCAAAAAACTACGAACTCTTTTCACATTGGTTGGAGGCAGAAGCTTCTCTATGACTTTAATTTTTGCCTTATCCACTTCCATTCCCTTTTTGGAAATCTTATGCCCAAGAACTATCCTTTGTTGGACCATGAAATGACACTTCTCCCAATTTAAAACTAGATTTGTCTCTTCACACCTCATGAGAGCTCTCTCTAAGTTTTCAAGCAAATATCAAATGAGTTGCCAAACACTGAGAAATCATCCATGAACACCTCCATGATATCCTCTAGAAGGTCATTGAAAATAGCAATCATGCATCTCACAATCCGAAGGCCATCGAAAGTAGCCAGTGCATTGCACAATCCGAAGGGCATTCTCTTCTAAGCAGAGGTCCTGTAGGGACAATTGAAGGTTGTTTTCTCTTGGCCTTCTGGAGCAATACGAATTTGAAAATAGCCCGACATACCATCAAGAAAACAAGTAAAAGTTATGCCCACTAATCGCAGGAGAGTCGAAAGAAGGAATTTAGAGTGAAAGCGAAGAAGATGGTGCTTTCCTATCATAGGTACCTGTAAGACAAAACACTTTAAGGGTTGCTTATAGCTAAGGTTACGGTCGTAAATCCAGGACAAAAGCCCTTGCGGGCGTACTTATGCCCGCAAGGAGAATAAGGGCCAAACGGAAGAACTTATAATCTAAGCTTACGCCCGCAAGCTAGGCCGTAAGGATTATCCAGAGAAGCTTACAGAGGGAATTAACTTATGTAAGGAGTGATTGCAGAGTTGGCATGACAAGCTTACTATCCCATACTTATGGCCGTAAGTTGGACCATAATAGGAAGACAGAAGATCTTACTGGGAGAGCTTATGGCCGTAAGTGAGACCGTAAGGCGCACGATCAACAGAAATCCTGAGACTTACTAAATGGGTTTAAGTCTGTAAGCCGCATGTAAGTGTCTAGGTATAAAAGACATTGGACATTTTCTGATGGGGAGGAGTTGAGTTTGAGAGAGGATGCTGGAAAGAAATTACGTCTGGGTGAAGGAATCCACAATGGCTGCTAGGTTAAAGGCAACATTCATCCATTCATGAGATGGGCAACTTTGTCGGTGCTCATCATCATCATCATCATTATCATATCTTAGGGCATCGGCGCAGCAAAGAAAGATCATTCACTTTTGATCGATTCACCATTAATTCTTGCGGGAGTGTTGTTTATTTTCATTTTCTATAAATATGATTTTGTATGCTTGTTTGGTTTTTTTTGTTGCCCTATGAGGAGCTAAACTCTAAATTGGGTACTTGGACATGAAACCTTTGGGATATTTTGTATTGGATTCTAGATTTACTTCTTTTCTTTAATGGAATGTGAGTTTTGATTCCGAAATGCATTGTTCAATTTGAATTCATGAATTGTTCATTTTTGTTGTTGCTTGATTACTAATGTGCTGTGAAAACCTGTTAGTTCATGAAGACTAATGTGCATTGAAAACCAGTTAGTATGTCATTCTTCTGAATCAAAGAGGTTGAGAGAGTGAGCTTATAGGTAGAGGAGCGCTCTCCTTCCCCTCCACTTCGGTCATCCTACCTTAGCTTTTGCTTGAGCTCCGAGTGATCGTGTAACCCTTGAGTTGAGAAAATGCCCTTTAGGAAGTTGCATGGGATCGGGGGATACTTAATATTGAGAGAGTAAATAGTCTATTTTAGGAAACCAAAGTTGGCCTTCATTAGGAACCCTAGAGCGAAGCACAGTTGGGTACGGCCCAGTATCAAGAGAATTCACCACTAATGCCTTGTACTCGCTTGACCCTAGTCCACCGAGATAGCAGAGTTTGGGAATTATAGGTTTTGGGTGGCTCTCTTCCATTAGAGTAAGAAGTACTTCTAGAATCTCGTGCTTCATGTTACAACCCTGAGGGATCATTGTCCAAGTACCTCTGTTTCTTCAAACAGTCAATTTCATTCTTATTTCAGCTCTCATTTTCTGTTAGTATTTCATACGTTTTCCCGTTCGCATTCTATCCTATTCCTGTGGGCTAGATATCTTTTACTAGGGTTAGTACTAGCAGTTTTGCCTCCTGACCCAAGCTTTCACAAGGTCCACTGTATAAATTAATGACCAGTGCACTTGCGAAGAGGCAAAGGACGTGTCAAGGACTCACCCAAACCTTATCCAAAATTGGATAAATAATCCCTGCAACTAATAGTTTAACAGCTTTTGCCTTTACAACCCTCTTCACGTTTGGATTCAGTTGACGCTGAGGTTGAATCACATATTTGTAGTTATCCTCCATTAGGATTTTATGAGTGCAAAATGAGGAATTGATGCCTTTTATATCAGAGATTTTCCAAGCAATAGTAGTTTTGTGCTTCTTCAACATGTTCACTAGCTTATCCTTTTGTAATATAGAGAGATTCAATGCTATAATTATTGGAAACTTTGATCCCTCGGCAAGGAAGGCATACTCCTGATGTTCAGATAAAGTTTTAAGCTCCAAATAAGGTGGTTCTTCAATAGAGGGTCATAACTTACTCTGCTTAAGTCTGTCAATCTCCTCAAACTGTTCCAAGTCTTGTTCAGGAACTTCTTCCGAGATTTCTCCTTAAGGTTGCAAAACAAGTTGAATTTTAACACTTTTTGAATTTTTTGCCTCACAAGTTTCACAAGCTGCACTTGAAATCCCTAAAGAAAGAATTTTATGCCGTTTATCAAATGAATTAAATTGAGCAACAACCTCTTCTAGATTATCTTCTAATTGATGACTCATGGATGCTAATGCCAATTCTTCAAACTGATTCAACACACTAAAAAATTCTCAAATCTGAATCTGAGCATCTTCAACAATACCAAAGGTTGATTCTTTTGCGAAATAGTTTATTACAGCTTGATCTTACAGAAAACAAAATGAGGCCAATTGTGCAATAAAAAAATACATCTTCTATTCTATGTCCTTCACCATTCTAGTTATTGTATCAAATAACTCCGTTTTGTTGATCATTTTCTTTGCAAGGATTAACAAAAAATTAGACCTTAGAATAATGGAAGAAAAGGAAGTGTGGAATAGAATAGATGGTGAATAGATAAAATAGCAAAGTATAAATATTCCTAAAAATACCTATTCCCCGACAACGGCGCAAAAAACTTGACACACCCTTGCGTGTGTGTTCCGCAAGTGCACAAGTGTCGAAGTAATAAAGTAACCTAAGGGCGGGTAATCGAATTCACAGGGAATAGACTCTAGTAATAAGTAGACCTTGCTAAATAGCCAAGTTAAAAATCAATTTGTGATCACAATCAAGACGCTATCAAAATAGGAATAAAAGAACAGAAAGCAAATGGCTAAGAAGAGGAAACAATCAATCAGAAAGTGGGGTACTAGGACAATGCTCTCCCTAGGATTCTAGTTTCAAGTGCAAGACTAAAATTACTCTTCCCTAATCGAGATTCAATGAGTCATTAAAGTCCAAAACACATAAAGTCTCAACTCTAAGGTGAACCATAACTAGTCCCCTACGAGGCCCCGATAGAGAGAAGACTCTCGACGCCTCACGCCACCTATGACTACATCAAGTTCTAGGGATTCCAGGTGATAAACCTAATTCCCAAATTTAGATTAAACAATTTGGTCTAGGCGAAAGATCCCTAATTGCAAATAAGCCTCAGTAGAGAGGAAACTCTCAATGGCTCACTCTTTATACAATTCCTAAGACTTTTGTAATGTGGAGGTGACAGGCCCTTTGCGTTACTGCAAGTGCATGGATCGTCAAGTAGTAAAGTGGATCCTAGAGAGGGATCGGGTTGTTGAACTGATGAGTGCATTTCATATATATGTATTGCATGCTTTACCCTCATCATTATTGAATATTTTGGCTTTAATTCTCCAAGTACGGTGCTATTTGATATATTCGTTGTGTGTCATGCAGATATCAAAGTCCTGAAGCAAGAAGAAGTGTTTTGGAATAATTTTAGAAGCTAAAGGACTTAGAAGAAACCTCATCAAGCTCAGCATGGCTTGAGCACGGCCGTGCTAGTCCCCGTGAAAATTTCAGGAGAATTCAGCCACAAATCAGCACAGCCTGAGCTCGCTGAGCACGGTCGTGAAAACCTCAGCACGGCCTAAGCACGCCCGTGTTGTTCCCCGTGCAGATTACAGGAATGTGAGTTTTCTGAAGATTTGTTTGGCCGTAATCTGCACGGCTTCAACACGCCCGTGCTCACATCGAGAAAACATTAAAACCCTAGAAACTCAGTTTCTAGGGGGGACCTTTGGTGGGCGAACTTTGGGAAAAAGAAGAGAAGAGCTTTGGGGGTTCATCCTCCTCTTCATCAAGGGAATGGAAAGCTTATGGTAGGCCGATCGGGAGGAGATCTTACAACATTGTAGATCCTTTGACAACCACAAGGATGCAAGAAATTAGGGAGTTTTCAACTTCTTGTCTTTCAATTTCTTTGGCATTGTACTTGTTGGTTGTTGTCATGAGAGGCTAAACTCTTAAGAGAGCCCCGGGGTTGTTTGTATGACGTTGTAGCTTGAACTCATTTCTTTACTTGCAGTATTTATGAATGTCTTGTTCCTTTCAATAAATCAAGGTTATTGGCTATCTTGTATGTTTTTTAGTGCTTGATGCTTGGTAGTTAGGTTCTCTTATCGAGGCTTGTGAATCATTATTGATTGTTGCAAGCAGTGGGAGTTCAACTTAGGGCTCGACAGCGCTAGAAACCACATGCTTATAGCATAACTAGGTTTAGAACTGAAGACATCTCTGATAAATACTGAGAAAGACCGAGTTAGCGAACGTCGGAATTCCAACCCCGTGGCCCCATCTCCTCCATCGAGTCAATCCTCAAACCTTCCCTTGGTGAACTTCCCTTTCCCTTAACCTCCTTGAAGTTAATCCAAAGTCAATTCCATCATCTTCTGTCTGGTTAGATATTAAGCAGGACGTTAGTATTAGAAGCTATACCTGTCCCTGTGGATTCGACTACATGACCTAAAGGGTACACTTTACTACTTGTGCGACCCGTGCACTTGCGGTTCCTCAAGGAATTGTTGACCAATAAGAGGAAATTGGAAGCAGTTTCGATGGTCACCTTGAGTGAGGAATGTTCTACCATCATCTCAAATAAAATTCCCAAGAAGGAAAAAGATCCGGGAAGTTTCATCATCCCGTGCACAATCGAAGGAGTGATCGATGAAAAGGCGTTGGGGGAACTCAAGCCAACTTAAATGACACTCCAGCTTGCTGATCGCTCCACCCGCCAATCCTTGGGAATTGTTGAGGACATCTTGGTGAAGGTAGATAAGTTCATATTCCCGGTAGACTTAGTCGTTCTGGATTTGGATGATCGGGCTGAGGTCCCCTTGATCTTTGGTCGACCATGTTTAGCTACTTCGCAAGCCATCATTAATGTAAAGGATGGT
Source organism: Dioscorea dumetorum (assembly GCA_902712375.1). Lineage (NCBI taxonomy): Eukaryota > Viridiplantae > Streptophyta > Magnoliopsida > Dioscoreales > Dioscoreaceae > Dioscorea > Dioscorea dumetorum. Next base: position 263,432 of record CACTHL010000205.1, on the reverse strand, counting down.
CGACTGACTTTGAGAGTGGGAGATGAGGAAGTGGTATTCAAGCTGAAGGACGCTATGACGCACCCCATGGCATTTGATGATTCTTGCTATTTCCTAGATGCTACTGATGACGTTATTTGTGATTGTGTGCAGGAAAATTGGCAAAAGGATCATCTTACTGATTTGCTAGGTGAGGAACCTCCAGATGAAGAGCTCATAGACCAAGAGGAAGCCATCGATGTTACACCATCGAGCATTTTTCAACCAGCAATGAGAGCCAAGAAAAGGAAAGGCAGGGTATCAAAAGCCCAGACATGGTGGCAGAAGGTAGAGGAAAGGAAGAAACAACAAGCCTCTACCCCGAAACGTAGTCCTACTAATGACCTCAGGATCGCCATGACCGTTTGAGCGTGAAGCGGTTTGGCGAGATGCGAGTTATAGATTGGGAGGTCCTCCGCGAGGTGGGTTGGAGGCAGACGTGCGCCGCTACCTTGGCAGGAGTGCCTGGACGAGGCTGCTTTCCATCACCGACCCCGCCTACCGGGAGTTGTCTTTGGAGGTCCTTGCGACCTTCGCGATGTCTCGAGGCCCAGTCAGCTACCACCACGCCGGCATAATTCAGTTCCAGGCGCTAGGCGAGCTACACCGCATGAGTCTGACGGAGTTTTCCATCAGACTGGGCTTGTACGATGAGGAGTTCACCAGTACTCCGGAGTACGACGCCCTCCTCGTGGCCCGACCACCCGGCGAGTCCCAGGAGGCCTCTTGGCAGCGTCTGAGCACGGACCGGGAGTACAACCCTCGCTGGTCCAAGGCCTCATCTCTTCATCTCCTAGCCCTCAGGTACATTCATTTTATTCTCAGTCACTCGATCACAGGGAGGGCAGACAGCACAGGAGTCGTCAGTCGCCGCGACTTCGACTTCCTGTTGAGCATGCTGGACGGATTCCAGATGCACTTCGGTTACGAGGTAGCTTTTAGCATCCAGCATCAGGGACAGGACTCCGGGGCCGGCGCCATTTTCTGCGAGTCCTACATCACACGGCTGATTCGAGGGATGGGACTCCAAGCGGGCACTTGTGCTATGCGGATGGTAGGTGGGGTACTTCTTGTCTCCGTGGACACGCTCAGAGCGATGGGGATGCTGCGATCCACGTCCACCTCCTAGGGTACCAGATACCAGGCCCCCCCTGCGGCCAGCGTCCCTGATTCTCCTCCCGACGCCGCCGGACCATCATCTCCTCGCACCCCACGTGCTCGCGCTTCCACCCACATTCCGGACTCTCCTCCAGCGAGTTCTCCTTCTTTCCGGCGATGGATGATCCAGAGCATGCAGCGGCTGGCCTCTCACCTCGACGTCACCCTGCCTCCACCTCCTCACCGTGCCGCTGGACTTTCTACATCCCGGAGTGTAGGCGTCGACACCACCGACCTTCCATCGGAGTCTAATTCCGATTCTGAGAGCGCCGGGTTTTGACGTTCTGCTGTGTTGTCTGGTTTTCTTTCTGTGTTCTTTGTTTTTACTTTTGTTGTCTTTTGTTCGTCTTGAGTCAGTTAGCAAGAGGAGTCCCCTACTAAACTGATCTCTTTTCAGTGAGTTGTGTTATTTTGTTTATTTTCTATCTCTAATGCTTGCATGTGTATCTCAGGCGTTATGAATGTCTATCTTGCTGGTTGTCTCAAACGACTCCTCCCTAACTGGCGATCAACACACGCCCTTGTGTGCCATGGAATTTTTCTTCGGCACCTCTCCCTTACCTTGGTGACACTTTCCCAACTCTCACTTTTACTTGAAATCATTTTCTTTGCTTTGCATGATTAACTCTTTAAACATTGCGTACAATGTTTCATTTAAGTGTGGGGGAGGGTTGTGTACAGGGTTGTGTACTTGTGTTTTAATATTATTAGATGTTGTGCATGACTTAGGACGATCTATGAAATTTTTGGTTGAGAATTGCTAAGCTAGGAGTTTTTGGAGTATATTAGTGCACTTTTGTTGAACAAAAAGTTTTATTTTGCTCTTACTTTTGGAAACCTTAATCTGAACACTTAGACTTTGTTGTTTTGTCACTCTGTTAGAGGAAGGGCTAGTTACAAGGCTCTGGAAAAAGTTAGTTTCTGACTCCAAACTCAGGCAATAAAAAGAAACATGACAAGAAATTTGAAAATGAGAAAAAGAAAATAATTGTGACAAGCCGGATTCCTTTTGGGATGCCCTGTCAAATCTTGTGAGAAAGATGGTAGAAAGAGCTATCACTTTAGAAAAAGTGAAAGCCGCACTTGAGTAGTCGGATCTTAGGTATCATAAATGTCATTTTTGATGACCTACCAAGTGAAATGGCTGCCTCTACGGTGTATGAAGCTACTACCCAGTTTAGGAGTCAGCAGTGAAAATAATGAGAAGAAAGAACTTGTACTAGATCCCGTCAAGAACAGTTTGACATGCTCCATAAGGCGACACACACACACGGTAGTACAGAGTAAGAGTAAAATCTTTCACAAGCTTTCAATTGACTAAGTCACTAGTTCTCAGAAACTCTTTAAGCTTCAGTAACTCTTTTAATTTGTTGAGATCAGAGATCATGCACTCATCACTTTACTCATCACTTTATTAGGGGAATAAGGTTGCTTGAGGACAAGCAACAATTCAAGTTTGGGGGTATTTGATGAGTGCATTTCATATATATGTATTGCATGCTTTACCCTCATCATTATTGAATATTTGGGCTTTTGTTCTCCAAGCACAGTGCTATTTGAGGTATTCGTTGTGTGTCATGCAGATATCAAAGTCCTGAAGCAAGAAGAACTGTTTTGGAATAATTTTAGAAGCTAAAGGACTTAGAAGAAACCTCATCAAGCTCAGCACGGCTTGAGCACAGCCGTGCTGTTCCCCGTGAAAATTTCAGGAGAATTCAGCCACAAATCAGCACAGCCTGAGTTCGCTGAGCACGGTCGTGAAAACCTCATCACGGCCTAAGCACGCCCGTGCTGTTCCCCGTGCAGATTACAGGAATGTGAGTTTTCTGAAGATTTGTTTGGCCGTAATCTGCACGGCTTGAAGCACGGCTTCAACACGCCCGTGCTCACATCGAGGAAACATTAAAACCCTAGAAATTCAGTGTCTAGGGGGACTTTAGGTGGGCGAACTTTGGGAGAAAGAAGAGAAGAGCTTTGGAGGTTCATCCTCCTCTTCATCAAGGGAATGGAAAGCTTATGGTAGGCCGATCGGGAGGAGATCTTACAACATTGTAGATCCTTCGACAACCACAAGGATGCAAGAAATTAGGGAGTTTTCAACTTCTTGTCTTTCAATTTCTTTGGCATTGTACTTGTTGGTTGTTGTCATGAGGGGCTAAACTCTTAAGGGAGCCCCGGGATTGTTTGTATGACGTTGTAGCTTGAACTCATTTCTTTACTTGCAGTATTTATGAATGTCTTGTTCCTTTCAATAAATCAAGGTTATTGGCTATCTTGTATGTTGTTTAGTGCTTGATGCTTGGTAGTTAGGTTCTCTTATATAGGCTTGTGAATCATTATTGATTGTTGCAAGCAGTGGGAGTTCAACTTAGGGCTCGACAGCGCTAGAAACCACATGCTTATAGCATAACTAGGTTTAGAACTGAAGACATCTCTGATAAATACTGAGAAAGACCGAGTTAGTGAACGTCGGAATTCCAACCCCGGGGCCCCATCTCCTCCATCGAGTCAATCCTCAAACCTTCCCTTGGTGAACTTCCCTTTCCCTTAACCTCCTTGAAGTTAATCCAAAGTCAATTCCATCATCTTCTGTCTGGTTAGATATTAAGCAGGACGTTAGTATTATAAGCTATACCAGTGCCTGTGGATTCGACTACCCGACCTAAAGGGTACACTTTACTACTTGTGTGACCCGTGCACTTGCGGTTACGCAAGGGGCGTACCATGAACCACAAGGAGCAAACCCACTAGTACTGATGAGCGCATTTCATATATATGTATTGCATGCTTTACCCTCATCATTATTGAATATTTTGGCTGTAATTCTCCAAGTACAGTGCTATTTGAGGTATTCTTGGTTTTCCATGCAGATATCGAAGTCCTGAAGCAAGAAGAAGCGCTTTTGGAACAATTTTAGAAGCTAAAGGACTTAGAAGAAACCTCATCAAGCTCAGCACGGTTTGAGCACGCCCGTGCTGTTCCCCGTGCAAAATGCAGAAGAATTCAACTGCGATTCAGCACAGCCTGAGTCCGCTGAGCACGGGTGTGAAAACCTAAGCACGGTCGAAGCACGCCCGTGCTGCTTCCCGTGAAAATTACAGGAGAATGTGGCCATAAATCAACACAGCCAGAGTTCGCTGAGCACGGTCGTGCAAAGCCTCAGCACGGTCTAAGCATGCTAGTGCTGTTCCCCGTGCAGATTACACTTTTGTGAGTTTTCTGAAAAGTTATTTGGCCGTAATCTGCACGGCTTGAAGCACGGTTTCATCACGCCCGTGCTCACATCGGGAAAACTTTAAAACCCTAAAAACTTAGGTTTTTGGGGGACTTTTGGTGGGCGAACTTTGGGAGAAAGAAAAGGAGAGCCTTGGGGATTCATCCTCAGCTTCATCAAGGGAATGCCAAGCGTATGGTAGGCCGATCGGAGGGAGATTGCACGACATCGTAGATCCTTCGACAACCTCAAGGATGCAAGAAATTAGGGAGTTTTCAATTCCTTGTTTTGTAATTTCTTTGGCATTGTGTTTGTTGGTTGTTATCATGAGGGGCTAAACTCTTAAGGAGCCCCGGGGGTGGTTGTATGACGTTGTAGCTTGAACTCGTAGTCTTTACTTGCAGTTTTTATGATTGTCTTGTTCATTTCAATAAATCAAGGTTATTGGCTATCTTGTATGTTGTTTAGTGCTTGATGCTTGGTAGTTTGGTTCTCCTATCTAGGTTTGTGAATCTTTATTGATCGTTGCAAGCAGAGGGAGTTCAACTTAGGGCTCGGCAGCACTAGAAACCTCATGCTTATAGCATAACTAGGTTTAGAACTGAAGGCATCCCTGATAATTACTGAGAAAGACTGAGTTAGTGAACGTCAGAACCCAACCCCGGGGCCCCATCTCCTCCATCGAGTCAATCCTAAATCTTCCCTTGGTGAACTTTCCATTCCCTCAACTTCCTCAAAGTCAGTCCAAAGTCAACTCCTTCATTGTTGTTTTGGTTAGATATTGAGTAGGACGTTAGTATTAGAAGCTACACCAGTCCCTGTGGATTCGACTACCCGACCCAAAGGGTACATTATACTACTTGTGCGACCCGTGCACTTGCGGTTACGCAAGGGGCGTACCAAGTTTTTGGCGCCGTTGCCGGGGACTGGCAACTTCTAAGAATATGGACAGTCTTAGTACTCTAGCCGTTTATTTTACTTTTAATTCATTTTCTTCTGTTCTTATTTTATTTTTCTTGCTTTTTTTTTGGTGCTTGTGCAGGAGCAGTGTATCTCAGTCGTTTTATCTTTCTAGAGAGGGAGTACCATCCATAAGATGGAAGATCTGTTGGATGCATTAAGGAGACAGGGCAACCCCCATTTTGAAACAGAAATAGGAAATCTTGATGCTAGCAGACAGCTAATAGAACTACTTTCTCGACCATCGAACGCAAATTACCAGAATGTCTCTCTGGAAGAAACTGTGCAGACCTTCAGCAAGAAATCTCAGCAATGGTCAAGAAATCAAATTGTCGCGAAAGAAGCACTGCCTAATAACCAAAAGGAGTTAAACTATACAGAGGAGGTCATGTCAGTAAGCTGGTGCAGTGACTTAATGGAAAAACATACTGGGCGGAAATTGTTGGGAGAAGAATGTACAGATAAAAAGCTTAATCAGAACATTGTGGATTGCCGGAATTGTGAAGATCAATTATTGCACATAGTGGGTTCCGAATCTGTTAAGGAGCAAGGCTTTCCGACGGCAGACATAAAAGGTGCAGAGATCGAGCTAAAGAAACTACCTAACCATTTAGAATATGCTTTCTTAGGGGGAGATGAACAGTACCCAGTAATAATTTCTGCGACCCTTGATGATGAACAAAAGGGGGAATTATTACAAATACTGACTACACACAAGAAAGCTATAGCCTGGTCAATATCAGATATCAAAGGCATCAGTCCAGCTTTCTGCACACATAAAATCCTTATGGAAGATGAAATTAAGCCGAGGGTGCAACCACAACGGCGATTGAATCCTAATATGCAGGAGGTGGTCAAGACAGAGGTCAAGAAACTTTTAGATGCTGGGGTTATTTACCCTATTTCAGACAGCCCGTGGGTGAGTCCAGTGCAAGTAGTGCCGAAAAAGGGAGGTATGACGGTAATCCAGAATGATAAGAAGGAAGTGGTTTCTGCTCGCACAGTCACTGGGTGGCGGGTATGTATCGACTACCGGAAATTGAATGATGCTACTAGAAAAGACCACTTCCCCCTCCCATTTATTGATCAAATGTTGGAGAGACTTGCAGGACACATGTATTACTGCTTTCTAGACGGGATGTCAGGATACTTACAGATCCCAATTGCACCTGAAGATCAAGAGAAGACTACTTTCACCTGTCCTTATGGCACCTTTGCATACCGTCGTATGCCTTTTGGTTTATGCAACGCTCCTGCCACATTCCAGCGCTGTATGATGTCCATTTTTGACGAGTTCATCGAGGATTTTATGGAGGTATTCATGGATGATTTCTCAGTCTTTGGCAATTCATTTGATAATTGTTTGTCCAATTTGAAGAAGGTTTTAGCCCGATGTGAAGAAACAAATCTGGTACTCAGTTGGGAAAAATGTCATTTTATGGTTCAGGAAGGAATAGTGTTGGGTCACAAGATTTCACAATCCGGAATAGAAGTAGATAAGGCGAAGATCTCCACAATTGAGGGACTAGCGATTCCGACCACTACGAAGGATATCAGAAGTTTTTTGGGACATGTAGGGTTCTACAGACGTTTTATTCGAGATTTTTCAAAAATTTCAGCACCCATGACAAAACTCTTAGAGAAAGATGCTCCTTTCAATTTTGACGCAACATGCCATTTCTGCTTTTGAATTGCTGAGACAGAAGTTAGTAGAAGCCCCAATTTTAAAAGCACCGCTTTGGGATCGGCCTTTCGAACTAATGTGTGATGCTAGTGATCGAGCTGTGGGAGTGGTACTAGGGCAGCGGCACGATAAACAATTTCATCCAATCTCTTACGCAAGCAAAATGTTGACCGCAACCCAAGAAAATTATACGACAACAGAGAAGGAGCTGCTAGCTATTGTTTACGCTTTCGATAAGTTTCGGCAGTACTTGGTTCTATCTAAAGTGATAGTTTTTACCGATCATGCAGCATTGAGGTATTTGACGACTAAAGCGGATGCTAAACCAAGGTTGATACGGTGGATCCTACTATTGCAAGAATTTGACGTGGAGATACGAGATAAGAGAGGCATTGAGAACGTAGTGGCAGATCATTTATCCCGTTTAGAGCACTCCGATAATACTTGGCAGAATTCTGAAGTCGTAAATGATTCCTTCCCAGAAGAACATCTATATCTCACAGAAACGAAAGACCCTTTCAATGTTTCAGTTCCATGGTTCGCAGATATTGCAAATTATCTGGCAGGGGGACTGATTCCAGAAACCTTCTCCTATCAACAACGAAAAAAAATTTTTTCAGATGTCAAGCATTACGTTTGGGATGATCCGTATTTGTATAAGCTCTGCGCTGATGAAATGGTAAGAAGATGTGTCTCAAAAGAAGAGGGATGGAATATTTTATCGCAGTGCAACTCGGGGGTGCTTGGAGGACATTTTGGACAAAACAGGACAGTGGAGAAGGTGTTATCAGCCGGTTTCTTTTGGCCTTCGCTTTTCCGGGACGCCAAGACTATGATCGAATCTTGTGATGCTTGTCAGAGGTGTGGGAATCTATCTAAACGGGACGAGATGAAACAGACCCCAATCAACAGTGTGAAGTTTTCGATGTGTGGGGCATTGATTTTATGGGCCCATTTCCCTCCTCGAATGGGTGCCGCTATATATTGGTTGCAGTGGACTACGTGTCTAAATGGGTAGAGGCTCAAGCACTTCCTACTAATGATGCTAGGGTTGTTGTGAAATTTTTACGAAAGCTGTTTGCCCGTTTTGGTTGCCCAAGAGCTATTATCAGTGATAGAGGGTCTCATTTTTGTAATGCTCAATTCGAAAAAATTTTATTGCGACTCGGCGTTACCCATCGGATCGCTACAGCCTATCACCCTCAAACGAGTGGACAAGTGGAAGTCACCAACCGGGAGATCAAACGAATCTTAGAAAAAACAGTTCAGTTCAGCAGGAAGGAGTGGGCGGACAAATTAGAAGAAGCTTTGTGGGCCTACAGGACAGCATATAAAACTCCTACGGGGCACACACCATATCGATTAGTTTATGGTAAGGCTTGCCATTTGCCTGTCGAACTGGAACATCGAGCTTACTGGGCCATTAAAAAACTGAATTTCGATTTGAAAAAGGTGGGAGATAACAGGAAATTTCAATTAAATGAGTTAGACGAACTCAGACAAGCCGCGTATGAAAATTCTGTGCACTACAAAGAAAGGGTTCGAAATTTACATGACAAGCGGTTACGGATTGACAAACAGTTTGAGGTTGGAGATCAAGTGTTGTTATTTAACTCCCGACTGAAATTGTTCCCTGGAAAATTGAAATCGCGTTGGTCGGGCCCATATCAGGTTACGAGCGTCTACCCATATGGGGCCGTTGAAATATCTCATCCTGACCATGGCACTTTCAAGGTGAACGGACATCGGTTAAAGCACTACATTAGTCCCACTGTTTTATCAGATATCGAGGGTGTGCAGAGCATCCTGCTTATTTCACCTACTTGAATTCCATACCAGTCAAGCTCGAGACGATAAAGAAGCGCTCGTGGGAGGCAACCCACATTCTTTCCTTTCTTTTCTGTTTTTCTTTTTGCCAGCACGGGGGAGAGCATGCCCGTGTTGCTCACCGTGCATTTTTCAGGTTTTCTTCTTTTCTTTTTGCAGAACATCAGCACAGGCGTGCTCCTTTCGAAGCACGGCCGTGCTCCCTCCTTTTTGCAGGTTTCTTTTAAGCCGAGCAACCCTAAATTTTGCTAGCCGCTCTCCACTGTCCTTGGTGGCTCTTTCTCCAGCCGTCCTCCGCTTTCTTCCATCACGCCCACAAAACGTGTAGCACCACGACGGCCATCTCGCCATTCTCGCTCCACCTCTAACCCTAGCTTTCCCCCTTTCTCCTCAGCTGATCAAAGGCAACGATTTCAGAGGCTTCTTCAACAACCTTTAGGGGATTTTCGCATTCTTGAATGGCAGGCCCTTCAGGAAGCACATCTAGCCGACGAAATTAACCGGTTGCTCCATGTCGGATCTTGGTACAAGATTTTCTCCATTACAGAACCTGCGTATCGGGAATTAACGGCCGAGTTTCTCGCTACATTTGAGCTGAAACGTGGTCAAATCAATTGGGAGGATCCCACCGCCTTGCGATTTCAATTGCTGGGGCGGGCTTTTACCATGAGTTTTACAGAGTTTGCCATTCGGATGGGGTTGTATGATGAACCGTTCACTCTATCTTCCGAATATCAATCTTTGACATTCTATCTCCCTCCAGGTGAAACTCAACAGGAATGTTGGAGGCGGGTGAGCTCTGACCATCGGTTATTTCAACCGGCTCGATCTAGAGCCTCAGCGCTCAAATCTTCTGCACTGCGCGTCATTCACATTCTGTTGAGTGGGACCATCACGGGCCGAGGCGAGAGCACGGGTGTCATCACCAACACTGAATTCACATACTTGGTTAGTATGTGGAATGGCATTCCATTTCATGTGGGTTATGTACTTGCTAAGGCATTGCAGCATCAGTCTAAGGATCGCCGCAAGAAAGCCATTTTTGTTGGACCTTACATCACACACTTGGCACGTGGCATGCAATTGTTGCCAGTTCACTGCTCGTTCACCGTTAGCGGTCGGGTCCATCCTATCAATTTGCGTACCTTACGGAGTATGGGTTGTCTTCCATCATCATCTGCATCAGCTCAGCCGACACCACCCACCGAAACACCTAGGCCGGCTAATTCGGATTCTGATTCCTCTACTGTTTCATCCGATAGTGAATTCTGCCAGTGGATGTTGCAGAGTTTTCAGAAAATCATGGATCAGTGTCCACCTCGTCGTGCCGCTGGACCTTCTACGTCCCGGAGCGTCGGCGTCGACACCACCGACTTGCCATCGGAGTCTGACTCTGATTCTGAGAGCGCCCGGTTTTGATGTTTTATTTTGTTCTGTTTTACTTTATTTTCTGTTCTTTGTTTTTACTTCTGTTGTCGTTTGTGTTCTTGAGTCAGTTAGCAAGGGGAGTCCCCTACTAAACTGATCTCTTTTTAGTGTGATTTTTATTTTTTTGTTTTTGTTCCTTCTCTAATGCTTGCATGTGTATCTCAGGCTTCATTGATTATTTTCTTGATGGTTGCCTCAAACGACTCATCCCTAATCGGCGATCAACACCCGCCCTTGTGTGCCATCGAATTCTTCGTCGGCACCTCTCCTTTAACTTGGTGAAAATTCCCAACCCTCACTTTTACTTGCACTTTTTCTCTTTGCTTGCATGCTGATATCTTTAAACATCGAGGACAATTGATGCGTCTCCGCAACAACACAACAGGGTGATGTGTGTCAACCCCTTGCGTTACCGCAAGTGCACGGGTCGTCAAGTAATAAAAGTGGACCCAAAGGGTCGGGTTGTCGAACCACAGGGAACAGAAGTACTAGTAATAGCCCCTCTTTTGTTATCTAGCCTAATGAGTGTAGTATGTGATGATCTAATGGCCAACACTAAGAGTGTCACCACAAGTGCGCAGGAAATAAAAAGGAAAAGAGTTCTCAATCAATAAAAGTGAGGTATCCGGACAATGCTCCCCCTAGGATTCGGGTGTTGGATGTAGATTACAAGTGTTTCTAAACGAAGACAATGAGTCGTGGGTATCCAAAGGTATAACGGCCCCTGCCTCCAGGTCACCGATAACTAGCCCCCTACGAGGTCCCGGCGGAGAATTCTCTCAACGCCTCACACCACATATGACTGCTTAAAACTCTAGGGATCCCAAAGATATGACCAATTCCTAAAAGTAGATCTAACCCTGCCTCCAGGTGGAAGATCCCTAACCCCCTACGAGGTCCCGGCGGAGAATTCTCTCGACGCCTCACACCACATATGGTTGCTTGACACTTAGGGAATATGGAGATAGGAAATATCTGTCGGAAGGGAAAGGGGACACTCCGCTATCTCACGGCTCACCCTCTCAACCCTCTTTACTCTTGGTAATTCTAAACCTAGCGGTGATCTCTCTCGTCACTAGATTGAATAAAACATGCGAGGCAATTAATAATGAAATCAAAAGCACAAACAAGCATTAAGAACTCAAGAGTAAAACTCAAACTGATAGATTCGAATAGAAACACAATGTAAATCTAATGAAAATAAGAATCCTAGGGTTTACATGCCCGAATACCCTCTAGGGGTTTAGCTCTCCATGGAGCGAGTCACAAAACAAATAATAAATTCAGAAATAAGTTCCAAAGACATAAAGAATAACCCCCTTAAATCCGTGATGATAGTCTCGATGGGTAGTTTCCACGTCTGGATTGAATCCACTCCGAAGCTAGGTCGCCGATGGCTTCCTTGACGCTATGACGGAGGAGGAATCGATCCAAGTTGGTGAGGAAAGCTTCCCAAAGCCGCAAAGAACTCCTTCCAAGCCCTAGCCGCCTTGTCTCTCGAAAGTGGCCAAAAAGATCCCAAAAAATTATCACAAGGCGGCTTTTATAATTTGAATTCGGGGCTTTACGCGGGCATCCACACGGCCATCCACACGCCCGTGTGGAAATTCCACACGGGCGTGTGAAGCACTCTGCTACGATCGCTACGGTAATTTGCTACGGTAGATGCTACGGTGATTTTTCCCGAAGTCTTCCTTGGAGTCCACACGGTCGGGCACACGCTCGTGTGGTAGGGTGTGTGGCTTTCTATGCTTTGAAATCCTCAAGAACTTTCTTCCGCTTTGTACGGAAGCTGGGACATGGGCGTACTACTGCGCTTTGTGCGCTTTCGGTTTGTGTAATGACTTGTACTCCTCCGAAAGTTGGCAACACCCCCATGCATATGAACACGGCTTCGATTGTGGTCTTGGAACGTGTCATCACACCCTATCTTTGCTTCTTCCCGTATGTCATGTCTCCAAAGCCCTGTTTGCACAAAAGAACACAAAACACACCTTGTTAATGCTAAAATCTGATAGAAGTGATGCTCAATGCATATAAACCGATATTATAAAATATATATAATCAAGCACTTATCAAACTCCCCCACACTTAAGCTTTTGCTTGTCCTCAAGCAAACTAAACATTCATTACAAGGAAAGAAAGGATAAGTGCTTGGCCTCGGGTTCACTAGAAAGTATGAGAGTATGATTCTATAACAAAAGGGAAAAACTATTTAACACCAAACGGCTCGGTCAATGCTCTAGAAAACAATCCAATGACAAGAAAGAAAAAGAAATCCGAAAGCGTGTGTGTGTGGAAAAACTCATCTCAATTCGACTCTATGTCCACTACTTACGTTTTTATTGCTCGAGACTCATATAATAGCAAAAAGAATGGTAGTAGCCGCACACAATCTCCAAGGTAGCCCTTTCTCGGGCGGCCTCCCGAGTGGCTTTCACACTTTAGAGATGGTAGCTCTTTCTACCGAGGGTGCTAGCTTTCACATATCCCTTGTGATAGCTCTTTCTCTCATTAGGGCATAACTAGTATCCGACTTATGAGAGTAGCTGCATACAATCAAAGGTAGTAGCTCTTTTCACCCCCTATATACACGAAATAATTCACAATTGCTAAGCTAAATAAATATCTATATTTTTTTCTTTTCTTTTTCTTCTCTTTTTTTTTTTTTTTTTTTTTTTTTTTTTTTCGAATAAAACAACTACTAACAAGTCTCAAAACATTAAACTAGAGCTTCTATAGGTCTAATGAGTGAGTAGAGTGCATAAATGGCAATCGGACAAAAATTTCTCAAAAAATTGGATGACAACTAGAGCATGATGAAATCTAGTGTTCGAAGCTCCCCTATAGTCTAGAATCTAACTCTTAACCTTAAAGTGAACCTTCATAGGTTGCATGAGCATATATAATGAAAACAGACAATAAAGTGGTGTATAAAGTGATCCCTCCCCCACACTTAAGATGTACATTGTCCCCAATGTACACATGCAAGTACAATAAAATTATAAATTCTGAACACAAAGCATGTGAGGGTGTGCAAAAATCAAAATAATACTCCCCTGAATTCCAAGTGAAATAGTTGGTGGAATCTTGTACAAGGGTGTGTTTGGCTCAACGGGCATTTGGAGGTGAAACGGCCGTGTGACCTATTCACACGGCCATGTGCATAACTTGATTTCCATTTCCCAAGACTCTCAAGACTATCTCACGGATTCGGGGGGTTCAATGAAGCTCAACAAGATTAGAAAATAAAACAACGAAAAACAACTAGAACCACAAAATAAAAATGACGAAATAAAAGACGAGTCTCAACTAGCATGCTGAAAATAAAACTACAGAAAATAAAAATACGAAGATAAAATAAAATGACTCAAGGACGCCTCATGCGTCGGGAAACTCTGCTGGTGCCGCCTGGGTGGTGCTGGTGGTGCTGATGTCGTCGCCTCGAGATGCTTGTGTCGCTCTCCCGTAAGATGTCGAATGATGGATAAGCTGCGACATCATCATGGACTGGTTGGCGAGCACGGTCGCCATGTCCCCCCGGGAGAGCTCCAACCGCCACCTCGAGCCTCGCCAAACGGTCACGGGCTCGAGTGGAGGGCTGCTCGGCTCGGCTCGGATGCGGGGGCCTCGGTGTCCATCGGCACACTGTGGGTGCCGGTGAATCGGGAGCGTCTGCCGGGTCGGCCGCCTCCTCTTCGACTCCTCCTCCTCGGCCTCCACTGCGAGTATATAACGGCCGGTGCTCGTCTTCTTCACCATACGCATGGCTCGGAGAGATGCAAGCCCCAAGGGTGCTGGGTATGCTGATCCTCTCCATCCCTCGAAGTGCCTCGGACAAGCCCATGCCACGAACGAGTCGGGTAATGTATACTCTCGAAAAGATCACACCGACCCGCACGTAATGGCTTTGATGGCGGAGGTAATCCGCCACAACAAAGCCTAAATGCATGGGGATGTTCCGGACCATGGTGTATAGGTAAAGCAAGTCGAGGCGGCTCAAAACTCCAAGTCTTTGTCGCCTCGTCCCGTCACGGTCCTGCTGAAAATAGAATGTATATACCGTAGGCCGGACGGCCGAGCATGGTTGCCTTGGAAGATCCCGGCTCGTCTTGGAAGCCTCCGCATATGGTCCCGTACGCACGACTCGGAGTGAGTCCAATAGGGTAATCGACGATGAGTTGCTCGTACTCCCCCGTGTGAACATAGTCTCTGTCATATAAACCGAGAAAAACAGAGAACTGCGTGAGGCACATGGAGTGGTACTCGACCGAATAGCCTGAAGCGGATCGTGTCCTCCCTCTCAAAATCATGGCGAGCGCGGTCGAAGTCGAACGAGGACAAGACCTCCGAGTGTGAGCTCACGATAAGTGGGATCACGAATAGTAAGGAGCCGGTCCCGGCCTCCCACAGCGGTAAGCTCGCGCACCTCATCGGCCAAGTCAATCTCCTCGAGTGCCTTCCAATCGATCACGCGCGCTCGTCCGAATTTGAGACGCCGTAAGCGCTCATATCGCCGCTGATGCTCGGGGACGGCGAACTCCGGTTCCTCGGGAGGGGAAGGCTCCCGAGCGGCGCGAGAGCGTTTGTGGGCGACCTTCTTGGTCCTAGGGGCCATATCTCGTGAAAATCGGGGCAAGTTAGTGCAAAATTCCACTTGTGCGAGAAATCCACATGGGCGTGTGGATGATCCACACGCCCTTGTGGGTCATCATCCTCATCCACACGGGCGTGTGGATGGGCCACACGCCCGTGTGGATGCCCGACCATGGCCAAAAAGCCATGGTTGGGTGGTTTCCACATCAAAAACTACCCCTAAATCGACAAGCATGCATATCATGATAGTTCTCATGGAAGATTTATGCATAAAACATCAACAAATCACCAGATCTGAAATTCAAAATTCATGGCAAGAACTAGAAAAACTTGGAGCTTACCGGAGATTTTTGATGAAGAAGAAGATGGAAATCGCCGGAAAAACACCCAAGAATCCTTAAATAAGCTAAGGAGAGGCGTTAGGAACCCAAGAGATGCGTCTCTTCGCGTGGAGGCGTCGGAAGGAGAAAAGGCGCGAAGGTTTGAATGAAAGTTCAAGGCCTTCTCATCTCCTTTATAAACCACATGGGCGTGTGAGGGTCTCACACGCCCTTGTGGATGGCCACATGGGCGTGTGGATGAGCCACACGCCCTTGTGCCTTCAAAAATCGACGCCGAAAAGCCACAAGGGCACTCACACGGGCGTGTGAGTGCCGGTGTGGATTAAATATCTCGAGACGAAGGCCACGGGGGCACTCACACGGGCGTGTGAGTGCCCTTGTGGACTCCGGAAAATCCACAGGGGGCAGCCACACGGGCGTGTGGCTGCCCTTGTGCCTCTCCCGGAAACCTGAAAATTGATTTTCAGGTCTCACACGCCCATGTGGATGAGCCACATGGGCGTGTGGCTCCTCAGGAAGGCCACAGGGGCACTCACACGGGCGTGTGAGTGCCCTTGTGCCCTTCTCGTTTCATGTTTTTTCAATTTTTTCAGCAAGGCACAGGGGCACTCACACCCCCTTGTGCTCGCCCTTGTGGATTTTCAAGCAAAACATGAAACACTTAAGCACAAGGCCAATTCCTTAACTTCAAATCTCTAAATCAATCTAGATCAAGCCACACATGTATAATTATCATGAAACACCAAGAATAAACAATAAAAACACAAAGAACGACAGAATTAACGCAAAGTCGCCTACTCAAGCTAGTTATTACTGCAGAATTAAAAAAAACTAACTATGAAAGCAATAAAATGACTTGGGTTACCTCCCAAGAAGTGCTTGTTTTACGTCATTAGCTCGACGTACCTGTTCCTCTATGGGGGCTCATGCAAGTGAAATATGTTCTTGGCAGCCTTTACCTGACAATTCAGACAATATGGTTGCGTGGGAGGCAAGTGATGAGAACTCTTATTACCACTTGAAAAGCCATCACCTTCTTCTCGTGTATGTGCATCTTTTACACCCTTTTGGTGCTTCTTGCGGTGACGCCTTGATCTAGTCAGTCTACGGAAAATCCTCTTCAGAATTCCCGGTTGTGGTTGATCCTCTATCACTCGAACCTCCCGCAGACTTGATTCATCCTTTTCAAACTCAGGCCACCCCTCATATGGGTCGGGGTAGAACGTCTCCTGCACATACTCATCGACAAGCTCATCATTAGCATCAACAAAATAACATGTGTCATCAAATTCGTGAGGATGCTTCATAGCATCCGTAAGGCGATAAGTGATCTTTTCGTCTCCAATGCGCAGCGTCAATTCGCCTCCCTCCATGTCTATCGGTGCCTTGGAGGTTCGAAGGAATGGTCTCCCCAAAATCAACGGAACTTCCACATCCTCATCGACATCAAGTACTACAAAATCTGCAGGAAAAATATATTTGTCAATCTTAATCAAAACATCTTCAATGATACCTCTAGGATGTCGAATTGAGCGATCGGCTAGCCGCAACGTCATTTGAGTTGGCCGTGGCTCTCCTAACCCCAATTTCTGGAAAAATTTGTACGGCATCACGTTGATGCTTGCTCTCGAATCGGCTAACGCTTTCTCTTGGCCTAAACCCCCAATAACACATGGGATGATGAAACTCCCGGGATCTTTCTTCTTGCTTGGGAGGTTCTTTTTGGAGTATTGCTGAACAACTCCCATCCAATATCACAGCTGCACTTTCTTCAATTTTCCTTTTGTTAGTCAAAAGATCTTTCAAAAATTTTGCATACCCGGGCATTTGTGATAATGCCTCGACAAAAGGGATGTTGATGTGCAGCTGTTTGAACAACTCCAGAAATTTCTTGTTCTCGCTCCTCCGTTTGATCCTTCTTCAGCCGTGAAGGGTATGGTACTCGAGGCACATAAGCGGGAGGTGTTGCTGCAGCCTCCTTCTCTTTTCTTGGGCCTTAGGCTGCACTTGCTCTGGTTCTTGTGCGGTCTTCTTTTCTTGCACCTTATTCTCCACCTCTCGCCCGCTTCTCAACGTGATCGCCTTCACGTGCTCTCTTGGGTTTGTCTCTGTGTTGCTCGGCGAGGCTTCCTTGAGGTCTATCGGCCAAGGATTTTGCTATTTGGCCCACTTGCGTCTCCAAGTTGTGCAATGACGCAAGTGTGGTTGCGCAGCGTCGCCTCCACGTTCGAAACCCGGTGTCGGTAGATTGAATAAACTTAGAAAGTACCTTTTCAAGTTCAGAAACTCTCTCGGAATAGAAGGCTGTTGTGGGAAACCCGGAGGAGCCGCTTGCTTCGCTGGCCCCGATTGCTCCATGAGAAGTTCGGATGGTTCCTCCATCCCCGATTGTAGGTATTTGAATAAGGGTTCCCTTGCCCCCCTCACTGGATTTCCAACAAAATCCACTTGCTCCATTGGTGCCGACACTCCCACCGAAATAGGACAATCGTAGAGCTATGCCCACCTCCACAACTATCGCAAGTGCCGATGGCGGCTACTCTTGAAGTTGTAATGGTGTCTAGCTTCTTGCTTAGTGCTTCAACTTGGGCCGCTAGTGATGTAACGGCATCAACATCATGTATTCCCGCAACCTTCTTCTTCTCCCTCGAGCTCCATTGGCAACCGTTGAGAGCCATGTCTTCAATGAGCTGTCTTGCATCTTCCGGGGGTCTTGTTACCCATAGTCCCACCTCGCGGCCGCATCTAGGAGTTGCCTAGTGCTTGGATTCAGCCCATTATAGAACGTGTGTATAATCATCCAATCCGGGAATCCATGTTGGGGACATCGCCGCAGAAGGTTCTTGAACCTTTCCCATGTCTCGAATAGAGACTCCAACTCATTCCGAAAGAAGGAAGAGATCTCATTGCGGAGCTTCGCTGATTTCCCGGGAGGGAAATATCGTGCAAGAAAGGCTTCTACCATCTCGTCCCAAGTGGTGATGGACGCTCTTGGCAATGATTGGAGCCATTGTTTGGCTCGTCCCTTCAATGAGAATGGGAAGGTCCTCAATCGAATCGCATCATCCGATACCCCGTTGATCTTGAGCATATCACAAACCTCCAAGAAGTTTTCAACATGGGCATTGGGGTCTTCATCCGGCAGCCCATTAAACCTGCGCGGACTGCTGAACCATCTCGGATGAATGCCGGCTTCGACTCAAAATTGTTAGCTGCGATGGGCGGTCTAACAATGCTTGACTGTGTTCCTCGGGCCGAAGGTTTCGCAAAATCGGCAAGTGTCCTTGGTTCATCTTCGTGGTCCGCCATGGTCGCAGATCCTTCGGCTTCAACTTCAACTTGCTTGTTCTTGAACAACTTCGGGCTCCTTGCTTCTCTTGTGAAGTCTTCGCTCAATTTCGGGGTCTCCTTCAACTAATGTCGATGGGTTCCCTCTGGTCATAAGCCGGAGCTGCAATCAAATAAACAAAAGAAAATGAGAACAATGAAAGTAGAGAAGATGGAGTAGAAAAACAGTAAAAATAAATGAATGGCTAAAGTAACAAAATACTAGCGTTCCTAATATCCTGTTCCCCGGCAACGGCGCCAAAAACTTGATGCGTCTCCGCAACAACACAACAGGGTGATGTGTGTCAACCCCTTGCGTTACCGCAAGTGCACGGGTCGTCAAGTAATAAAAGTGGACCCAAAGGGTCGGGTTGTCGAACCACGGGGAACGAAGTACTAGTAATAGCCCCTCTTTTGTTATCTAGCCTAATGAGTGTAGTATGTGATGATCTAATGGCCAACACTAAGAGTGTCACCACAAGTGCGCAGGAAATAAAAAGGAAAAGAGTTCTCAATCAATAAAAGTGAGGTATCCGGACAATGCTCCCCCTAGGATTCGGGTGTTGGATGTAGATTACAAGTGTTTCTAAACGAAGACAATGAGTCGTGGGTATCCAAAGGTATAACGGCCCCTGCCTCCAGGTCACCGATAACTAGCCCCCTACGAGGTCCCGGCAGAGAATTCTCTCAACGCCTCACACCACATATGACTGCTTAAAACTCTAGGGATCCCAAAGATATGACCAATTCCTAAAAGTAGATCTAACCCCGCCTCCGGGTGGAAGATCCCTAACCCCCCTACGAGGTCCCGGCGGAGAATTCTCTCGACGCCTCACACCACATATGGTTGCTTGACACTTAGGGAATATGGAGATAGGAAATATCCGTCGGAAGGGAAAGGGGACACTCCGCTATCTCACGGCTCACCCTCTCAACCCTCTTTACTCTTGGTAATTCTAAACCTAGCGGTGATCTCTCTCGTCACTAGATTGAATAAAACATGCGAGGCAATTAATAATGAAATCAAAAGCACAAACAAGCATTAAGAACTCAAGAGTAAAACTCAAACTGATAGATTCGAATAGAAACACAATGTAAATCTAATGAAAATAAGAATCCTAGGGTTTACATGCCCGAATACCCTCTAGGGGTTTAGCTCTCCATGGAGCGAGTCACAAAACAAATAATAAATTCAGAAATAAGTTCCAAAGACATAAAGAATAACCCCCTTAAATCCGTGATGATAGTCTCGATGGGTAGTTTCCACGTCTGGATTGAATCCACTCCGAAGCTAGGTCGCCGATGGCTTCCTTGACGCTATGACGGAGGAGGAATCGATCCAAGTTGGTGAGGAAAGCTTCCCAAAGCCGCAAAGAACTCCTTCCAAGCCCTAGCCGCCTTGTCTCTCGAAAGTGGCCAAAAAGATCCCAAAAAATTATCACAAGGCGGCTTTTATAATTTGAATTCGGGGCTTTACGCGGGCATCCACACGGCCATCCACACGCCCGTGTGGAAATTCCACACGGGCGTGTGAAGCACTCTGCGCTAGATCGCTATACGGTAATTTGCTACGGTAGATGCTACGGTAGATGCTACGGTGATTTTTCCCGAAGTCTTCCTTGGAGTCCACACGGTCGGGCACACGCTCGTGTGGTAGGGTGTGTGGCTTTCTATGCTTTGAAATCCTCAAGAACTTTCTTCTGCTTTGTACGGAAGCTGGGACATGGGCGTACTACTGCCTTTGTGCCCTTTCGGTTTGTGTAATGACTTGTACTCCTCCGAAAGTTGGCAACACCCCCATGCATATGAACACAGCTTCTGATTGTGGTCTTGGAACGTGTCATCACACCCTATCTTTGCTTCTTCCTGTATGTCATGTCTCCAAAGCCCTGTTTGCACAAAAGAACACAAAACACACCTTGTTAATGCTAAAATCTGATAGAAGTGATGCTCAATGCATATAAACTGATATTATAAAATATATATAATCAAGCACTTATCAACAATGTTACATTCAAGTGTGGGGGAGAGTTGTGCATTTGTCTCCTAGATGTTGTGCATGACTTAGGACGATCTATGAAAATTATTTTGGTTGAGAATTGCTAAGCCAGGAGTTTTTGGGTATCCTAGTGCACTTTTGTTGAACTTAAAGTTTCATTTTGCTCTTACTTTGGAAACCAAAATGATAACACTTAGTCTTCTGTTGTGTTGTTACTCTGTTAGAGGAAGGGCTAGTTATAAGGCTGAAAAATTAGAAGTTGACTCCAAACTCAAAATAAATAAAAGCTAGAATTTCGTGATAAGTCGGATTCCATTTTGGGATGCCCTGTCAAATTTTGTGTGAAAGATGGTAGAAAGAGCTATCACTTTAGAAAAAGCGAAAGCCGCACTTGAGTAGTCGGATTTTAGGCATCACAAATGTCATTTTTGATGACCTACCAAGTGAAATGGCTGCCTCTAGGGTGTATGAAGCTACTACCCAATTTAGGAGTCAATAGTGAAAATTTGAGGAGAAAGAGCTTGTACTAGCCCCCTCAAGAACAGTTTTGACATACTTCAGGAGGCGACACACACACACGGTAGTACGGAGTTTGAGTAAAATCTTTCAGAAGCCTTCAATTGACTAAGTCACTAGTTCTCAGAAACTCCTTAAAGCTTCAGTAACTCTTTTATCGTGTTGAGATCAGAGGTCATGCACTCATCACTTTATTAGGGGAATAAGGTTGCTTGAGGACAAGCAGCAATTCAAGTTTGGGGGTATTTGATGAGCGCATTTCATATATATGTATTGCATGCTTTACCCGCATCATTATTGAATATTTTGGCTGTAATTCTCCAAGTACAGTGCTATTTGAGGTATTCTTGGTTTTCCATGCAGATATCGAAGTCCTGAAGCAAGAAGAAGCGCTTTTGGAACAATTTTAGAAGCTAAAGGACTTAGAAGAAACCTCATCAAGCTCAGCACGGTTTGAGCACGCCCGTGCTGTTCCCCGTGCAAAATGCAGAAGAATTCAACTGTGATTCAGCACAGCCTGAGTCCGCTGAGCACGGGTGTGAAAACCTCAGCACGTTCGAAGCACGCCCGTGCTGCTTCCCGTGAAAATTACAGGAGAATGTGGCCATAAATCAGCACAGCCAGAGTTCGCTGAGCACGGTCGTGCAAAGCCTCAGCACGGTCTAAGCACGCCCGTGCTGTTCCCCGTGCAGATTACAGGTTTGTGAAAAGTTATTTGGCCGTAATCTACACGGCTTGAAGCACGGTTTCATCACGCCCGTGCTCACATCGGGAAAACTTTAAAACTCTAAAAACTTAGGTTTTTGGGGGACTTTTGGTGGGCGAACTTTGGGAGAAAGAAAAGGAGAGCCTTGGGGATTCATCCTCAGCTTCATCAAGGGAATGCCAAGCATATGGTAGGCCGATCGGAGGGAGATTGCACGACATCGTAGATCCTTCGACAACCTCAAGGATGCAAGAAATTAGGGAGTTTTCAATTCCTTGTTTTGTAATTTCTTTGGCATTGTGTTTGTTGGTTGTTATCATGAGGGGCTAAACTCTTAAGGAGCCCCGGGGGTGGTTGTATGACGTTGTAGCTTGAACTCGTAGTCTTTACTTGCAGTTTTTATGATTGTCTTGTTCATTTCAATAAATCAAGGTTATTGGCTATCTTGTATGTTGTTTAGTGCTTGATGCTTGGTAGTTTGGTTCTCCTATCTAGGTTTGTGAATCTTTATTGATCGTTGCAAGCAGAGGGAGTTCAACTTAGGGCTCGGCAGCACTAGAAACCTCATGCTTATAGCATAACTAGGTTTAGAACTGAAGGCATCCCTGATAATTACTGAGAAAGACTGAGTTAGTGAACGTCAGAACCCAACCCCGGGGCCCCATCTCCTCCATCGAGTCAATCCTAAATCTTCCCTTGGTGAACTTTCCATTCCCTCAACTTCCTCAAAGTCAGTCCAAAGTCAACTCCTTCATTGTTGTTTTGGTTAGATATTGAGTAGGACGTTAGTATTAGAAGCTACACCAGTCCCTGTGGATTCTACTACCCGACCCAAAGGGTACATTATACTACTTGTGCGACCCGTGCACTTGCGGTTACGCAAGGGGCGTACCAAGTACTGCCTTTGGCTTATGAAATCTAGCCTAAAACGATGATTGTTAAAAAGTCTAACTTAAACTAAGAGATCAAAAACAACTAAGGTTCTGGAGATCAGTTGGTGAGAAGGGTAAACTTTGACAATACTTCCTCGGGGATTAAACAATGAAGTGCTAACTCAAACAGTTAATCCTTGCTCAATTAAAAGGAAAGAATATGAGAGTAAGACAGGTTTTTGCCGCACATTACTTCGAAGGTTACAACAGGTTTTCACCACGCGCCTGTTCTCAAGAACCGACTGGTTTTCACCGCACTCTAAAACAACCGAACAATGGGCTTTCACCTCTCGTCAACAATCACGCAACATGTAAACATAGACATTAATTCACATATGCATTCAGAAGGATTAACATCACAAATAATTGGCATTCAAGGAATAATAGTAGAGTTTAATAATTCCCTTAGGGTTCAAGTCCAAGCTCCCCTAAAAGGGGATTAGCTCATAATGCAAAGCAATGAAATCAAGAAATTACAATTGTTCATTGTCATAATGAGAAACTAAAATGAGAAACTCCCTCAAAACCAAGAAAACAAGGATTGGCCTGAAATTCCCCTCGATGTTGGGGGAATACAACCCTTGACCGCAATGATGCCCTAGCGGGTGATGAGGGTGGTGTTGATGGAGGGATATGCAGATTCTTGGCCCTTTTTAATGGAGAAATCACCTCTTGCTCTCACAGTTAAGCCCTTTCCTTCTCCAGCCACTCTTTCTCCAAAACTCAAAGAAAACCTAAAAAACTGAAGCCCCTAATCCATTTTAAGTAAAAGCTTATATAGGCGTAAGTTTACGGCCTTCTTACGGGCGTAAGCTAGGCTGTAATCTTCGGGGTTTCAACTTTCCTCATGCCTTAGGCCCCGATTACCGCCATAAGCTTCTCCTGTATGGTTCTATATATTTGGGTTACGGTCCCGCTTACGACCGTAAGCCTAGGACCATAAACCTCATCCGATAATTTTCTCCTCCAACCTTACGCGCATAAGTTGCTCCCGTAAACGCCTCTGTCTTCTCGCTTAGGTCTCGTTTACATCAGTAAGTCTCAACCGTAAGCTCCTCTCGTATTGCGGGGCTTCTCCTCTTACGAGGCATAAGAATGCCCGCAAGACCTTCTCGGATTTAGCTCACGGCCGTAAGCCCGGCCGTAAGGTGCCCGTAAGCATTACAGCTCTCCAAGTGCTGAATCAGGTGCCATCTCTGCTGTTTCTATTCCCATTCGCTTACTTTGACTCTCCTTTGGCTTTAATCTACACTTGGTGCTTGCGAAGGCAATTCATACTCGATTTAGACTCATATTCCACTAAATTACTCCAATACTAACTCGATAAGTATACAATTCAATATATAAAATATGCACAATTGTATACTTGAGGTAAGATAAATCACACTGAAATCCAAATCGGACGTTCCGCTACCTTTCAACTCACCCTCTCAATCCTTTTCAATCTTGGTAAATCTAATCCTAATGGTGATGGTCACTCCTCAAAAGAATGATTAAAAAGGTTCTCAACCCTAGTGTCACTCTAAAGGAAAACCAAACATCAAGCAAACAAGAGTGAAACTCAGTTAAAATCTCAATTAATGGAAATGGAATAAAAGCCAATGAAGCAAAGATATCCTAGGGTTTGCAAGTCCAAGTACCCATAAGGGATTTAGCTCACCATGGAGCAATACAAACTCAAAGATGAAATCAAATAAAAGTGCAAACAATCCATAAAGATAACCTCCTTATGTTCCATGATGATGGTCTCCAAGAGCCGATCTTTCCTCTCCAAAGAATCCTCCATCAAGCCTAGGGCATACCTCGGCGAATCGATGTCATCGATTGATCTCCCAATAGCTATCATTGGAAGGAATCGATCTTGAATGGCGTATAAGCACTCCCAAACCTTGCAAAAATGTCCTCTAAATCCTAGCCAAACTCTCCCCGAAGATAGAAAAAAGATCCCTCATAAGCCCTTCAAAGCGGCTATTTAAATTATGAAGTCCAAGCATCCACACGGGCGGTGATAAGTGTACACCGATACCATATTTTATATATCATTTGTGCACTTATCCGATATGTATTGATGTGATTATGTGGAATTGATGCTAAATAAGGTGCGAACTCCATTTGCAGGTACCAGATCGAGCTTAAAGATGAAAGGGAGCCAAAAAGAATAATGAGGAACCAAAATAAGAAAGGTGGAGCTCTCTTCACATTGATATCCGGAGGACGAGAACCATTTATGGGCTCCTTACCTCTCGGGTTACGGCCGTAAGCCTCATTTAGAAACCCTTGCGGGTAGTCTTATACCCATAAGGAGGAGAAATGTCAAGTAGAGGAGCTTACAAGTTGCACTTACAGCCGTAAGCATGGCCGTAAGGATTATCCAGAGAAGTAGGATAAGGCCTACGGTCGCCTACTTACAGCTATAAGTGGAACCGTAACTAAAAGACGAAGACCTTACGGGAGGAGCTTACAATAGTAAGCGAGACCGTAAGGCACGCAATCAACATAAACCCCGAGGCTTACGGCCTCGACTTATGGCCATCGATGATTGTAAACTCGAGACTATAAAAGACTTTAGTGATTTCAAGATAGAGGGGAGTTGAATTTGGGGAAGACAACTCGAGAGAGATTAGGGTAGAGAGGAGTAATCATAATAGATGCAAGATCAAGGGCCACTTCAACCCATTCAAGACTAGGAAACTCAAACCGATGTCGATCCTCATCACCATCATCACCTCATAAGGCATCGGCGCGGTCAAGAACAATCACTCCGTCAACGTTGAGGAGAATTTCGAGTTGATTCATTTACCTTGGAGTCTTGAGGGAGCGTTTCTTATTATCATGTTTATGATTATAATCTTGTATATTTGTTCAATTGTTTTGTCCCCATGATGAGTAGAACTTGCCCTTAGGGCGCTTGAACATGAAACCTTAGGGATATTTATATTAGATTCTATATTGCTTCTTGATTCTAATTGTTTGTGAAGTCTTGATTCTGAAATGCATGTGTTTTTTTGAATCTACTCATGTTGCATGTTGCTTGACTAATAATGCATGGTGTAAGCCCATTAGTTACCGAAGACTAATGTGGGGTGAAAATCCATTTGTTCTTGAAAACTAGCCTGCGGTGAAAACCCATAAGACCCTGAAATCTAATGAGCCGTGAAAACCCGTTAGTTGGTAACTTTTCTAAAAGAGCTCTCATCCGTTAGAATTAGGTTTATTTCTAGGATCTCGTGCTTCTTTGTTACAATGCTAAGGGATTATCCAAGTACCCCTGTTTTATCCCACAGTTGTTTACAATCTTAATTCATCTCTTGTTTCTTTTAATCTTTTGTGCATAATTTTAGTTATATTTCGCCCTGTTTATTCAGGCTAGATAAAGGTAACTGGGGTTAGTACTAGTATTCTTGCTCCCTATGATTCGACAACTAGACCCTTCACT
The DNA here is from genome assembly GCA_902712375.1 of Dioscorea dumetorum. NCBI lineage: Eukaryota > Viridiplantae > Streptophyta > Magnoliopsida > Dioscoreales > Dioscoreaceae > Dioscorea > Dioscorea dumetorum. Next base: position 237,290 of record CACTHL010000205.1, on the reverse strand, counting down.
GTGTCCACTTTACGACTTGATGACCCATGCACTTGCCGAGACACAAAGGGCGTGTCAGTGGCCACGGACTCGTGTGGAAAATATATATGGGCAATCCACACAAGCATGTGGATTTCTAGCCTAACACAAAACTACACATTTAGATTCCATATTTCACTATTTTTTTTCTGAGGCCACCCGGACGGACACACACCCGGTGTGGCAGGCTATGTGGCATTTCTTGATTTCTAAAGCCATATGGAGAGCTCTTGAAATCTTCGAGCAAACCGGAACATGAGCGTGATACGTCGCTTGCGTATCCGCAAGTGCACGGGCCGTATAAGTAGTAAGTGTATCCTCAAGTCGGGTAGTCGAATCCACAGGGAGTGGTATGTCTCCTAGTATTATCTCGCTACTTCATATCTAACCAGGAGAAGAATGGTTGGATGGCTCTGTCTTAAGGACAAAGGTGAAGCAGGGAAAGAGTGATGGAGGAGGAACTTAGGAGTTTTCGATAGGAAGGCCGGGGTCCAGGGTCGGTGTCTTGGCAATGTTCAAAACTATGATTCTGCAGGATATATCAGGCGTACTCAATCGATCAATGTTCAAGAATCTTGTTGCGCTAATGAGGTTAATGCACTAGTGAATAAGATTTAAAAGCCTATTCCCAACTTCTTGTATCAATTGAGAATGATATACAAGCTAAGTAGAAATCAAGAACTCAACCAATCAATCACTCTTCAACCAACATTCAAGTAAACAACCAAAGATCTAACAATTAGATATTGAAACAACCATAAATGCTGCATTAAATGAATATAGTTTAATAAGCCAAAACACCAACCCGGGGAACCCTAGAAGGTTTACCCCTCATTAGTTCAACAACCAAACAAGTAGCAAAAAGAACAACTACAATCAAAGACAAGGACTCCCTCATCGCTTGCATTCTCTTTGCAATCTTAGATACCGATGTTGATAAGATTTGCCTCCGATTCGGCCTACAATTCATGCATTCCTCCCTTTTGATGATGGAAACGGCTGTACAAACTTCTCCCTTCGCTTCCCTTCTTTGCTTCCCTACCAAAAGTCCTTAAACGCTAACTTTTAGGTCTTTTTAACATTCTCCCGATGTGAACACGGCCGTGCTTAGGCCGTGTTCCAAACCGTGCAGATTACTGCCAAATAAAAGCTCTGAAACTCAGCAACCTGTAATCTGCACGGGGTTCAACACGGGCGTGTCGCTGCCGTGTTACGAGTTGCACGACCGTGCTTCGAGACTCTAAGCCTTGCTGACTCTGGCTGAATTCATCTGTGAATTGCACGCCTTTTGAACAATGGCATGTTGAGGCCGTGTTTGGCTTGATGAGATTTCTTCTAAGTCCCTTAGCTGCCAAAATCGCTCGGAATTGTTCGTTATTGCTTCAGGACCTCGATATCTGCACAGAAAACTAGAAATATCTAAAATAGCACTGAAATGGGAGAATTAATATCAACATACCAAAGAAACGACGGGTTTAAAATGGAAAATATATCTATATGAAATGCACTCATCAAATTCCCCCACACATGAATCGTTGCTTATCCTCAAGCAACCTTGATCTCTTAACAAAAAGATGAGTGCATCACTTCTGATCTCAACAAGGTAAGGAGATTCCTAAAGCTTTAGGGCCCTTGAGTAGCAAGTGTCTTAGTCAATTTAAAGCTCATGAAAGATTTTACCCTTACTCCGTACTACCATGTGTGTGTCTAACCTAAAAGAGTGCGTCACGAAGGTATTTGAGGAGGCCTAGCTCAGAGCCTATTCTTCTATCACAAATACTCCTAAACCGGGTATTAGCTTCATATACCCTAGAGGCAGCCATTTCACTCGGTAGACCATCAAAAATGACATTTGTGATGCCTAAGATCCGACTACTCAAGTGCGTCTTTCACTTTTTCTAAAGTGATAGCTCTTTCTACCATATTACTTAACGAATTCGAAAGGGCATCCAATAAGGAATATGACTTTTCGAGATTCAATTCTTTTCACTTCATAATTTCCCTTTTCTAATTTTAGCTTTTATTTTTGAATTGGAGTCAACATTTTTCTTTTATAAGCCTTAAACTAGACCTTCCTCTACACAACATGAAAACACAAAATTAGGCGAGGTGCTTGAATTAGAGTTTCCAAAGTAAGAGCAAAACTGTCCTTTAAGTTCAACAAAAGTATACTAACATGCTCAGTGTCTCCTTAGCTTAGAAATTCTCCACTAGAAAATTTCATAGATCTTCCTAAATCATGCACCAATGTCATAAAGCATAAATGAGCAAAGAACCCTCCTCCACACTTGAATAAAACATCATCCTCAATGTTAAAAAAATATGCATGTAACGTTGTTAAATGATTCAAGTGAAGTTGAAGAGGAGTTTGGGAAACTTCACCAAGTAAAAGAGGCGAGCCTCCCATTAGCATGCAAGGGTCGTGCGTTGTTCATCATCAGGTGAAACCAATTGATACAAGCAGCTAAGGAGGCATCCATACACCCTAAGGTAAAGCATACAAGCATTAGAGAGAGAAAATAAACACACAGAAAAATAATCACATAGAAAAAAGAGATTAGTTTAGTAGGGGACTCTCCTTGCTAACTGACTCAACTAGAACAAGAACACGAAATGAGAAAATAAAGTACAGTAACTGGAACTAACAAAACACAGACAGAAAGAAGAAATAAAATAAAAAAACTCAAAAATTAGCACTCTTGGAGCTGGTGTTGCAGTCGGAGGTAAGGTCTGCAGTGTCAACCCCGACACTAATAGAAGTAGAAGCTGCCGCAATATAAGGAGGAGGTGGTGAGAGGGTGACATCCAACGTGTGTAGCGAGGCGCCAGAAACAATGGGTCATCCATTCCCGGAAAGAAGGGGATCCAGCTGGTGGTGTAGTGTGGCTTGGAGATGCCCAAGCTTGTGGAGTGCAGGGCGATGAAGGACCGGTAGTATCTGGTGAAGGATCGGGGACACGGGCAGAGGTGTCGGCATCGTAGTCAACGCCATCGGAGGTGTGGGTGGCCTGCAGCATCCCCATGGCTCGGAGGGTGTCCACGGAGATAGGTAACACACCGCTTACCATCCTCATCCCCTGCATGCCGGGGGAGGCCCATCCCTCTGATCAAATGAGTAATGTACGGTCCGGCGAAAAGCACTCCAATGCGGGAATCGGACCCCTGGTGTTGGATGCTGAAAGCAACCTCGCAGCCGAGGTGCAAGTCAAAACCGTCCTCCATGCTCAGCAGGAAGTCAAAGTCACGACGACTCACGACTCCAGTGCTGTCTCCCCGGCCTGTAATAGAGTGGCTCAATAGAAAGTGGATGTACCTGAGGGCGGGGAGACGTAAGGAGGAGGCCTTGGACTGGCGGGGATCGTATGCCCGATCCGTACTCAGATGCTGTCAACAAACCTCCTGAGGCTCACCAGGTTGTCGAGCGACTAGAAGCACATCGTAAGCAGGAGTTCCGGTGAACTCCTCGTCATAAAGTCCTCGCCTGATAGAGAACTCTGTTAGACTCATGCGCTGGAGCATCCTGAACACCTGAAACTGGATGGTGCCGACACGGTGGTAGCTCACGGGTCTCTGGGGCATCTCGAAGGTAACTAGTACCTCCAAGGCCAGTTCACGATAGGAGGGGTCGGTGATGGCCAAGAGCTGGGCCTATGCGCCAACTCCCAGATAGCGGCACACATCATCTTCCAGTCCGACCTCGCGCAGGACCTCCCAGTCTATCGCCTGCATCTCGCTAAACCGCTTAGCGCTCAAGCAGGAGTAGCGCTCCTGATGAACGGGGGATCCAAATGTAGGGTTGGTGGGTGCAGAGGGGTCGGAGGACTCTCCTCGGGGCCTCTTCGAGGAAGGGCCTGCTACTGTCGCCTTCCTCGGCATGATCTGCAAAAGAATTGTGATTCAATTTAGGCCAACAGTGTAAGCATGGGCGTTCTTCTTGTAGCACGCCCGTGTTGAGAAATATAAAGGGTTTCTAACACGAACACGATGGTGCTAGTCAAAGCACGCCCGTGCTACCCTGAAATGGGAGATCTTATTAAGAGCACGGCCTTGCTTGTGGAAGCACGGCCATGTTTCCAAAACCCTATGTCGTCTCTGTTGATTCTTAGCATGAAAATCGACTGTACAAGATCGTTTAACTAACTAAAATTCAACTTGGATGACTCTAATGTACGTAGCTAAACATGTAGACATTCTTACATGCATAGCATCCATGATTTCAAGAGAAAAGCATCAAAGGGCCGTCGACAAACCGCAATGTCAAGGAAGATACAAAAAAAAGAGGAGAACTCCAAAAAGAGACTTCAACGACCGGCAAGGGGCGAGTAAAAGTGAAGAAACTCAGGGAAGAGGGAGAATGTGCGAGTAAAAGTGGGGAAGAACACGGAAACGACTAACTAAATATCAAAACTCGTTCGGAATACTAAAAGCTGAGTGAAACGCTCCCTGAACACGGCTGTGGTAACCCCGTGATGAACAAATCTTATATAAAAAATGGGCAACATGGCCGTGCTTACCCCGGGCATTCGACCTTGCTACTCTTGATTTTGCGAATGCTGAAGAATGCAGCACAGTCATGCTTGGGGCACGACCAACGTTCTGAAAAAGAGCACGACTGAAGTACAACCGTGCTTCAGCCGTGTTGCCTGGAGAAGCTAAACTAATTTTTCAGCCTGCAAACTGCACGGTCATGAACATGGCCATGCTCTGCCCGTGTTGGGCCTGGAGAGGCTCTCCAGGGGTTAAATCCCTCCACGAAAACCCTAAAACATGCTCGCAATACATGCTGCTTGCACAAAAAACCTCGAGCAAACAAGAAAGCAACAAAATTTTAAACTGAAAAGAAAAAGAACCAAACACACAAACAAACAAGAAAGGAAGAAAACTACTCAGGTTGCCTAACGAGAAGCGCTTGTTTAACGTCACTAGCTTGACATACCTAGACGCAACTCAAGAGGGCTCATACACATACCTCTTCTCTTGACAACCTGCAGATAAACATGCATTGTAAGGGGTTAATGAATTAATCAAAAATGCTTCACCCATATCAAACCAGTGACCAGGGATGTGAATAGCAGTGGTAGATTATTTCTTTTTTCCTACTGCAACTTCCTTCCACCAAGTCTTTACTTGAGAGGGTTTCCCCTTTTTGAGTGACTGAATTACCTCCTTGGCCTTAAGTGCTGCAGGGATGGCTTGCTTAGTCCTTGGTCCGTCAATGTCATCAGAAGTTTCTTCCCCCAGGACTTCAAGTAGACTATCCTTACACCAAGTTTCTTGTACAAAATCAGCAACAATGTCGTCAACAATGTCCAAAGCATAACATGGATCATCACAACTCATAGGATGTCGTGTGGCGTCCTTCAGCCTGAACACCACCTCCTCGTCCCCCACTCTTAATACCATTCGGCCATCCTTAACATCGATCAATGCTTGAGAGGTTACAAGAAATGGTCTGCCCAAGATCAAGGGCACTTTTGCTCGATCGTCCAGATCTACGATTACAAAATCCACTGGGAAAATGAATTTGTCCACTTTCACTAGTATATCTTCCACCATTCCCAGTGGCTGGCGAGTGGAACAATCAGCAAGTTGTAAGGTAATCTGAGTCAGCTTTAGCTCCCTAAGCCCTAATTTCTGAAAAATTTTGTAGGGCATCAGATTTATGCTGGCTCCCAAATCGGCTAAGGCTTGCTCATCCATCATTCCCCCAATCATGCAAGGAATGATGAAACCCCCAGGAGCCTTCTCCTTCTTGAGGATCTCGTTAGAAGTGATGGCCGAGCATTCCTTGCTCAAAGTTACGAGAGAAACGGGTTCCAATTTTCGCTTATTTGTTAATTGCTCTTTGAGGAATTTGGCATACTTCGGCATTTCGCAAGAGTTTCCACGAAGGGAACATTAATATGCAGTGTCTTGAACATTTCCGGAAATTTCTTGAACTGCACATCTTGTTGATCCTTCTTAAGATTAGTAGGATAAGGCAAGGTGGGTCGATACTCTGCCACAAGATCTTTTTCCTTCCCCTTCATTTTCTCTCTTGATATTGAACCAGAATCTTTCTCTATCACCTCCACCTCGGGTTCATCTTGAGTATCATGTTGCACTTGAGAGGGTGGGGATTCCAATTCTTTCCCACTTCTCTAAGTCACTGCCTTGAGAGATTCCCTGGGTTGACTTCAGTATTGCTTTGCAGAGAATCCGGTTGCCGTTTAGCAAGAGTATTGGCAATCTTTGCCACCTGATGCTCAAGATTTTGTAGCGAAGCTTGTTGATTCCTCATAATTTACTCATGCCCTGTGAATTGGGAGTCATTGGACTGAATGTACTTCACTAAAAGAGCCTCTAATCATGGGCCCTTCTGTTCTTGAGGCGGAGGCCTCGAAAAGCGAGACTGTGTCTGCTGTTGTTGCTGCTGTTGCTGAGGGCGTTGTTGCCCTTGAGTTTGCTGACTCCACGAAAAATTCGGGTGGTTCCTCCACCCAGGATTGTATGTGTTGCTTGTTGGGGTTGTTACGGTATCTCCGATTTTGGCCAAGCAAAATTCACCTACTCGGAGGCTGCGACCCTTCGAAGAACAACTAGGCCCCGCTTAGCCTCCCCAACTGTCGCTATTAGGAGCATGAGACGTGGACTGTACTTGCACCATGTCCAATCTCTTTAATAAAGCTTCTACTTGTGCTGCCAAAGTGGTAAGCAGTCAACTGCATAAACCCCGGCAGTCTTTCCTGGTTTGTTCCTCTCGGAGCTCTATTGATACCCGTTTGAGGCCATGTCTTCAATCAGGTTCTGTGCCTTCTCAGGTGTCTTACTACACAAGGAACCCCCCGCCGCAACGTCCAACATCTGTTTGGTCGCCATATTCAACCCGTTGTAAAAAATCTGGATCTGCATCCACTCCACCATCCCATGCTATGGCATTTTCTCAATAAATCCATGTACCTTTCCCACGTGTCATACAGAGTTTCAGATTCCAATTGTCAGAAAGAGGATATATCACTTCAAAGTTTGGTGATCTTGGCAGGTGGGAAATATCGGGTAAGGACTCTCTCTCGCCATCTCGTGCCCACTAGTGATCAAACCGGCCGGTAAAAAACTTAGCCACTGCTTAGCCCTTCATCGCACCGAGAACGGGAATAATCTTCGGCGGACTGCATCCTCAGACACATTTTTCACCTTGAATGTATCACAAATTTCCAAGAAGCTTGCTAAATGTGCATACGGGTCCTCATCTTTAAACCCATCAAATTGGCACATCTGCAGCACCATCTGAATGAAATTGGGCTTCCATTCAAAATTATTGGCTGCAATTGGGGGCCAAACAATACATGATCCGAATCCCTCGAGATTAGGCCATGCATAATCTGAGATGCTCCTCTGATTTCCAGCCAAGTTTTCCACTAGATCCACTTCAGTACTCACTTCCACTGACCTGGTCTCCCTTAGATTGACTTCCCTAAGCCTTCTATGTAATGTTCGATCAATGTCTGGATCAAGGCTTGCTAGCTGGGATGAACTTCCTCAGGTCATACACTACACCTTCGTACAACATAGTGAAAATATTAGAATTGAAGATTCAGCTCTCAAACAAGAAAAGAAAAAATATAAGAAAAGAAACGAAATAGAAAATTGAAGCAAGTAAACAACTAGATTACTAAGACTACAAGAATTCTTAGAAGTTGCCAGTCACCTGAAATGGTGCCAAAAACTTGATACGCCCCTTGCGTATCCGCAAGTGCACTGGCCATATAAGTAGTAAGTGTACCCTCAGGTCGGGGAGTCGAATCCACAGGGACTCTAGTACTATCTCACTGCTTAATATCTAATTAGAAGAAGAATGGTTGGATGACTCTGGCTTAAGGACAAAGGTGAAGTAGGGAAAGAGAGATGGAGGAGGAACTTAGGAGTTTTAGATAGGAAGGCCGGGGTCCCGGGTCGGTGTCTTGGCAATATTCAAAACTATGATTCTGCAGGATCTATCAGGTGTACTCAATCAATCTATGTTCAAGAATCTGGTTACCCTAATGAGGTTAACTCACTAGTGAAGAAGATTTAAAAGCCTATTCCCAAGTTCTTGTATCAATTGAGAATGATATAAAAGCTAAGTAGAAATCAAGAACTCAACCAATCAATCACTCATTAACCAACATTCAAGTAAACAACCAAAGATCTAACAATTAGATATTGAAACAACTATAAATGCTGCATTAAATGAATATAGTTTAACAAGCCAAAACACTAACCCGGGGCACCCTAGAAGGTTTAGCCCCACATTAGTTCAACAACCAAACAAGTAGCAAAAGGAACAACTACAATCAAAGACAAGGACTTCCTCTTCGCTTGCATTCTCCTTGCAATCTGAGGTACCGATGTTGATAAGCTTTGCGTCCAATTCGACCTACAATTCATGCATTCCTCGCTTCTGAGGATGGAAACGGTTGTACAAACTTCTCCCTTCGTTTCCCTTCTTTGCTTCCTAGCCAAAAGTCCTCAAACCCTAACTTTCAGGGCTTTTTAACATTCTCCCGATGTGAGTACCGCCGTGCTTAGGCCGTGTTCCAAACTATGCAGATTGCTGCCTAATGAAAACTCTGAAACTCAGCAACCTGTAATCTGCACGGGGTTCAACATGAGCGTGTTGCTGCCATGTTATGAGTTGCATGACCGTGCTTAGAGACCCGAAGACATGCTGACTCTAGCTAGATTTTTCTGTGAATTGCACGCCTTGGGAGCACGGGCGTATTGAGGCCATGTTTGGCTTGATGAGATTTCTTCTAAGTCCCTTATCTACCAAAATAGCTTAGAATTGTTCGTTATTGTTTCAGGACCTCGATATCTGCACAGAAAACTAGAAATACCTCAAATAGTATTGAAATGCGAGAATTAATATCGACATACTAACAAAACGACGGGTATAAAATGGGAAATATATCTATTTGAAATGCAGTCATCAGAGCGCGTGACCGCCTTTGTGCTCTTCTACATCATTGAGTGACTTGAACTCTTTAGAAGTTGGCACACACTCTCATGTGTATAATCAAGGCTTATATCTTGTTCTTTATGTTGCACAAAAGAACTCCATATAGAACCTCTATGATCTATTTTTGCATTCTTTCACCTCTACATGCAATCACAACCTTAATTGTACAAAATAACACAAAAACACAAGAATGAGCCATAAAACCTTTTGAGAGCAATGCTCAATGTAAGTGAATCATACTAATTAATATGCATACACAAGCACTTATCATGCAACAACCCTTCTTTCGTTCCCCATAGTCCACGTGAGATTAACAACACTGAGAGAACCATTCTCAATATCAAATCATACACCACACAATAGTTTTTGGCCTTAATAAGGTAGGGTTGATTCTAGTAAACTAATAAGCAGTCTCAAGTACTTCCCTTCTCATAATGACTAACTTGATGCTGGGTTGGATTTGACTTGGGATCCATAGTAGTTTTCTTTTTTACTAACGTGAATTGTAGATCTCCTTTCGGCGGGGGGCCGGGGGGTAAATATGCTAATTAGGCACCGAAAAACACAACGTAATTGGATGATTACAGATTCAAGTACTTCCCTTTTCACTTAGGGAATACTCCAATTAGGAGTTTGTGTCTTAAATTACTATCCAAACGTATGCAGAAGAGCATTGTCTTTACTTAACTATGTCATTTTTCTTTTTCAAGCAACTTTTTCTTTTAGAGTGGACCTGAGGCCCTTAGAAACCTGATTAGCCCCTTGCGATTCGCAAGTGCAAGGGTAGTACATGTAGTATAATGTACAGTGGGATTGGGTAGTCGAATACTAATAAGTACTTGTTTATACATATTTTATAATATCATTTTATATGCATCGAGCATCACTTTTATCAGGTTTTATCGTTGATGATGTGTATTTTGTGTTCTTTTGTGCAAACAGGACCTTGGAGGTGTGAAGTATGAGAAAGAAGAAAAGATATGGCGTGATGGCACATTTCAAGAGCAAGATAGGAGCTGTGCTTATAAACATGGAAGTGTTACCAACTTTTGGAGGTCTCCAAGTTATTACATAAATCGAAAGGTCATGAAAGCAGTAGTACGCCCATCTCCCACCTTATGCGTATAAATTGAAGAAGGTTTTTGAGGATTTCAAAGGATAGAAAGCCACATACTCTACCACACGGGTGTGTGCTTGACCATTTGGACTCGAAGAAAGATTTTGGCAAAAATCAATGTAGCTATCTATTATAGCAATTCGCTGTATCAAAAGTACTATAATCAAGGTTGGATCCCGTAAGGGGTTAGGTATCCTTCACCTGGGGGCAGGGTTAGATCTACTTATAGGAATTGGTTATATCTTTGGGATTTCTAGAGTACTAAGCAGACATATGTGGTGTGAGATGCAGAGAGAATTCTCCGCTGAGACCTCGTAGAGGATTAGTTACTAGTGTCCTAGAGGCAGGGGCTGGTATATCTTAGGATATTAAGGACTCAATTAGTTCGTATAGAAACACTTGTAGTCTAACACTTAATACCTGAATTTTAGGGGGAGTATTGTCTAGATACACCTCCTTCATTGATTGAGAACTCACACTTTTCAGTTCGTGTGCACTTGTTAGTAACACTCTTAGGCTTAGCCATTAGATCATCATAACACTACTTTCATTAGGCTAAATAACAGAGGAGAACCAACTACTAGTACTTCTATTCCCTGAGGTTCGACAATCCAATCCATTGGGTCTACTTTATTACTTGACTACCTTTGCACTTGCATTATCGCAAAGGGTTAACACATCACCCAGTGTTGTGTGCATCAAATCCACAGGAACTGGTGTAACTTTTAGTACTCGTTCTTCTTCTTGTATCTAATCAAGCAAAGAAAGTTGTTTAGTCTAAAGATCAAGTAAGGAAATTAGACAAGAGGAGGAAAGAAAGGTAAGGGAAATTCTAGCAAATAGCAACGATTAGGAATAGCGCCCTAGATTAACTTGTCGGAGTAGATTGTAATAACTTTCTCACAATGTTTATAAGATACATCCGATGAAACTTATGTGTGCTCTCTAACCTCTGTTGCATCTATGGCAATCATGATTGTCGATGTTTATAAATGTCACTGTGGGAATCATGCGCTTCGAGGATTGCAACCACCACACGGTGATCACAACAAAACCAATCAATATACACCAAGTTTTACAATCATAACTACGCTAATCATGCATATCAGGTTTTGCTCTAAGGACCTTACTAATTAAATCATGATTATTTCAATATTGTGTAACTCCCTATGCTTCTGCATCAATGGTTGTGCTCTGAGGACCTTGCTGTAGACAGAGCTCCACTCTTAATTTTGATTTTAATTGCTTGCTCTAACTCCGATGTGGATGGTGATGGAAGATCCTTCTCAGATCACCTCCAAAAGGCTTAGCCGTGACCCAGCCGAAGTCCTTTGCTAAACCTATTTTTTTGGGCTTAAAAAGATGTTTTCCACTCAAGCAAGGGCGTGCTTAGGCCGTGCTTCCAGCAGTGTATTTTGCGAGCGGATCTTGTTTCAACACTTGTAAAATCCTCACCAAACAGTGAAGTGCATGGTCAACAACACGCTCATGCTTGGGCCGTGCCTCCATCAGTACGCCCGTGCTCTAGGGACTGTGACCGTGCTTCAAAGTTCTTTAATTCTCTTTAAATTCCTGTTATCTGCACTACTAAAGAGCACTCCCGTGCTTGGGCCGTGCTGGTTCTGGTTGTTTACAAATCAAGTCTTTTGATACTGAATTTTCTCTAATGTTCCTTTTTTTTCCCAAGGCTTGCTTATTTGCATAGCAAAGGCAAAATACCCCAAAGTAGCACTAAACTATGGAAACTAATCACTAAAGACAAGCCAAACATGGGTATGAAGTAGATAAAATGTGTATATAAAATGCACTCAGCAAATACCTCCACACTTGAATCATTGCTTGTCCTCAAGCAAACAACTTGGCTCACAATAAAAAGATAAGTGCATGGCCTCTGATCTCATAAGGGTAGGAAATTTCTAAGATACATGCAGATTCTAAGTGGTTAGTGCATATGTCAAGTGAACGCTCAAATAAAAATTTCACTGTTACTTTGTACCCCCCTTGTGTGTGCGGAATATCCTAAAGAATGTGCCCCGTGCGTTTTTGGAAGGTCCTAGCATGAGATAACCGTATTTTTAGCTAACTGACTCACTAATTGGGTAGTAGTTTCATACACTATAGAGGTTGCCATTTCTCCCTGTAGGTCATCAAGGGAACATTTGTAATACTCAAAATCTAACTACTCAAGAACGGCTTTCACTCTTTTAAGGTGATAGCTTTTTCTACCATCTTTTGATTTTTAAGAAATCGATAGAGCATCTCACAAAGGATCCAATTTTTCAAATTTATTGCTCTAAAATTGCTCGTTTTGGTTTTGTTTTTGAAAAGTAAAAAATTAAAGGTCTTGTAGCTAGAGTCCAGCCTAAATAATGTGGCTCCGCAAAATAGGGTAAAGTGATAAAATTTAGGTTTCCAAAACAAAAGTGAATCTACACTTAAGTTTAAAGAATGTCCACTAACACACTCATTGTCTCCCTAACTTAGAAATTCCTCTCCGATAAGTCATAGATCGCCCTAAGTTATGCACTCACACAATATTATCAAAACAAGATAACCCCCCCCCCACACTTGCATCATATATTGTCCTCTATGTAAAAATGTGCATGCAAATGAATTGAAAGGCAATGAAGAAAAATAAAATAAGGGAAAAGGATGGGAGGACTGCCCGAACACGGAGAGCGAAGTGGCCGCTCATACATGCATTCTAAAGCAGAGCAAAAGGCATAAATGAAAAATCTACAAGAAAGGAAAAACAAGAAAAAAGGCAACAAGAAACAGTTCAAAAAGACAAGAGTAAAGAGAAGTAAAATGGGAAAATAAACAATTTTGCTGAAAAGTCAAAGAATGGCATCCTCGTTTCCGTTGGCGGACTAAGTATCCCCTGACTCATAGAGATGTTCCCACAAGTCGGAAGTATCAACACCTATGCTACACTAGGAGTCACAATATCCAAAGGAGGAAGCCTCATAATGATCAGCCATATTCTGGAAGCTTGATGGTCGCCGCGCGCGTCGCTAGAAAGTGCACGTGGCTCCCCGGCCGCAAGTGCACGGGTCGTCAAGTAATACCTCTTGTGCGAGCACAAGAGGGTTGTATTCCCTAGGGTCCCGAGATCTACTATTACTTCTTCTTAGATTAGCTGTTTAGTCAAGTCAAAACATGGGTTTTGTTATAATAAAACTAAGTGTGAAAACAAAGCAATAGAAGTGATCAAGCCACCAACAAACAATAAGCATGTAGAGGGAAAACAAGTATCAACGATAAGGCCCCAGCTAAGGATTCCCCCGGGAGAAATACAAGCAAGGACGCTGTAAAAACAGGTAATGCATACATGGAGTATAATATTTTGGTCCGTCTAGGCTCGGAAGTCGACTACCCCGGAACTCCGTAGTGTAGCCCTAATCCAGTACAAGTTCCTTTATCCAAAGGATACTCACACGATGTCATTGGGATTAAGGAGCCTTGGTTGGAGTTATCTATAAGCAATTTCGCTAAGATAAACTCTACAACCAACGGGAGGCTACCGGCACCCGGAACCTCCGGTGTACCGGTACAATGAATCCCTCTTCATACTATGTGGATCTAATGCAAGAGCGCACCTCGCACAACCGAGCATAATCGATAAGATGAAATGCAGAGTTCTCATGCAAATCACTACAATTAAGCACACAAAGTATGAAACCAAATAACACACCATGCATTCATTGAATTAAAAGTACAACATCCAATACAAGTATTCCTCCCAAGGTTCACCGGTTGCCCGGAGGCCTTGGGAGGTTTAGTTCGACATGAATAAGAAGGTAAGTTCAAACAATAAAGAGTACATCAACAAAAACACTAAGAACTCCCTTTTGAGCGTGTCGACTAGGTTTGATGAAGAAAGTTGCCGAATCCGCGTCGGCAAGCTCTAGGATGAAGATCTATGCATTCTTCCCTCTTCTCCCACTTGATTCTACTCCAAAATAACCTCCTCCGATGAATATTTGAGCGCGGGGGTGCTTGGAGGCGCCGGTGGCAAGATTTTTTTAAGAAAAAGCCCTAACCGGGCTTAAATACCCGACCAGTGTGCGGCCTGTGTGCGGGCCGCACACGTGGCCGCACACCAGGCCGCACACCCTTCTGCCAAGGGTGTGCGGGCTGTGTACAACCCTCACACAGGCCCAAAAATGGGCCTGGTTGTGTAGGAACGCTTGGGTGCCCTTCGGAGCTCGTTTATCCTTCGTTTCTTCGCTCCTCGGCCTCGATTTTCTCGTTGTAAATGTTCCTCTCAACGCAAATGGTCTGTGGATGCCCTGAAGTAAGAAAAACAAGAAAAACACATCAAAGGCACCTGTTTTATTCAATTAATGCATGAAAGTATAAGTAATTCACCGTTACAAAACGGTGTATTTAGACACTTATCAAATCACCCCCCACTTAAGGGTTTGCTTGTCCCCAAGCAAACAATCATTGAGAACAAGAGGAATTCATAAGTGGCTAAATACACAACCTCCGGCTCAAGTGCAAGCATACAGCAGCACATGTAGAACTCTAGATGCTAAGCTACAACCAATAACAAAATTTCGAACCATTCGTTCGGCAAGATGACGCTGTGTGTGTGCAACCTTCGTCACCTGGATCCTTGTAACCTAGTTAGGATAAAGCGATACCCCGAGGACCACTTCTTCAAGCACATCACACCACTTATAGCGATAACAGGCCTTGAAACGGTAGGGAACCCCCTAATGAATTCCCAAGGTACTTCTGTTTCTCCTATGTGCGAGTTGGCTTTATACACACTTTTTTTTTTTTTTTTTTTTTGACTAACATAACCTGTAATCGACTTTTTAGAAGGATGACTGTGCTGATAAGGCACCAAGAAGACCCAACTTACTTGGAAGATTACAGGCTCACATGAACATGCTCGTACTTTCCTAGCTTTTGGCTTAGAGAACACTCTTTTTGGGAGCCCGAACCCTAAGTTAATTTGCTATTCAAGAAGAGGAGCATTGTCATTCTTATTTCTATACAAAATTCCCTTAGAAACAACAACAATTTTTCTAGTTTGCCAATTTTCAAGAGAAACAGAAGCCCTCAAATAAATCATTAGGGAGAAGCTTAACACATCAAGGTGTGTACCGCTAAAAATAGGTTAGCTACTAAGAGGGTCACGAAGGTTACCACTTAACCTAACCTCGGTGTCCAAGGTCCAGGCTAAAAGTTATGTGACAGTATGCCGTGAATGATCAAAATTCATTAAGTGTGGGGTTGTGTGCAAAGCTTAGCATCCATCATTATCCTACTCTACTGTATACTTGTGTCTCATTGCCATCAATGGTTCCAAGCATGCATCAATGTCATTAAATTTCATCCACAAAATAGGCATGCACAGCAAATAACAAAGATTTTGACTCTAAAGAACAAAGGTGCATGCATGCCCCCCCTACTTAAAGTCGTACATTGTCCCCAATGTACAAAGTCAGCGGCCCAAAGAATATAATAAAACGTATAATGCATAGATAGGGGGTTAGGGAGGACTTCCCTGAATCATAGAGGCATCGCATGTCAAGGTATGCGGAGTGGTCGCGGTGCTTCCCATGATGGTGGAGAGACGATAAGATGATGTCCATGTCTACCCCTGTGGAGTAGAATAGGACATTAGATCCAGGTATCCATTATCATCACACAAGATTTATTAAAGAAAACTACAGAAGGATAACCAAAAGTAAGATAGGAGGTTGGAGGAGTTATGCTCTTTCCAACAGACTACAAACACAACTACCGAGAAAACAATAAAATAGACTCAGAAAAACAACAAGAAACTCAAAACTAGTGGTCCCGGGAGTCGGTCTATGTCGGTCGTGCTGAGGTGTGTGGCTGTGCAGTCGACGAACTTTAGCGTGGAAAACTAGAGACCTCATTAGAAGAGCTCAGATCGGCCATTTTCCAAACCCCAAAATGTGGAAGAAAATGGAGGGGAAGGAGGAGGAAAAAGGGAAGGTAGTGAAGGAGCCATGAGGAGGGGTGTGCGCACAGGCCGGATCCGTGCGCACAGGCGTGCGGGCCGCACGCCAGGCCGCACGGCCTTCTGGCCGTGCTGTGCGGCCGGTTGTGCGGCCGCACACTAGGCCGCACAGGGCTGCCAGAGCCCTGTGCGGGGGCTGTGCGGCCGCACATGGGCCGCACAGCCCTCTGGCAGGTCTGTGCGGGCTGTAGCATGGCCGCACAGCCTCCAGGAGTGCCGAAGTAAGATTTTTCTCCTTAGTTTTTCATCCAGAAATGATTACACCAATAGATGAGTAACTTTTCAAAACATGTAACCTTCGCCGACACACGTGAAAATCGCACAACATCAACCGACATTACATCGACAAAATTAAATGAGATTCAAGTCATCCAATCACAAACGTTAAATAAAACACACACCTACATAGAAAAGCAAAACATAACAAATAAATACCACAAAGCACACAAAGTAAAATAAAATAAAAGAAAATACGAGGAAGGTAGATTTGGGTTGCCTCGCAAGAGCGCTTGTTTAGAGTCACGAGCCTGACATTTCTGTTCACTTTCTCATGGTGGTTCAAAGGAAAGATGTGTACCTTGTTTCATAAAGAAGGAAGGTGATGAGCTAGGGAGGTTAAGTGAAATCATACTCTCGATGTTGTGTGCTCCCAAGTCAACTGTGAAGACCGAACTCGCCTTGATCTTCTCACTTGGTGAACCTTGTTTGGTTACTTTTTTCCAGGCTTTTTTCCAAGGTGGCTCATCGCGGTTGCCACTCTTCCTTGGCTTCTTCCTCTTTGCCCTAGGATCCGGTGGCTTCTCTTTACTTTGCTCTTTACTTCCTTCATTTTCAACTCCCTCTTGGACTTTCCTCAGATACTCGTCGAGGGGATTAATTAACAGAACTTCCTGCACACACTCAGAAACAATTAGCTCCACTTCATCAAAAACATAAGATGTGTCGTCCCACTCCTTAGGTTGTTTCATTGCCTCCGGGAGTTTGAATACTGCTTCTTCATTCCCAGCTCTAAGAGTCATCTTGCCATCTTGGATGTCAAGCAAGGCGCGAGAGATTGCCAAGAATGGTCTTCCAAGGATGATAGGGACCTCAGCATGTTCATTTACGTCCAAGATAACGAAATCTGCTGGGAATACAAGTCCTCCCACACTCACCAATATGTCACTTACAATACCTCAGGGGCGACGCACTGATCGGTCCACCAATTGTAACGTCATTCTTGTGGGCTCAAGCTCATGCGTCCCTAATTTCAGAAACAAATTGTAGGGCATGACGTTGATACTTGCCCCAGAGTCAGCTAGGGCCTTCTCTACCACTGAGTCCCCAATCTTGCACTCAATCACAAGACCCCCAGGATCTCGAACCTTCGGTGGGAGTGCGCTTTGCAAGATGGCGGAGCAACTCTCATTCAAGGCCACACTGGATGCTTCCTCCAATTTCCGCCTGTTTGTCAATAAATCTTTCATAAACTTTGCGTACTTAGGCATTTGAGAAAATGCCTCAACGAGCGGAAGATTTATGTGGAGTTGCTTTATCAGACTCAGAAATTTCTTGTATTAGTCATCCTCCGTACTCTTTTTTAGTCTTGCCGGGTAGGGGACTTTGGGTTGATACTCCGGCACGGGTAAGGCTTGGCTTGGTTGGGGTCCGGGGGTGTTGTTGTTGCTGTCCTCAATGTCAACCCTCGCTTTTGGGGTTACATCTCTCACAACATTCTTCTCTTTACTGCTCATATTCCCACTGGGAGGTCGAACCTCTACTTCCCGTCCACTCCTCAGGGTGACAGCCTTTAATTGCTCACGGGGGTTTTCTTCAGTGTTGCTCGGTAAACTTCCCTGCTGCCTCTCTGAATGTGCTTTCGCTAGCTGCCCCACTTGTTTTTCCAAATTTTGGATCGAGGCTTGGACATTTCTGAAGTTTGCCTCTGTAGCAATCATAAATTTAGCCAACGCCTCCTCAACTGAAACTCGGTGCTCCTTTGGCTGTGGTTGAGCCTGTTGGAATCCTGGTGGGTGCTGAGGCCTCTGCGGATTCTGACTACCCCACTGAAAATTTGGGTGATTTCTCCATCCGGGGTTATAGGCGGTTCCATAAGGGTTCCCTTGAGGTCTCGGATTTTAACTTACAAAATCAACTTGTTCTGTGGTTGTGCCCGTCGTAACTGCAATAGGACAAAGGCTAGTTGAATGTCCACCTCCACAGACCTCACAGGACATGACGGGCGCGGAACTGGAGCTCGCACGTTCAGCCATCAATAGGTCAAATCTTCTTGTCAGAGAGTCCATCTTGGCCTCAAGTGCAGTGTGGCTACTTACCTCATGAACACCGGCCGCTCGTGATACCTTGGTTCTTGAGCCCCAGTGAGACTCATTCCTCGCCATGTCTTCTATTAATTTCTCAGCCTCTTCAGGGTACTTATTACTGAGAGAACCCCCTGCTGCTGCATCAATAAGTTGGCGAGTCTGGTAGTTCAAACCATTGTAAAAAATTTCTATCCTCATCCATGACTGATACCCGTGATGCAGGCATCGCCTTAACAGATCCTTGAAATGCTCATGCGTTTCAAACAGTGTTTCCGAATCCCTTTGGCTGAATGCTGAAATCTCTTGTCGTAGTCGGGCGGCCTTGCTAGGGAGAAAGTACCTCCCCAAGAATTTGTCCACCATATCCTCCCAGGCCTTAATGGAGCCTGGTGTCAAGCCCTGGAACCATCTCGTAGGCTGCCCCTCGAAGACTGAAAGGGAACAACCTCAACTTGGCTGCATCATCTGATAGGCCATTGATCTTGAAGGTCGAGCAAATCTGCAAGAAGCGTGATAAGTGCTCATTAGGGTTTTCATCCGCCAACCCATCAAACTGCACCGAGTTCTGTATCATCCCAATGGGTCTGGCCAAGTCAAAATTATTTGCTGTTGCAGCAGGCATCTGTATACAAGATTCTTCTCCAGTGAACTGCGGCCTCTCATAATCGGACAGCGTCCTTCTCTGTTCTGCTATAGTGTTCGATGCCCCTTCTTCAGTAGGTATAAGGTCAATCGAGGCTTCCACGGGACAGTTCGATGAGCTTAATGCCTCCCTTAACCTTCTGCGCAGTGTCCTCTCAATCTCTTCGTCAACCTCAATATAACCGGTGGGGTTGCCACGGGTCATAAAATCCCTCACACATGCAAAGAGATAACAATAGTGAGTGGGGAAGTTAAGTAAATAAACATCCAAGGTAAGCCCAAATTCCACTAAGAAAACAAACAAAAACCAAGAAAGCGAAGAAAAACTGAAAATAAAACGCAAACAAAATAGTAAAGGCGCAAAAGAAAAAGAAATTGACTAAGCTAATGTCTATGAGTTTTCCTAATGTTCTCGGAAGTCCCCGGCAACGGCGCCAAAAACTTGATGGTCGCCGCGCGCGTCGCTAGAAAGCGGGCACGTGGCTCCCCGGCCGCAAGTGCACGGGTCGTCAAGTAATACCTCTTGTGCGGGCACAAGAGGGTCGTATTCCCTGGGGTGCCGAAATCCACTATTAGTTCCTCTTCGACAATTGTTTAGTCGAATCAAAACAGAAGTTGTTGTAATGAAATGAAATTAAAACTAACAATAGAAACTTCAATCAAAGACAAGTTGCGCACAACAATGGAAAACCATATAGAGAAAACAAGGCTCCGGGCGAGGATTCCCCCGGGAGAAATACAAGCAAGGACGTTGTAAAAACAGGTAATGCAAACATGGAGTATAATATTTTGGTCCGTCTAGGCTCGGAAGTCGACTACCCCGGAACCTCCGTAGTGTAGCCCTAATCCAGTACAAGTTCCTTTATCCAAAGGATACTCACACGATGTCATTGGGATTAAGGAGCCTTGGTTGGAGTTATCTATAAGCAATTTCGCTAAGATAAACTCTACAACCAACGGGAGGCTACCGGCACCCGGAACCTCCGGTGTACCGGTACAATAAATCCCTCTTCATACTATGTGGATCTAATGCAAGAGCGCACCTCGCACAACCAAGCATAATCGATAAGATGAAATGCAGAGTTCTCATGCAAATCACTACAATTAAGCACACAAAGTATGAAACCAAATAACATACCATGCATTCATTGAATTAAAAGTACAACATCCAATACAAGTATTCCTCCCAAGGTTCACCGGTTGCCCGGAGGCCTTGGGAGGTTTAGTTCGACATGAATAAGAAGGTAAGTTCAAACAATAAAGAGTACATCAACAAAAACACTAAGAACTCCCTTTTGAGCGCGTCGACTAAGTTTGATGAAGAAAGTTGCCGAATCCGCGTCGGCAAGCTCTAGGATGAAGATCTATGCGTTCTTCCCTCTTCTCCCACTTGATTCTACTCAAAAATAACCTCCTCCGATGAATATTTGAGCGCGGGGGTGCTTGGAGGCGCCGGTGGCAATATTTTTTTAAGAAAAAACCCTAACCGGGCTTAAATACCCGACCAGTGTGCGGCCGCACACCCTTCTGCCAAGGGTGTGCGGGCTGTGTACAGCCCGCACAGAGGCCCAAAAATGGGCCTGGTTGTATAGGAACGCTTGGGTGCCCTTCGGAGCTCGTTTATCCTTCGTTTCTTCGCTCCTCGGCCTCGATTTTCTCGTTGTAAACGTTCCTCTCAACGCAAATGGTCTGTGGATGCCCTGAAGTAAGAAAAACAAGAAAAACATATCAAAGGCACCTGTTTTATTCAATTAATGCATGAAAGTATAAGTAATTCACCGTTACAAAACGGTGTATTTAGACACTTATCAAAGCTCCGCAGGACCCATCTACGGAATGTGGGATTAGAGGGGAAGTTGGAAGTAGGTACCTGTAGAGTAGGTATGGGAGGGGCACACACTATTTCTAGTGTGTCAACCATATCAGTTTCAATAGGATCGTCAACACCGCCATATGGGGGATGACATAATCCAATTGCTTGTAAGATGCCTAAGGTAATAGGATTACACTGTCAAACCATCTGCCATTGGTCAACTGTTCTTAACAGATTCATTCATAGAGCCAATCGTGTGGCATATGGCCCAGCAAAAATGACCCCGATAAGGTGGTCTGTTGCCTGATGATGAAGGGTGGTGCCTAGCATATATCCCAAATGAAAGGGAATGCCATCGGCCATACTTACCAAGTACTCAAAGTCTTTGTGACTGATCACGCCAGTACTGTCACCTCACCCTATGATAGATCCACTGAGTAAGGTATGGATGGCACGCAATGCTGGAAATCCGAGAGTAGATGCCTTAGAGAGGCAGGGGTCATATAACATTGGGTCGCTACTTAGTCGCTGTCATTACTGTGATCGCGGTTCACCTGGCGGCTGATAAAATATCATCCTTTCATATTCTGCTGCCCGAGTGAATGCTTCATCTGACAGACCCCCACAAATGGTGAACTCAGTGTAACTCATGACATAATGCTTGCCCAAAAGTTGAAAGCTAAGTGCATCTGGGATGTTCCAAGAGACTTGGCCCCTTTTTTCGTCAAAAATAGCTAGAACATCCAATGTTAACTCTAGATATGCGGGGTCAGTAATGTTGAAAACTTTATGCCAAGAGCCAACATTCAAAAGTCGCTGTACTTCATCAGCTAAACTGCTTCCCTTAATGCGCCCAAATTAATGGTAGCGTTCGTTGTGGCTCTGTGACTCAAAATGGGGTTGTGTAGGTTCGCTTCTTGCACTTGCTGTCCTACGTGACTTCTTAGATGGAGGACATGTTGTAACCTTTTGTGTAGGCATAATTTTCTACAATATGGAAGCAATTCTCATTAGAATGGGTTTGTAATTTAACCAATAGGAACATGGCCATGCTTATAGAGGAAATACTCCGTGCTACTGGGAAGACCATCCATCTCGACAAAACAAGGATTGAAGGTAAAGACCTATGGTTTTTCATGCAAATTGTCCATTATAATCATTCAAAATCACCATGTGCATGAATAATAAAGTTCTAAGAACACTTCAAAACATATTTAAGCTACTTCAAATGGGGTAAAAGGGAAGGAGGCGGAGCGAGGTAAACTCCAATGACTATGGTTAGGTGGAAATTTGCAAAACAAGTGCACAAATTCATACAGGATGAAAGGGGGAAGTGAGCAACTAGGGAGAAATAAAGGGGACTGATGAGTGGTGCCCTTATTGAAGGGGATATGTTCGGAAAAAGAACAATTTCGCCTAACACGACCTAAGCACGGCAACTAGGGAGAAATAAAGGGGACTGATGAGTGGTGCCCTTATTGAAGGGGATATGTTCGGAAAAAGAACAATTTCGCCTAACACGACCTAAGCACGGCCGTGCTTGACTTGTGCTCTTTTCAATGTAAATGGAATTTGAGAAGCAAGGTTGTGTTGTCCCAGTGTTTTGAACCATGCATTTGCAGAGTTTGGAATAAAAATGGCCATAAGCCACACCCCCTGCTTAGAGCAAGGTGCCTGTGCTTTCTAGGAACCACTACCTTAGCACGGGTGTGCTTTAATGGTCATACAGCATGGCCATGCTTGGCCCGTGCTTGGCTCAAATCAAAAGAACGAAAACAAAAATTCAATAAAAAGCAAAACACAACACACACAAACACTAAAATAAAACAAATTTGGAGAGAAACAAGATTCTTGGTTGCCTCCCAAAGAGCGTTTATTTAACGTCATGAGCCTGATGTACCTGAATGATTCTACGGTAGTTGGAGAAGGTGTGATTTCTGGGAGAAATTTTATGGTGAGTTATATTCTCGGATAGTGTAGGGTTTCAGTCGGTGACCATTTACTTTGAATGTGCCTTTGTGGGGATGTGAAATTTCAATTGTTCCATAAGGAAGGTCTGCATCACGATGTATTGGCCTGACCATAGATACCTTAATTTATCCAGGGACAATTTTAATCTAGAATTGAACTACAGAACTTGTTCTCGTTTGCTAAACTATTTGCCACGACTCAATCATTTATCATGAGATTGTTTAACTTTTTCTTTATACAGAACAGAATTTTCATAGGCCGATTGTCAGAACTCTTCTAGTTCATTAAGTTGAAATTTCCTCTTTGACCCGACTTTAATCAAATCAAAATTTAGTAACGTGGTGGCCCAATAAGCTTGATGTTCTAACTCAACAGGCAAATGACATGCTTTCACTTACACTAGACGGTAAGGGATATGGCCTGTAGAGGTCTTGTATGCTGTCCTATATGCCCATAACGCTTCATCTAACTATTCGGATCAACCATTTCTATTATTCTGCACCATCTTCTCTTAAATTCGACTCATTTCTGGTTTGAAGATGATACACAGTGGTTATGGGATGATTCACCCCAAATTTCTTCATCGCTTTTTCAAAATTGAGTATTGCAGAAATGCGTTTTTTGATCACGAATAATAGCCCTAGGGCTACCAAACCAGGAGAATAGTTTTCTCATAAACTTTACTACGACTCGAGCATCATTCGTCTGCAGAGCTTGAGCTTCTACCCATTTCAACACATAGTCAACTGAGACTATAACATACATGTTACCATTTAAAAAGGGAAAAGGTCCCATGAAATCAATTCCCCACATCAAATATTTCACATTTCTGGATTGACGTCTGCTTCATTTCAGCTCGATTAGACAAGTTTCCGCTCTGCTGACAACTTTCGCAAGATTGTACGAATTTGTTGATATTGTGAAATAGTGATGGTTAAAAGAACCCTGCTTCTAACACTTTCTCCATAATTCTATTGGTATTGAAATGTCCCCCATCTGCCCCTACATGGCAATGGTTCAAAATTTTTCAACGCTCCCCATGTGAGACACATTGCCTTAACATCAAATCAGTATAAACTTTTGTATAGGAACGGATCCTCCCACACATAATGCTTCATATCACACAAGACTTTCTTCAACTGTTGATATGTAAACTACACGGGGATGATACCACCCACTAGGTAATTCGCAATATCAGTGAAGCACGACATAATTGACTCTTCAACCTCTTGCGACTGAACTTGATAAATATTCTCCTCCGCGAATGAATCATTAACCCCTCTCCCAAGACTTGGTTCACTCCCTTGATTTTCTAGAGGGGCCAAATGGTCTGCCACCACATTTTTGAACCCCTGATAAGTGCTTGTTTATTCATATTTTATAATATCATTTTATATGCATCGAGCATTACTTTTATCAGGTTTTATCAATAACGAAGTGTATTTTGTGTCCTTTTGTGCAAACAGGGCTTTCGATGTATGAAGTACGGGAAAAAGGCAAAGATAGGGCATGATGGCATGTTTCAAGACAAAAATAGGAGCTATGCTTATATACATGGATATGTTCCCAACTTTTGCAGGTTTCTAAGTCTTTACATGAACCGAAAAGACACGAAGGCAGTAGTATGTCTATGTTCCAGCTTGCATTCACAAATTAAAGAAGGTTCTTGAGGATTTCATTGTACAAAAAGCCACCTGCTCTACTATACAGGCGTGTACCCGACTGTATGGACTCGAGGGAAGATTTTGGGGCGAAAGCACTGTAGCAAGCTACTATAGTAAAAGTACTGTAGTAAAATTACTGTTCATGACAGTGTGAAATTTTCACACTGTTGTGCGGCTACAGTACACGGTGGTACGCCCCTTGCGTATCCGCAAGTGCACGGGTCGCACAAGTAGTAAAGTGTACCCTTTGGGTCGGGTAGTCGAATCCACAGGGACTGGTATAGCTTCTAATACTAACGTCCTACTTAATATCTAACCAAACCGACGATGAAGGAATTGACTTTGGACTGACTTCGAGGAAGTTGAGGGAATGGAAAGTTCACCAAGGGAAGATTTAGGATTGACTCGATGGAGGAGATGGGGCCCCGGGGTTGGATTTCTGACGGTCACTAACTCAGTCTTTCTCAGTAATTATCAGGGATGTCTTCAGTTCTAAACCTAGTTATGCTATAAGCATGTGGTTTCTAGCACTGCCGAGCCCTAAGTTGAACTCCCTCTGCTTGCAACAATCAATAAAGATTCACAAACCTCAATAGGAGAACCAAACTACCAAGCATCAAGCACTAAACAACATACAAGATAGCCAATAACCTTTATTTATTGAAATGAACAAGACATTCATAAAAACTGCAAGTAAAGACTACGAGTTCGAGCTACAACGTCATACAACCACCCCCGGGGCTCCCTTAAGAGTTTAGCCCCTCATGATAACAACCAACAAACACAATGCCAAAGAAATTACAAGACAAGGAATTGAAAACTCCCTAATTTCTTGCATCCTTGAGGTTGTCGAAGGATCTACGATGTCGTGTAATCTCCCTCCGATCGGCCTACCATACGCTTGGCATTCCCTTGATGAGGTAGAGGATCAACCCCCAAAGCTCTCCCTTTCTTTCTCCCAAAGTTCGGCCCACCAAAGAGTCCCCAAAAAACCTAAGTTTTTAGGGTTTTAAAGTTTTCCCGATGTGAGCACGGGCGTGCTGAAGCCGTGCTTCAAGCCGTGCAGATTACGGCCAAATAATTCTTCAAAAAACTCACAAACCTTTAATCTGCACGGGGAACAGCACGGGCATGCTTAGACCATGCTGAGGCTTTGCACGACCGTGCTCAGCGAACTCTGGCTGTGCTGATCTATGGCTGCATTCTCCTGTAATTTTCACGGGAAGCAGCACGGGCGTGCTTTGACCGTGCTGAGGTTTTCACACCCGTGCTCAGCGGACTCAGGCTGTGCTGAATCGCAGTTGAATTCTTCTGCATTTGGCACGGGGAACAACACGGGCGTGCTCAAACCGTGCTGCGCTTGATGAGGTTTCTTCTAAGTCCTTTAGCTTCTAAAATTGTTCCAAAAGCGCTTCTTTTTACTTCAGGACTTTGATATCTGCATGACGAACAACGAATACCTCAAATAGCACCGTACTTGGAGAATTGTAGCCAAAACATTCAATAATGATGAAGGTATAGCATGCAATATACATATATGAAATGCGCTCATCAACTACCCCCAAACTTGAATTGTTGCTTGTCCTCAAGCAACCTTATTCCCCTAATAAAGTGATGAGTAAAGTGATGAGTGCATAACCTCTGATCTCAACAAATTAAAAGAGTTACTGAAGCTTTAAGGAGTTTCTGAGAACTAGTGACTTAGTCAATTGAAGGCTTGTGAAAGATTTTACTCATACTCCGTACTACCGTGTGTGTGTGTCGCCTCCTGAAGTATGTCAAAACTATTCTTGAGGGGGCTAGTACAAGCTCTTTCTTCTCAAATTTTCACTATTGACTCCTAAATTGGGTAGTAGCTTCATACACCCTAGAGGCAGCCATTTCACTTGGTAGGTCATCAAAAATGACATTTGTGATGCCTAAAATCCGACTACTCAAGTGCGGCTTTCGCTTTTTCTAAAGTGATAGCTCTTTCTACCATCTTTCACACAAAAATTGACAGGGCATCCCAAAAATGGAATCCGACTTGTTACAAAATTCTAGCTTTTATTTATTTTGAGTTTCAACTTCTAATTTTTCAGCCTTATAACTAGCCCTTCCTCTAACAGAGTAACAACACAATAGAAGACTAAGTGTTAGCATTTGGGTTTCCAAAGTAAGAGCAAAATGAAACTTTAAGTTCAACAAAAGTGCGCTAGTATACCCAAAAACTCCTAGCTTAGCAATTCTCAACCAAAATAATTTTCATAGATCGTCCTAAGTCATGCACAACATCTAGGAGACAAATGCACAACTCTCCCCCACACTTGAATGAAACATTGTCCTCAATGTTTAAAGATGTAAGCATGCAAGCAATGAAAATAAGTGCAAGTAAAAGTGAGGGTTGGGAATTTTCACCAAGTTAAAGGAGAGGTGCCGACGAAAAATTCGATGGCACACAAGGGCGGGTGTTGATCGCCGATTAGGGATGAGTCGTTTGAGACAACCATCAAGAAAAACAATTAATGAAACCTGAGATACACATGCAAGCATTAGAGAACGAACATAAACAAAAAGATAAAAATCACACTAAAAAGAGATCAGTTTAGTAGGGGCTCCCCTTGCTAACTGACTCAAGAAGACAGACGACAACAGAAGTAAAAACAAAGAACACAAAATAAAGCAAAACGACAACAAAAACAAGAACATCAAAACCGGGCGCTCTCAGAATCGGAGTCAGACTCCGATGGCAGGTCGGTGGTGTCGACGCCGATACTCCGGGACGTAGAAGGTCCAGCGGCACGACGAGGAGGTGGAGATAGGGTGACGTCGAGATGAGAGCCAACCGCTGCATGCTCCGGATCATCCATCGCCGGAAAGAAGGAGAGCCCGCTGGAGGAGAGTCCTGAGCGTGGGTGGAAGCGCGAGTGCGTGGGGTGCGAGGAGACGATGGGCCGGCGGCAGGTGGAGAATCAGGGACACTGGTGGCGGGCAGGACCTGGTGTCTAGTGCCATGAGAGATGGACGTGGATCGCAGCATCCCCATCGCCCGGAGTGTGTCCACTGAGACGGGAAGGACGCCACCGACCATCTGCATCGCGCGTGTGGCTGCCTGGAGTCCCATCCCCCGAATCAGCCGTGTGATGTAGGTGATAAGTGCTTGATTATATATATTTTATAATATCAGTTTACATGCATTGAGCATCACTTTTATCAGGTTCTAGCATTAACAAGGTGTGTTTTGTGTTCCTTTGTGCAAACAGGGCTTTGGAGACATGACATACAGGAAGAAGCAAAGATAGGGTGTGATGACACGTTTCAAGACCACAATCAGAAGCTCTGTTCATATGCATGGGGGTGTTGCCAACTTTCGGAGGAGTACAAGTCATTACACAAACCGAAAGGGCACAAAGGCAGTAGTACGCCCATGTCCCAGCTTCCGTACAAAGCAGAAGAAGGTTCTTGAGGATTTCAAAGCATAGAAAGCCACACACCCTGCCACACGAGCGTGTGCCCGACCGTGTGGACTCCAAGGAAGACTTCGGGGGGAAATCGATGTAGCGTTCTTGACGTAGCAGACATAGCAGAGTACTTCACACGCCCGTGTGGAATTTCCACACGGGCGTGTGGATGCCCGTGTGGATGCCCGCGTAAAGCCCCGAATTCAAATTATAAAAGCCGCCTTGTGATAATTTTTAGGGATCGTTTTGGCCACTTTTGAGAGGCAAGGCGGCTAGGGCTTGGAAGGAGTTCTTTGCGGCTTTGGGAAGCTTTCCTCACCAACTTGGATCGATTCCTCCTCCGTCATAGCATCAAGGAAGCCATCGGCGACCTAGTTTCGAGTGGATTCAATCCAGACGTGGAAACTACCCATCAAGACTATCATCACGGATTTAAGGGGGTTATTCTTTATGTCTTTGGAACTTTATTCTGAATTTATTATTTGTTTTGTGACTCGCTCCATGGAGAGCTAAACCCCTAGAGGGTATTCGGACATGTAAACCCTAGGATTCTTATTTTCATTAGATTTACATTGTGTTTCTATTCGAATTTATCAGTTTGAGTTTTACTCTTGAGTTCTTAATGCTTGTTTGTGCTTTTGATTTCATTATTAATTGCCTTGCATGTTTTATTCAATCTAGTGAAGAGAGAGATCACCGCTAGGTTTAGAATTACCAAGAGTGAAGAGGGTTGAGAGGGTGATCCGTGAGATAGCGGAGCGTCCCCTTTCCCTTCCGACGGATATTTCCTATCTTCATATTCCCTAAGTGTCAAGCAACCATATGTGGTGTGAGGCGTCGAGAGAATTCTCCGCCGGGACCTCGTAGGGGGTTAGGGATCTTTCACCGGGAGGCAGGGTTAGATCTACTTTTAGGAATTGGTTATATCTTTGGGATCCCTAGAGTTTTAAGCAGTCATATGTGGTGTGAGGCGTCGAGAGAATTCTCCGCCGGGACCTCTTAGGGAACTAGTTATCGGTGACCTGGAGGCAGGGGCCGTTATACCTTTGGATACCCACGACTCATTGTCTTCGTTTAGAAACACTTGTAATCTACATCCAACACCCGAATCCTAGGGGGAGCATTGTCAGGATACCTCACTTTTATTGATTGAGAACTCTTTTCCTTTTATTTCCTGCGCACTTGTGGTGACACTCTTAGTGTTGGCCATTAGATCATCAAACACTACATTCATTAGGCTAGATAACAAAAGAGGGCTATTACTAGTACTTCTGTTCCCTGTGGTTCGACAACCCGACCCTTTGGGTCCACTTTTATTACTTGACGACCCGTGCACTTGCGGTAACGCAAGGGGTTGACACACATCACCTTGTTGTGTTGTTGCGGAGACGCATCAAGTTTTTGGCGCCGTTGCCGGGGACCAGGATATTAGGAACGCTAGTATTTTGTTACTTTAGCCATTCATTTATTTTTACTGTTTTTCTACTCCATCTTCTCTACTTTCATTGTTCTCATTTTCTTTTGTTTATTTGATTGCAATTCCAACTTATGACCAGAGGGAACCCATCGACATTAGTTGAAGGAGACCCTGAAATTGAGCGAAGACTTCACAAGAGAAGCAAGGAGCCTGAAGTTGTTCAAGAGCAGCAAGTTGAAGTTGAAGCTGAAGGATCTGCGACCATGGCAGACCAGGAAGATGAACCAAGGACACTTGCTAATTTTTCTAGACCTTCAGCCCGAGGAACACAGTCGAGCATTGTTAGACAGCCCATCGCGGCTAACAATTTTGAGCTGAAGCCGGCATTCATCCAGATGGTTCAGCAGTCCGCGGAGTTTAATGGGCTGCCTGATGAAGATCCCAATGCCCACGTTGAAAACTTCTTGGAGGTTTGTGATATGCTCAAGATCAACGGGGTCTCGGATGATGCGATTCGATTGAGGACCTTCCCATTCTCATTAAAGGGACGAGCCAAACAATGGCTCCAATCATTGCCAAGAGCGTCCATCACCACTTGGGACGAGATGGTGGAAGCCTTTCTTGCACGATATTTCCCTCCCGGGAAATCAGCGAAGCTCCGCAATGAGATCTCTTCCTTCTTTCAGAATGAGTTGGAGTCTCTATTCGAGACATGGGAAAGGTTCAAGAACCTTCTGCGGCGATGTCCCCAACATGGATTCCCGGATTGGATGATTATACACACGTTCTATAATGGGCTGAATCCAAGCACTAGGCAACTCATTGAAGACATGGCTCTCAACAGTTGCCAATGGAGCTCGAGGGAGAAGAAGAAGGTTGCAGGAATACATGATGTTGATGCCGTTACATCACTAGCAGCCCAAGTTGAAGCACTAAGCAAGAAGCTAGACACCATTACAACTTCAAGAGTAGCTGCCATTAGCACTTGCGATAGTTGTGGAGGTGGGCATAGCTCTACAGATTGTCCTATCTCAGTGGGGATGTCGGGACCAATGGAGCAAGTGGATTTTGTTGGAAATCCAGTGAGGGGACAAGGGAACCCTTATTCAAATACCTACAATCAGGGATGGAGGAACCATCCGAACTTCTCATGGAGCAATCAGGGCCAGCAGAAGCAAGCAGCTCCTCCGGGTTTCCCACAAAAGCCTTCTATTCCAGAGAGAGTTTCTAAACTTGAAAAGGTACTTTCTAAGTTTATTCAATCTACTGACACCAGGTTTCAGAACGTGGAGGCGACGCTGCGCAACCACACTGCGTCATTGCACAACTTGGAGACGCAAGTGGGCCAAATAGCAAAATCCTTGGCCGATAGACCTCAAGGAAGCCTGCCGAGCAATACAGAGACAAACCCAAGAGAGCACGTGAAGGCGATCACGTTGAGAAGCGGGCGAGAGGTGGAGAATAAAGTGCAAGAAAAGAAGACTGCACAAGAACCAGAGAAAGTGCAGCCTAAGGCCCAGGAAAAAGAGAAGGAAGCTGCAACATTACCTCCCCGCTTATGTACCTCGAGTACCATACCCTTCACGGCTCAAGAAGGACCAAACGGAGGAGCGAACAGGAAATTTCTGGAGCTGTTCAAACAGCTGCACATCAACATCCCTTTTGTCGAGGCATTATCACAAATGCCCAGGTATGCAAAATTTTTGAAAGATCTTTTGACTAACAAAAGGAAAATTGAAGAAAGTGCAGCTGTGATATTGGATGGGAGTTGTTCAGCGATACTCCAAAAGAACCTCCCAAGCAAGAAGAAAGATCCTGGGAGTTTCATCATCCCATGTGTCATCGGGGGTTTAGGCCAAGAGAAAGCGTTAGCTGATTCAGGAGCAAGCATCAACGTGATGCCGTACAAGTTTTTCTAGAAATTGGGGCTAGGAGAGCCACGGCCAACTCAAATGACGTTGCAGCTAGCTGATCGCTCAATTCGACATCCTAGAGGTATCATTGAAGATGTTTTGATTAAGATTGACAAATATATTTTTCCTGCAGATTTTGTAGTACTTGATGTCGATGAGGATGTGGAAGTGCCGTTGATTTTAGGGAGGCCATTCCTTCGAACCTCCAAGGCATTGATAGACATGGAGGGAGGCGAATTGACACTGCGCATTGGAGACGAAAATATCACTTATCGCCTTACAGATGCTATGAAGCACCCTCACGAATTTGATGACACATGTTATTTTGTTGATGCTAATGATAAGCTTGTTGATGAGTATATGCAGGAGATGTTCTACCCTGACCCATATGAGGGGTGGCCTGAGTTTGAAAAGGATGAATCAAGTCTGCAGGAGGTTCGAGTGATAGAGGATCAACCACAACCGGGAATTCTGAAGAGGATTTTCCGTAGACTGACTAGATCAAGGCGTCACCACAAGAAGCACCAAAAGAGTGTAAAAGATACACATACACGAGAAGAAGGTGATGGCTTTTCAAGTGGTAACAAGATTTCTCATCACTCGCCTCCCACGCAACCATATTGTCTGAATTGTCAGGTAAAGGCTGCCAAGAACACATCTCACGTGCATGAGCCCTCATAGAGGAACAGGTACGTCGAGCTAATGACGTAAAACAAGCACTTCTTGGGAGGTAACCCAAGTCATTTTATTGCTTTCTTAGTTAGTTTTTCAATTCTAAAGTAATAATTGGCTTGAGTAGGCGACTTTGCGTTAATTCTGTCGTTGCTGTGTTTTTATTGGTTATTTTTGGTGTTTCATGATAATTATACATGTGTGCCTTGATCAAGAATGATTTAGAGATTTAAAGTTAAGGAATTGGCCTTGTACTTAACTGTTTCATGTTAGGCTGAAAATCCACAAGGGCAGGCACAAGGGGGTGTGAGTGCCCCTGTGCCTTGCTGGAAAATTGAAAAAACATGAAACAGAAGGGCACAAGTGCACCCACACGGGCATGTGGGTGCCCCTGTGGCCCTCCTGAGGAGCCACACGCCCATGTGGCTCATCCACATGGGCGTGTGAGACCTGAAAATTCAATTTTCAGGTCTCCAGAGAGGCACAAGGGCAGCCACACGCCCGTGTGGCTGCCCCTGTGGATTTTCCATGTCCACAAGGGCACTCACACGCCCATGTGAGTGCCCCTGTGGCCTTCTGTCTCGACTTTTTTAATCCACACCGGCACTCACACGCCCGTGTGAGTGCCCTTGTGGCGTTCTGGCATCGAATTTCGAAGGCACAAGGGCGTGTGGCTCATCCACACGCCCATGTGGCCATCCACAACGGCGTGTGAGACCCTCACACGCCCATGTGGCTTATAAAGGAGATGAGAAGGCTTTGAACACTCATTCAAACATTCGCGCCTTTTCTCCTTCCGACGCCTCCACGCGAAGAGACGCACCTCTTGGGTTCCTAACGCCTCTCCTTAGCTTATTTAAGGATTCTTGGGTGTTTTTCCGGCGATTTCCATCTCTTTCTTCATCAAAAAGCTCCGGTAAGCTCCATGTTTTCCTAGTTCTTGC
Source organism: Dioscorea dumetorum (assembly GCA_902712375.1). Classification (NCBI taxonomy): domain Eukaryota; kingdom Viridiplantae; phylum Streptophyta; class Magnoliopsida; order Dioscoreales; family Dioscoreaceae; genus Dioscorea; species Dioscorea dumetorum. The sequence goes on along the minus strand of CACTHL010000205.1, from coordinate 204,395 downwards.
CATGAATTGTGAATTTCAGATCTGGTGATTTTTTTATGTTTTATGCATGAATTCTTCATGGAAACTATCATAGTGTGCATGCTTGTCGATTTAGGGTTATTTTAAGGTGTGGAAACCACCCAACCATGGCCTTTTGGCCATGGTCGGGCATCCACACGGGCGTGTGGCCCATCCACACGCCCGTGTGGATGATGAGGATGATCCACATGGGCGTGTGGATCATCCACACGCCCATGTGGATTTCTGCATAGTAAGATTTTGTACTAACTTGCCCTGATTTTCACAGATATGGCCCCTAGAACTAAGAAGGTCTCCCACAAGCGCTCTCGCGCCGCTCGGGAGCCTTCTCCTCCCGAGGAATTGGAGTTCGCCGTCCCTGAGCATCAGCAGCGATATGAGCGCTTACAGCGTCTCAAATTCGGACAGGCGCGCGTGATCGATTGGAAGGCACTAGAGGAGATTGACTTGGTCGATGAGGTGCGCGAGCTTACCGCTGTGGGAGGCTGGGACCGGCTCCTCACTATTCGTGACCCCACTTATCGTGAGCTCACACTGGAGGTCTTGTCCTCATTCGATTTCGACCGTGCTCGCCATGATTTTGAGAGGGAGGACACGATCCGCTTCAGGCTATTCGGTCAGTACCACTCCATGAGCCTCACGCAGTTCTCTGTTTTTCTCGGTTTATATGACAGAGACTATGTTCACACGGGGGAGTACGAGCAACTCATCGTCGATTATCCTATTGGACTCACCCCGAGTCATGCGTACGGGACCATATGCGGAGGCTTCCAGTACGAGCCGGGATCTTCCAAGGCCACCATGCTCAGCCGTCCGGCCTACAGGCATATACATTCTATTTTCAGCAGGACCGTGACGGGACGAGGTGACAGCACTGGAGTTTTGAGCCGCCTCGACTTGCTTTACCTGTACACCATGGTCCAGAACATCCCCATGCATTTAGGCTTTGTTGTGGCGGATTACCTCCGCCATCAAAGCCATTACGTGCGGGTCGGTGTCATCTTTTCAGGAGTATACATTACCCGACTCGTTCGTGGCTTGCATCCCTCCGAGCCATGCGTATGGTGAAGAAGACGAGCACCGGCCGTTATATACTCGCAGTGGAGGCTGAGGAGGAGGAGTCAGAAGAGGAGGCAGCCGACCCAGCAGACGCTCCTGATTCGCCGGCACCCACAGCTGTGCCGATGGACACCGAGGCCCCTGCATCCGAGCCAGAGCCAGAGCAGCCCTCCACTCGAGCCCGTGACCGTTTGGCGAGGCTCGAGGTGGCAGTTCTCCGGGGGGACATGGCGACTGTGCTCGCCAACCAGTCCATGATGATGTCGCAGTTGTCCATCATTCGACATCTTCTGGAGAGCGACACCGCATCTGAGGCGACGACATCAGCACCACCACCAGCACCACCACCAGCACCAGCAGAGTTTCCTGACGCATGAGGCGTCCTTGAGTCATTTTATTTTATCTTCTGTATTTTTATTTTCTGTAGTTTTATTTTCAGCATGCTAGTCGAGACTCTGTCTTTTATTTCTGTCATTTTTATTTTTTTGGTTCTAGTTGTTTTTCGTTGTTTTATTTTCTAATCTTGTTGAACTTCATTGAACCCCCTGAATCCGCAGATAGTGTTGAGAGTCTTGGGAAATGGAAATCAAGTTATGTACATGGCCGTGTGAGTAGGTCACACGGCCGTTTCACCTCCAAATGCCCGTTGAGCCAAACACACCCTTGTACAAGATTCCACCAACTATTTCACTTGGAATTCAGGGGAGTATTATTTTGATTTTTGCACACCCTCACATGCTTTGTGTTCAGAATTTATAATTTTATTGTGCTTGCATGTGTACATTGGGGACAATGTACATCTTAAGTGTGGGGGAGGGATCACTTTATACACCACTTTATTGTCTGTTTTCATTATATATGCTCATGCAACCTATGAAGGTTCACTTTAAGGTTAAGAGTTAGATTCTAGACTATAGGAGAGCTTCGAACACTAGATTTCATCATGCTCTAGTTGTCATCCAATTTTTTGAGAAATTTTTGTCCGATTGCCATTTATATACTCTACTCACTCATCAGACCTATAGAAGCTCTAGTTGAATGTTTTGAGACTTGTTAGTAGTTGTTTTATATGAAAAAAAAAAAATAGATATATATAGTTTAGCAATTGTGAATTCTTTCGTGTATATAGGGGGTGAAAAGAGCTACTTCCCTTGATTGTATGCAGCTACTCTCATAAGTCGGATACTAGTTATGCCCTAATGAGAGAAAGAGCTATCACAGGGGATATGTGAAAGCTAGCACCCTCGGTAGAAAGGGCTACCATCTCTTAAGTGTGAAAGCCACTCAGGAGGCCGCCTGAGAAAGGGCTACCTTGGAGATTGTGTGTAGACACTACCACTCTTTTTGCTATTATATAAGTCTCGAACAATAAAAACTGTAAGTAGTGGACATAGAGTCGAATTGAGATGAGTTTTTCCACACACACACGCTTTCGGATTTCTTTTTCTTTCTTGTCATTGGATTGTTTTCTAGAGCATTGACTGAGCTGTTTGGTGTTAAATAGTTTTCCCCTTTTGTTATAGAATCATACTCTCGTACTTTCTAGAGAACCTGAGGCCAAGCACTTATCCTTTCTTTCCTTGTAATGAATGTTTAGTTTGCTTGAGGACAAGCAAAAGCTTAAGTGTGGGGGAGTTTTGATAAGTGCTTGATTAGGTATATTTTATAATATCAGTTTACATGCATTGAGCATCACTTTTATCAGGTTCTAGCATTAACAAGGTGTGTTTTGTGTTCTTTTGTGCAAACAGGGCTTTGGAGACATGACATACAGGAAGAAGCAAAGATAGGGTGTGATGACACGTTTCAAGACCACAATCAGAAGCTCTGTTCATATGCATGGGTTCACTGTAGCGTTTACTGTAGTAGTTGACTGTAGCAGTACTGTAGCAGAGTACTTCACACGCCCGTGTGGAATTTCCACACGGGCGTGTGGATGCCAGTGTGGATGCCCGCGTAAAGCCCCGAATTCAAATTATAAAGGCCGCCTTGTGATAATATTTAGGGATCGTTTTGGCCACTTTTGAGAGGCAAGGCAGCTAGGGCTTGGAAGGAGTTCTTTGCGGCTTTGGGAAGCTTTCCTTACCAACTTGGATCGATTCCTCCTCCGTCATAGCATCAAGGAAGCCATCGGCGACCTAGTTTCGAGTGGATTCAATCCAGACGTGGAAACTACCCATCAAGACTATCATCACGGATTTAAGGGGGTTATTCTTTATGTCTTTGGAACTTTATTCTGAATTTATTATTTGTTTTGTGACTCGCTCCCTAGAGTTTTAAGCAGTCATATGTGGTGTGAGGCGTCGAGAGAATTCTCCGCCGGGACCTCATAGGGGACTAGTTATCGGCGACCTGGAGGCAGGGGCCGTTATACCTTTGGATACCCACGACTCATTGTTTTCGTTTAGAAACACTTGTAATCTACATCCAACACCCGAATCCTAGGGGGAGCATTGTCAGGATACCTCACTTTTATTGATTGAGAACTCTTTTCCTTTTATTTCCTGCGCACTTGTGGTGACACTCTTAGTGTTGGCCATTAGATCATCACATACTACACTCATTAGGCTAGATAACAAAAGAGGGGCTATTTCTAGTACTTCTGTTCCCTGTGGTTCGACAACCCGACCCTTTGGGTGCACTTTTATTACTTGACGACCCGTGCACTTGCGGTAACGCAAGGGGTTAACACACATCACCCTGTTGTGTTGTTGCGGAGACGCATCAGTAGGATCCGCAGAAGATGGCGCCGACTCGGGAGTCCTGTCCCTGGTGCTGGATGCTAAAAGCCACCTCGTAGCGGAGGTGCATCTAGAATCCATCCAACATGCTCAGCAAGAAGTCGAAGTCGCGCCGACTAACGACTCCAGTGCTGTCTCCCGGTCCGTGCTGAAATGAAATGGATGAAATGGAATGGATGTACCTGAGGGCTGGGAGACGAAGAGATGAGGCCTTGGACCGGCGGGGGTTGTACTCCCGGTCCGTGCTCAAAGGTTGCCAACAAGCCTCCTGGGACTCGCCGGGTGGTCGGGCTACGAGGAGGGCATCTTACTCTGGAGTTCTGGTGAACTCCTCATCGTACAAGCCTAGTCTGACAGAAAACTCTGTCAGACTCATCCGATGTAGCTCGCCGAGCACCTGGAACTGTACTGTTCCGGCGCGGTGGTAGCTGATGGGGCCTCTGGAAAGCTCGAAGGTCGCAAGGACCTCCAGAGACAGCTCCCGGTAGGCAGGGTCGGTGATGGATAATAGCCTCGTCCAAGCGGCCTCGCCAAGGTAGCGGCGCACGTCAGCCTCAAGGCCCACCTCGCGGAGGACCTCCCAATCTATGGCTCGCAGCTCGCCAAACCGCTTCGCGCTCAAACGGTCGTGGCGCTCCTGGTGGATGGGAGTACCGAGGGTCAGCGCAGGGGGGACGGCTGGGGTCGACGACTCCCCTCTAGCCCTCTTCGAAGAAGGGCCAGACGCAGTAGCCTTCCTCGGCATGATCTGTTGAGAGAAAAATACTAAACAGTTAAGGTCAACAGTGAAACACGGGCGTGCTTCAAATCGGCACGCCCATGTTATTCAAAATATAGGGTTTCTCACGAGCACGGGCGTGCTTAACGAGCACGCCCGTGCCTCCATGCAATTCCGGATCTAGAATCAAAGCACGGCCGTGCTTGAGTGAACACTGGCCGTCTTGCCAAAACCCGGCTTCGGCACCGACGGCTTCTAACTCAAAAATCGACGGAACAAATGTATTTAAACTCAATCAAAAGCACCCTAGAGGTCTCTAACAGTAAATTTAGATGTTTTCAATAAGAATAATAGCATAAGAACAAAGATTTATATAGAAAGCACAAATCTAGGGCTCGTCGACTTACCAAAAGTGTTGAAGAAGGAGTAGAAGCGATGAAACTCCGAAAAACCACGACAACCACCCGCAAAATCACGAAAACGCAAGAAAATGAAAGCACAAGGGAAGAGAGTCGCCGGTAAGAAGAAAGAAAGGATGAACGGGGCGTTTAAAAAGGAGAAAATCGCAGGAAGAGGGACAGTCGCGCTGAGCACGGCCTCAGCACGGCCGTGCTATGCCTGTGCTTAAGTAAATTCAACGAAAAACGAAGAACTCGGCACGTCCCTGATGCGTGCACGGGCATCGTGGTCCGGGATTCAGCACGGCCACGGCACGACCGTGCTTCTCCCCGTGCTGACTAGAAATGTTCAAACCTGGAAAGCCTGTGAATTTCACCCCCATCAGCACGGGGGTGTTATGCCCGTGTTGGGCCTGGAATCTTCCCGAATGGAGAGAAACACGCCGGAATCGAAACAAAACACAACCAAAAACAGAAAAACACAAAAACAACAACCACCACAAGGAACCTAACAAAGAAAAGAAATAAATCGGGTTGCCTCCCGATAAGCGCTCTTTTAACATCACTAGCTTGACAGGTCTATTCTCACCTCATGATGGCTCAAAAACATACCTTTCTTCTTGGAGCCCTGCGGAACAACAGTCCATGAAAGAAGAAAAAGAATTAATCAAAAATGCCTCACCAGAACTGAGGTCATTAACAGGACGGTGTTGTGGGGTAGAGGCTTGTTGTTTCTTCCTCTCCTCTACCTTTTTCCACCATGTCTGGGCCTTCGACACCTTGCTTTTCCTTCTTTTGATTTCCATTTCTGGTTGACCAATGCTTGACGGTGTAGCAGCGATGGCTTCCTCTTGGGCTATGAGCTCGTCATCGGGAGGTTCTTCCCCCCGCAAATCAGTCAGATGATCCTTCTGCCAAATTTCCTGCACACAATCACAAATCACGTCATTAGTAGCGTCTAAAAAATAGCAAAAATCATCAAATGCCATGGGATGTCTCATAGCTTCCTTCAGCTTGAATACAACTTCTTCATCCCCCACTCTTAATGTTAGACGACCATCCTTCACATCAATGATGGCTTGTGAAGTAGCGAGAAAGGGTCGTCCAAAAATCAGAGGTACCTCAGCCCGTTCATCCAAATCTAGGATAACAAAATCGACCGGGAATATAAACTTGTCAATCTTCACCAAGACGTCCTCTACAATTCCCAAAGGTTGGCGGGTGGAGCGATCAGCAAGTTGGAGCGTCATCTGAGTTGGCTTGAGTTCTCCCAGCCCCAGTTTCTAAAAAAATTTTAACGGCATCAGATTGATGCTCGCCCCTAAGTCCGCCAAGGCCTTCTCATCATTCATTCCTCCAATTGTACATGGGATGATGAAAGCTCCTAGATCTTTCTCTTTTTTGGGGATTTTATTGGAGATGATTACTGAGCATTCTTCGCTTAATGTAACTGTAGAAACTGCTTCTAGCTTCCTTTTGTTAGTCAAAAGCTCTTTAAGAAATTTGGCGTATTTGGGCATTTGTGAAAGAGCTTCTACAAACGGGACATTTATGTGCAAGGTATTGAACATCTCCAGAAACTTTTTAAACTGCGCCTCTTGTTGGTCTTTCTTGAGCTTCGCGAGGATAAGGTAAAGTGGGTTTGTATTCCCGCCACAGGGTCTTTCTCTTTACCCTTCGATTTTTCCCTTAAACTCAAACTTGACCCCGGGATCTCTCTCTAGCACTTCCACCCCTGATTCACATTGAGATTCTTTTTGTGCTTGTGGAGGTGGGGACTCAAGTTCCTTGCCACTCCTCAAAGTGACTGCCTTAAGGGACTCCCGGGGGTTAACTTCAGTATTGCTAGGTAGTGCACCCGGGGGTCGTTCAGCAAGCGTCTTGGCAATCTGTGCGACCTGACGCTCAAGATTTTTTAAAGAGGCTTGTTGATTCCTCATCATCTCTTCATGCCCTGTGATTCGGGCATCATTGGCTTGGATGTACTGGACAAGGAGGGCCTCAATAGAAGGTCCCTTTTACTCTTGTGGTGGAGGCCTCGAAAAGTGAGGCTGTGTCTGTTGCTGTTGCTGCTGTTGTTGCTGGGGGCGCTGTTGCCCCTGATTTTGGTCTTTCCAAGAAAAATTGGGGTGATTCCTCCACCCCGGGTTGTAGGTGTTGCTGTAGGGATTGTTAGTGTACCGCGGATTCTGCCCAATGAAATCCACCTGTTCGGTGGCACTAGCTCCCTCAGATGAATAACTGGGCCTTGCTTGACTTGCCCAACTATCGGTATTCGTGTTCTGTGCTGAAGATTGGACTTGCATTGTGTCCAGCCTTTTAGAGATGGCTTCCACTTGTGCTGCCAAAGTAGTGAGCACATCAACCTCATAAAGCTCGGCTGTTTTTACGGGCTTGTTCCTTTCTAAGCTCCACTGATATCCATTGGAGGCCATATTTTCAATCAGATTCTATGCCTCGTCTGGTCTTTTACTGCACAAGAAGCCTCCTGCTGCGGCGTCCAGCATCTGCTTGGTGGCTACATTCAATCCATTATAAAAGATTTGGATCTGCATCCATTCCACTATACCATGCTGCGGGCACTTCCTCAACAGTTCCTTGTATCGCTCCCAGGTATCATACAACGTCTCAGATTCTGCTTGCCGGAACGAGGAGATATCACTTCTAAGCTTAGTGATCTTGGCTGGTGGGAAATATCAGGTCAAAAATTTCTCGGCCAACTGTTCCCAGCTCGTAATAGAACCCGCTGGCAAGGAACTTAGCCAATGCTTGGCCCTCCCTCGCACAGAGAACGGGAACAATCTCAGACGAACCGCATCCTCGGACACATTGTTCGCCTTAAAAGTGTCACAAATTTCCAGAAAAGTTGCGAGATGGGCATATGGGTCTTCATCTTGGAAGCCATCAAACTGGCACATCTGCTGTACCATCTGAATAAAATTGGGCTTCAACTCGAAATTATTGGCTGCGACTGGGGGTCGCACAATTCTAGACCCAGATCCTTAAAGATTAGGCCGAGCATGGTCAGAAATGCTTCTCTGATTTCCAGCCATGTTTTCTTCTTGGTCCACTTCAACACTTACTTCCACTGACCCGGTTTCTCTTAAGTGAATCTGTCGCTGTCTCCGATGAAATGTCCGCTCAATATCTAGATCTGGAGAAGCAAGATGGGAAGAATTTCCCCGGGTCATGCACTGCACCTGCACACACACCAAAAGAAACAGATGAGATATGAATTTTTAAGCTCAAAGCGAAAAGAGAAAAGAAAAATAAACAGCTTAAGAAAAAACAAAGAAAAACCAAAGAACAAAAACAAAGAATACAAGAAAAATAAAATAAGAACAAAAGAAAAGGAATTGAAAGCAAAGTAAACGGTTAGAGTACTAAGACTGCCCGTATTCTTAGAAGTTGCCAGTCCCAGGCAACGGCGCCAAAGACTTAGTACGCCCCTTGCGTATCCGCAAGTGCACGGGTCGCACAAGTAGTAAAGTGTACCCTTTGGGTCGGGTAGTCGAATCCACAGGGACTGGTATAGCTTCTTGATAAACGTCTAAAAGTACGTATTTTATATGTATGTATTGTGTATTATTTTCATATCTTTTTGGTGAATCTATGCCCTTGTAGGTCTAAATTGCTTTATTTTTGTATTTCAGACCAGCCGAAGCCACTGGGACTCGACGACGAGATGGGGAGCGAATTCGACACAAAAAGCGTTTTCGAGACGGGGATACCGTAGTACGGTACTTGTAGCATTCACCGTAGCGATTCTTGTAGCTCATCGCGGACTTCTTGGCGAAAAAGTAGAAATCCCGAGGGGTCGGCATACCGGCAGTATGCTGACCCGTTTACCCATCGGGATTTGGGGTTTAAAGGGCGATCTAGGGCATTTTGAAGAGAACTTTTGCATCTTCTTGGAGAGAGCTTTTGGGGGAAAGGAAGGCTAGGGTTTGGACATCATTTCTACACCATTTTGGAGGGCAAAAGGAGAGGAAATTCGGGTTTTCTTAGGAGAGGAGAGCAAGATCTAGGAGGATCTACTTCAAAAGCTTCATTGTTTGGAGGTTGAAGACAACGGGAAGCCACCCCTTCGAGTGGCGTCTTCGGAAGGTTTTCTCCGGGGATTCAAGCGGCATTCGGCCTTCACCATTTGAGGGAGTGTTCCTCATGTTTATTTTAGTTATTTGCATGGCTTGTGTGGTGGATTTGTTGGACATGAACAACTAAACCCCAAGGTCACCGGATGTAGGTGAACCTTGGGGGCAAAACTTGTGATGTTTTGGATTATTTGAGTTATCTATTGTATGATTGGCTTGTTGTGATCCTTGTTTGGTATTCTTAATTGTTTTGGTACATGTGCTTAATTGTTGTATCAAATGCTTGGTAGCACTTTGTAGCATGACCATTGCCTTAGTGCTAGACTCTACCAAACTTGGAAGAGATTATTGTATAAATACGCCGTGATCATCGTGTATTTGTACCCCTACATTTCTAGGGTTGAAAACTGATTAGTGTTTCCACCCTAACTTGAGAAAACCATTATTCTCCTTGCAACCGCATGAGAGGTTGAGTGGAAGACATTCCTTATTCAACACTTGCACCGGGTTAGGGGTTAATTGCCGTGACCATCGGGTTGACCTAAGCTTAGGTTTTCTCGGTCCAACTAGCCACATACTTAATTTCTCAAATATCCTACTCACTTGAGTAGCCCCCTTGGAGATCCTCATCCGTGACCGTTTTCCATCCCTGAGTATCTCCCGAGTTTTGATTCCATCGTATTTATTTAGAAAATTTCTCTTGTTGTTATTTGTTTTCTTTCTTATCTATTCTCTTAAAAATGGAATCGGTGAGCTAAACAACAAGTGAGAAGTGAGTAAGGTAGCTCCTCGGGCCGCTGGGGAATACGACCCACTCGTGCGTGCACGAGTGGTTTATTACTTGACGACCCCGTGCGCTTGCGGGTGTTGACATTCTGTGTCGATCACTTCTAATACTAACGTCCTACTTAATATCTAACCAAACCGAAGATGAAGAAGTTGACTTTGGACTGACTTCGAGGAAGTTGAGGGAATGGAAAGTTCACCAAGGGAAGATTTAGGATTGACTCGATGGAGGAGATGGGGCCCCGGGGTTGGGTTTCTGACGATCACTAACTCAGTCTTTCTCAGTAATTATCAGGGATGTCTTCAGTTCTAAACCTAGTTATGCTATAAGCATATGGTTTCTAGCACTGCCGAGCCCTAAGTTGAACTCCCTCTGCTTGCAACAATCAATAAAGATTCACAAACCTAGATAGGAGAACCAAACTACCAAGCATCAAGCACTAAACAACATACAAGATAGCCAATAACCTTGATTTATTGAAATGAACAAGACAATCATAAAAACTGCAAGTAAAGACTACGAGTTCGAGCTACAACGTCATACAACCACCCCCGGGGCTCCCTTAAGAGTTTAGCCCCTCATGATAACAACCAACAAACACAATGCCAAAGAAATTACAAGACAAGGAATTGAAAACTCCCTAATTTCTTGCATCCTTGAGGTTGTCGAAGGATCTACGATGTCATGTAATCTCCCTCCGATCGACCTACCATACGCTTGGCATTCCCTTGATGAGGTAGAGCATCAACCCCCAAAGCTCTCCCTTTCTTTCTCCCAAAGTTCGCCCCACCAAAAAGTCCCCAAAAAACCTAAGTTTTTAGGGTTTTAAAGTTTTCCCGATGTGAGCACGGGCGTGCTGAAGCCGTGCTTCAAGCCGTGCAGATTACGGCCAAATAATTCTTCAGAAAACTCACAAACCTGTAATCTGCACGGGGAACAACACGGGCGTGCTTAGACCGTGCTGAGGCTTTGCACGACCGTGCTTAGCGAACTCTGGCTGTGCTGATCTATGGCTGCATTCTCCTGTAATTTTCATGGGAAGCAGCACGGGCGTGCTTCGACCATGCTGAGGTTTTCACACCCGTGCTCAGCGGACTCAGGCTGTGCTAAATCGCAGTTGAATTCTTCTGCATTTTGCACGGGGAACAGCACGGGCGTGCTCAAACCATGCTGAGCTTGATGAGGTTTCTTCTAAGTCCTTTAGCTTCTAAAATTGTTCCAAAAGCGCTTCTTTTTACTTCAGGACTTTGATATCTGCATGACGAACAACGAATACCTCAAATAGCACCGTACTTGGAGAATTGTAGGCAAAACATTCAATAAGGATGAAGGTATAGCATGCAATATATATATATGAAATGCGCTCATCACACGGCTGTGTGGATGCCTGTATGAAGCTCCGATTTCTATCTGTAAAAGTTACATTACCATATTTCCATATTTTTAGGGACCTTTTCGGCTACTTTCAGGAGGCAATACGGCTATGGCTAGGGAAGTGTTCTTTATGGCTTTGGGAAGGTTTCCTAACGAACTTGGATCGATTCCTCCTTTGTCATAGCTTCAAGGAAGCCGCCAGCGACCTAGCTTCGGAGTGGATTCCATCCAGACATGGAAACCACACATCAAAGCCATTAGCGCAAATGTAGGGGGTTATGTTCTATGGCTTTTACAGTCATTTAAGCTTGCATTATTTGTTTTATAACTTGCTCCATGGAGAGCTAAACTTCTAGTAGGTATTCGGACATGTAAACCCCAGTATTCTTTTTCTTATTTGATTTACTTTGTGTTTCTATTCGATTTTCAATACGTTGAGTTTTGAGTTGGTGTGTTTGGATGAGGGTAATGGAATGAGGGGAATGAGGTAATGAAGAGGGGGGTAAAGGAATGGGTAGGGGATGGTAATGAAAAAAGTGTTTGGTTGGAGGGTAATTCATTGGGAATGGGAAAAATAAAAAATGGAGTTGTGTTCTTATTACCTTTTTACCCCTTGCATAAAGAAATGATATTTATTTCTAATAATCACTATTTATAAAAATAATGAAAACTAAATAATATATTTTATTATTATTGATTAATGTTTAATCAAAAATTAATTTTAAAGTCCTATTAATTGTATCCTGTACTTATAATTTTAATTAATTACAAATAATATTTATTTCAAATAATTAATATTTACAAAATAATGAAAAATGTGAATAGTTCTTTTACTATTATTGATTATTGGTTAATTAAAAATTAATTTAAAAAAACTATTTAATTTCATTATGTACTTGTACTTTTTTAATTAATCACAAATGATATTTATATGAGATTGTTTCCAAGTTTAAGAAGGGTATAAAAGTCTTTTACAAGAAGGGAATGAATCATTCCCCCCAAATTGAGGGAATTGCTCATTACCCCCTGGGAGGGTTAATGGTGACCCCCCAGGATAATGATTATCTCCCAAAAAAGAAAAGACAAACATGGATATGGAAATCAAAGGGCAATGGTTCCCCTATACCCCCATCCAAACATACCTTAATGCTTGTATGCTCTTTTAATTCCAATATTATTTGAATTGCATGCCTTTTTCAATCTAATGAAGAGAGAGATCACCGCTAGTTTTGGAATTACCAAGAGTGAAGAGGGTTGAGAGGGTGAGCTATGAGATAAAGGAGTACCACCTTTCCCTTCAGATATATATTTTCTATCTCCATATGTTGTGCGAGGCGTTGAGAGAAATCTCCTCGGGACCTCGTAGGGGGTTAGGGAACCTTCACTTGGATGCTGGGTTGGATCTACATTTAGGAATTGGTTATATCTTTGGGATCCCTAGAGTGCTAAGCAGTTATATGTAGTGTGAGACATCGAGAGAATTCTCCACCGGGACCTCGTAGGGGATTAGCTACCGGTGGCCAGGAGGCAGGGGCCGGTATACCTTAGTATACCCGCAACTCGATTAGTTCGTATAGAAACACTTGTAATCAGGTACCTAATACCTGAATTCTCAAGGGAGCATTTTTTTAATACCTCCACCTTCATCGATTAAGAACTCACTTTTTTCAGTTCCTACGCACTTGTATTGATACTCTTAGGTTTAGCTATTAGATCATCACAACACTACACTCATTAGGCTAGATAGTAGAGAAAGAGCAACTACTTGTACTTCTGTTCCTTGAGGTTCGACTGTCACGCCCTGACCCTCGAGTCTCGGCTCATGACTCTACCGCCACGACAACCCAGGGGAGGTCAGACACCTGTCTCAACCCTCGATTGCCGTAAGGCTAACCTGTTACCTGTACAATATCAATATCACAACAATAATACGATAAATCTAAGGGTATTCAAACACAATCCCATATAAGAATCAACATACTCACACCAGGTATATATCCCTGGAAATCACAACAGCAATGATCATGAACACGACATAGCCTCCCCCAAACACTGGGTATAAAGCTCATGGAACCCAAGGTCCTGACTGACCCAATCAAGATTATTCAAGACCAAAATAGAAATATGAAAACATAGGTCTTAGTGGATTCATTTTATGCATGTCAACAATGTTCATGAATGATACACTACTCAAAAGTAAATGCAAGAATAGCTTTGCCAAACATTGTCACGTCTCACGCTGCTGCCGTGCTAACACCTGTAAAGAAGAGAAGAAGAATGGGTGAATAACTAAGTTACTCAATGTGGGCCTGAACATGGAGCTATACTTCACACAAGTAAGAGTCTATAAGCAAGCCCAATGACAAATCTTCAATATTCAACAACAAATAAAGTACTTACTTTTAATGTATATATATATATAGTTTAATATAAGAAACTTTCAAACTTCCTCAATGAAATGCATTCATAAAAAAAAACTTGAAAATCATTCACAAAATGATACAAATCTAAAAATTCAAGTTTAAGATAATTTTTCGGAATGCTCAACTTTTCAAGGTTTCATAAAGTAATCAATGTAGTAAATCTCGTATCACGAAATAGAAGTTCTTAAAAATACTCTTTTCTTGCAAAACGATCTAGGATTTTTAAGATAATCACAATAAATCTCGTATTTCTAGTATCACCATCCTATGAAAACCCTCCGTCACTAATCCGCGGCTGCGGTTAGGTCAGGAGCCACCAAGATGCGCGTATCTTGCTGTTGGCCGTTGGGAATCCCGTGTGGTGACTCCGAGAACCCAACATGGCTCTTCAGGATCTCTACGTGCCTCCTAAATGAGCGAGTCAGCCGAAAACTCCACACCACCCCAATGAGGTTGGTCCGTGGAGACTCGATTCTGCAGAATATACCGGGGATCCTTTCCCTATCATCATCGAACATCTGGGATATACATCCCGCCCGTAGGCTCATTATGAACACATCAATATGGTATCATATATCTCATCAAGAGATCACAAATATTCCGCCCGTAGGCTCATCATAAATGTATCAATAAAAAATCACATATCTCATCAAGAGATCATAAATTCACATAAATGCAACTCTTAATCCAAGAGAGAATACCCGTGTGAAAACATCATCAATAATGTTATTTTCATCAAGAATATCATCATGAAAGTATTCTTTTGAAATACATCTCAAATACGATAACATCGTAAGAATCACACATTGGTACACATAGGGCCTTGGGTCAAAATAACAAGAGTATCAAGTTCTTGAATTCTCAAATCTTGTAATCATATAGTTCAAGCTATAGGGTTTCCTACCCTCACAATAATTACGAAAACTCTTTTAGAAAACTTTTAGAACATAGTTTAAATATGGCATCATCACCAAGAAATTCATTTTGATTCACATTAGCCCTTCTAGGGTCTTTTTATTAAGAACATTCAACCTTTAACAGTTTCTTTGAAAACATGAAATTGAAATCATCGGGTTTCCAACCCATTAGATATATGAAAAATCTTTGATCATAATCAAGAAGTAATTCAAGTCATATAGCATCATAATTTCAGGATTCAAGAAAAAAGTCAAGAATCCATTGAAATCAAGAAATTCATATTTCAAAGTATGCATTATTAGGCATTCAAACAACAAGATCATAGCTCCTTAATTAAACAATTCCCACTCACAAACTTGCCGAGATCGAACCCCTCCGGGATACTCAGCCACTTGCTCTTTACCCTTGCCTTTAAATCCACCTCCTAGATGCCATTAACCATTTAAGAAAAAAACAAGAATCAATCACATAACCCAAACAATAAACAAAGGAGGAAAGAATGATCAAAATGAGATCCCATGGCTTCTAGGGTTTACTAGGCATTCTAGATTTAAGAATTTACAATAAGAGGATCCTCAAACCCTCAAGAACACAAGGAAAACAAGAAGATCTTAATTGGGTTCGGATCTACAAGAATCATAGGTATAGAGATGAGAGATCTCCCTCAATCTTCACCAAAACATGAAATCAAACCTCTTGAACCATAAAAACATTCAATATAAACTCTAATTCCATCCAAACATTAGATCTAGACTAGATCCACACTTTTCCTTCATAGATCTATAAAGAATTAGATAAGAGAACAAGAAATTGAAGAAGAGAAGAAAACTCACCTTAAACTTTGCTAGATCTAGAGGAGAATCATCACCAATGGAGGAGAGGGAGAGATCAACACCTTTCTTCTATCTTGGAGCTCAAGAATGGAGATCTAAGAGATGATAGAATGAGAATTCAAGATGGGGAGAAAAAAGAGAGGGAAATGAGATTTTATGAAGACCCTTTGAGTTTCAAATAGGTATTTATAGACCACAAAGCGCTGGAGTGCTCGAGAGCTCCCTTGTAGGCACAAGGGAGTCCGCAATGGCCTTTTCCAAAAGACCTTGAGGGCGGCCATGTGCCCGCAAGGGGGGCCACATGGCCCCTTGTGGGAGGCCGCAAGGCCCCCTTTTTTAGAGGGGTCTTGCGGCATCTTCGATACCCCAAACCCTCTACTTAAAAGCTCTTTCCCCAAAGTTTTTTCTTCCCCTTTTCTACTCTAAAAAGAGCCTTAACTAAGATCCTAAACACGAAAAATACCCGTAAAAATTTAAACACACAACTTCTATACAAGAAACCAAAATACAAAAGAAACGAAAAAGGTCAAACTTCCACATCGACAACCTGACACATTGGGTCCACTTTATTACTTGATGACCCATGCACTTACGGTAACACAAGGGGTTGACATATCACCCCGTATTGTGTGTATGTGCGATTCTGTGTGGAACACGGGGTGAACGGGAGCACACGGCCATGTAACTCACAATCTGAAGAGGGGTCAGAGCCGAGATATACACTGCCAAGCAAAGAGATACACTGCAACGGATATACGGTCGTGTATCCCAAGAATTTGATTTGGAGAAATCCCGATGACTGCATACACGCTTGTGTTCTTGCCCATGTACTTTACTGATTCTGGGAGGTATAAATAGAAGGCCAAAAAGTTCTTTGAGATGCTAGATTTTTTGAAAAACGACAGAGTATAACGGGTATGGTCTGGATGCTAATCTATAGAAGGAGAAATAGCTTCAAGGAGCCATCATAGAAAATCTGAGGCCATGATATCAGCTCACATCCACTGTTGTTTATAAGACATTGAGAGGGGCTTTCCTTCTTCAATGATTAAGGCTTTAGGTTTTATTTTATATTGCTTTTTGATGAACATGAACTCCATGGAGGAGTAAACGTCCTTCAGTGTTTGGATTTATGTAGCTTGGGAAACTTTTATCTTTTGATTGCTTTCATAATAGAATTTCCTTCATTTAGTTGGATTAATTTATGTGTTATAATTATTGCATTAGTGTATGAGAGTGACTTTTTCTTTGTTTATTGTGTGATTGAGATCGAGGAATAAAATTGCCTGAGATCACACATAGATTAAAGAATTTGAAAGCAAGAACTAGAGATAGTACTCTTGATATCTTCCACTATAGGATTGTGTTCGAGTGCTCCAATTATTAGAGACTTCCTAGAGCTCCATGCAATAGTGTGGAAGTAGGAAATGAAGGGATTCAATCCTACCAACCATAGGATTGCGTACTAGGGCAACTTGAGAAAACACCTAATATAATTTTGATTTTCCTCTGTTTAATAAGGTTTAGGTATTCTATTTGACATCACAATTGATTTAATTCTTAAAATCCCAAGTGAAGTCTCACTAGACACCGTCTTCTCAATGTAATGTCTCTACCCTTAGTTAACAATTCTGTAATCTTTTTAGCCATTGTTTCAGTCATCTTTGACACCTTTTAGTTTTGTTTATAGTTACATAGGAAGAATTAAGTTACTATTAGTAATTTCTAATCCCTATGGATGCAAACTTTACTTCAAAAGCACTGTATTACCCGATAGGGCACGTACACTTGCGTGCGATTCACTAAGCCCTCATCATTGAACTTTTCAATCTTTCTTTTATTTTATTTTGTCATAACTCCTGCTCAAAATCAACATGAATCTAAGTAAAACAGCTACCAAACCTGGCTCTAATGGCAATTGTTAATGGTGGTGATCCCGCAAACGCACGGGGTCGTCAAGTAATAAACCACTCGCGCACGCACGAGTGGGTCGTATTCCCAAGGACCCAAGGAGCTACTATTACTCCCCTTTCGTCTATTTCCTAGCCTAACACTTCAAAAGATAAACAGTGATTGCAAAAAGATAAAAAAACTATTAAAATGAAATCCGGGCTACTACTACACACATTTAGCGAACAAAGGAGAATCAAACACACGAAGAGGTGATTTAGACAATGAATTCTCCTAGGGTTGTCATTAGGTCCTAAATTTAGGATGAAATATTGAGATGGTAGCTGGGCCAAGAGACTCCTAAGATAGGTCAACCCCGATGGTCACGGCGATCAACCCCTAATCCGGTAGAAGTATTGGACCGGAATCACATCCGCCCAAATCCTCCTATGATTGCATTAAACTTAGGGAAAACTCTAATTAGGGTCAAACACAATATCTATGTTCATCCCTAATGGTTGGAGGGGTACGAAATACCCGATGGTCACGGTGTATTCATACATGAATCCCTTTTAAGCTTGGTGAGTCTAATACTAGGGCAATGGTCATGCAACCTAGCATTTCCTAGAATTGGCGCACCGAGTTCTCATGCATACCAAGGCATTAAAATACACCAAACATGAACCACAAACTATAAGATTCCATAAAAGAAATACACCATCCAACAATACATCACAAGGATGATCATCCAAATTACAAACAAACAACCCTAGAATTCATCATGTCCAAACCACAAATAAGTTAGTTCCTCATGAAAGAGGAACACTCAAACAAGTTCAAGGAGCAAATATACAAGAAAAGAATGAAGAAACACTCCCTCTAGCTTTGGAAACCCTTGAATGGATGAAGACCTTCAAAATACACCTTGATGTCTTGGATCTTCCCTCCAAATCTTCTCCTTCGATGTGTGCCTCCCTCTTGGTGAAGCTTGCGCCGTAGATCGCCGGAAATGGCCGGCAAAGAAGGTGGGGCGCCGGCCCTAGAAGAGTAGATGATGACCCCCTCAAAGAATGCCCTAACTTTCCTTTATAAACCTCTTTTTCGGGCATCCATACGGGCTGCCTTGCGGGCGCATGCTTGCCCGCAAGGCTCCCAGCCTTTTTCCAGAAAATCCCGTTTCGATGCTACAGTGCCCGCTACAGTAATCATGCTACAGTAATCCTCCTACAGTTTTACTACAGTGATAGAAACTCGAAAACGTCGTATTTGATACGGATTTCTTCCCAAATACGTTCTTGAGCTCATTTTGGCTTATTTAGGGTCTGCAACACAAAATAAAGAGATTTAGACCATAAGAAGGGCATCGGCTCATAAAAAGATAATAAAATAATACAAATTAATACGTATAAAATACGTATACTTAGGCGTTTATCAAACATCCCCACACCTAAGCGTTTGCTTGTCCCCAAGCAAACAAACATGAAGAACAGGGGTAAGAAGATAAACGGCTAAATATACGACCTCAAGCTCAACTGTACAGAACTCCACAAGCACAAATAGACAGAAATCAAGAAGTGAGTTGTTCAAAGTATAAACAAGTAATATCAGCTCTGTATCATCCAAAGTGTTCTTGTGAGTGTGTGTTGACTCCCACCCTGACCTCCACACCCTGGATTACCCAGGATGCTTGTTCACCCCACTCAAATTGAAATTAGTGTTAGAAGTGCTAAAGACCCTCTCAATAGTCAGTTAAACATCTTTTGGTCTCACAACGAAACTTTAACAACAAGTGAAGGCAAAACAGGTTTCAGGCGCCTAAAAGGTCTTCTTTTTTTTTTCTTTTTTTTTTTTTTTGTTTTTTTTTACAAGACGCCTGATCAATTGCCTGCGAAAAACCTCACTTAGGGTTAAAGCAAAAACATGAGACTCAAAAGCTTTTAAAGGACTATTGAAAGAAGAGTTTAGCATCCTAACACAAAAATCAATAAGATGGGTTAGAGCGTCAGAAGTGGGAGTTATAGTGAACAGGTATAAATGTGCACTAAGGATGAAACAGAACTACATTCAAGCACATGTAAAGTACAACTCACTACTATCATTCTACCAAGCTAGGAAGTTCTTAACAATAAGATCATAGCTATCATAGGTAATTCAAGAATGCAATTAAATAAAATACTCCATCCCTACACCTAAAGCTGTACATTGTCCCCAATGTACATAAATCAGCAGTACAGGATGGGAAATAAATATAACAAGAATTAAAAGATGGAGTGAAGAAAACTTCCCCATTTTCTGTTCGGAGTGGACAATACATGCACAAATACGGGGTAAGTTCAATCATCGAAGGGTGGTGAGAGTGAAGCTCCTTTTATGATAATCCTACAAAGATGAAGAAGCAAATCTCATCTCACCAATTCAAAAGTAGGGAGCAAAAAAAAAATAAAAATAAACTAAGTCAAACAAAAACAACAAAGTATCACTCCATGCAAGTTCTCTTCTCAATCTATAAGTGAACAAATAAATTCAAGGGAAATTTTATTGAAAAGTTACTGTAGCACAAGCAGAAATTTTGCAAGAGTATCCCCTTGTTTTTAAAGCCCAAAAATTTACAAATAATGCCTTAAAATGCAATTAAATCAAAGATTAAACATTCACATAACATCTCCCAAAGTTTGAAGCAAGACAAACATGAAAAACAAGAAGAAACATCAAATTTGCTTCAACACACAAGTTAGGGCTTCAAAGCTTGAATCGAAAACGATCGGTGAAGAAGATGATGAAACCTTGAATAAACCACTGGATCCATGTTGCAAAGGTTAGGAGGGGAGTGTAGCGGACGAAAAATGAAGAAAAACGGTGAAAGAATGAGGGAAAACGGATGAGAGATGAGAGAGATATGAGGAAAATGGTGAAGAGCCATATTTAAGAGATGGGCAGCCCGAGCTCCTTGCGGCCTAGCATGCGCCCGCATGCTAGCCCGCATAGGGCTCGGGTTGGCTATGTGGGCAAGCATGCGGGCGCATGCTTGCCCGTATAGATGCCCAGAACCTCCCAACTCAATTTTTTTCAAGTTTTTTCAAGAGATCAAGCTATACACATGAAAGTTTTCCTCCAAACAATCATAAAAACACTCGAAACAAAGCCGAAAACTCACACAAGAATTTGCATTCGAATGTCATCAAATCAAAGGACAAAACCAATAAATTCAAGAACAAGCATGAATCATACTCAAACAAACAACCAAACAATCTAACAATCAAACAACAACGAGTAAAGAAAAACACAAACACAACAATCCATCACACAATTAAAATACGAAAATTCAAAGAACATGAATCTAAAACTTGGGTTGCCTCCCAAGAAGCGCTTGTTTAGCGTCATTAGCTCGACGTACATTGTTCTTACCTTAGGGTGGCTTGAAAATGGTGTGTGTTCCTCCCGGCTAGAAGTGGCATACGAGCTACCAAGAAAATTAAATCGTACCTTCCGGGATGGTGTCAATGTGGAGGTCAAGTATGAATTACCTTTTGGCCTCCATGGAAAGAGCTTCGGCCGTGCATTGTGCAATTTTAATCTTGGCAAATCTTTAGATGGTCTTAGCATTCTTCCCGCCACTTCATTTGTCCCGGCTGAATTTCCTTGGAGCCTCATCAAAAATCGTTTTGGTCTCCAAGAGAATAGGTTAGGATGAAGATTTTTCAAGATCGGCATCGGTGGGTCCTTGGGTGGTGTAAACCTCCTACCCACTTCTCCTTCTTCAACCATTGTCAATCTTCCTTTAATTACCCACAAAAATCGTTTGGGTCTCCAAGGAAATAATTTTGGGTGGGACGTGTCTAGCAATGACATAGGTGGGTCATTGGATGGCTTCAACCTCCTACCCACTTCTTCAATTGTCCCGGAAAATCCTTTTTTGTGCATAATAAATGGATTGGCTTCTATGCAAAGGGCTCGCTCAATTGGTATTTGCACCACCTTTTCTTCTCCTTCAACCTCCACTATACCAAAGTTCTCTTCTATCTCCCTTTCAATGTAGCTCTCTTCTTTTTCATTATTGCTTGTAGTTGGGAGTTCTATTCTTGGCATGAGGATTAATTGTTCAACCCGGCCCTCTAGCTTGTGAAGGGATGCTTGCACATTCAAAAGTGTGGCATGGATAGCCTCAAATCTGGAATTATATTTAGCATCAAGGGATTGAAGTTCGGCAAGAATGGCTTCAAATTTAGTGTTGATGGTGCGAAATCTATGTTCAGTATTCACCATAAATTTGGCCAATACATCCTCAGTAGTATATTTCCTTTCTTGCGGTGTTCCATGTTGAGGACTTGGAGGGGGAATGCACCGTTGCTCTTGAAGTGATTTGTGGTTAATAAATTTGTTGAGTTTCTCCTCAAGAGCATCTATTCGAGCCGCCAAAGCAAAGTTTGGATCATTCAAGGTCAAAGCTCCTTGCATTTGCCAAGATTATTGTACCTCGCACAAAAAGAAAACACAAAGTCAAACAAAGTACAACAAAAGAACTAAGATAAAAAAGAAAATATGTACAACAAGAAGAAGAATGGCTAGAGCAATAGACTATAGGTTTTCCTAGTATCCCTTGTGTCCCCGGCAACGGCGCCAAAAACTTGGTGGTGATCCCGCAAGCGCACGGGGTCGTCAAGTAATAAACCACTCGCGCACGCACGAGTGGGTCGTATTCCCAAGGACCCAAGGAGCTACTATTACTCCCCTTTCGTCTATTTCCTAGCCTAACACTTCAAAAGATAAACAGTGATTGCAAAAAGATAAAAAAACTATTAAAATGAAATCCGGGCTACTACTACACACATTTAGCGAACAAAGGAGAATCAAACACACGAAGAGGTGACTTGGACAATGAATTCTCCTAGGGTTGTCATTAGGTCCTGAATTTAGGATGAAATATTGAGATGGTAGCTGGGCCAAGAGACTCCTAAGATAGATCAACCCCGATGGTCACGGCGATCAACCCCTAATCCGGTAGAAGTATTGGACCGGAATCACATCCGCCCAAATCCTCCTATGATTGCATTAAACTTAGGGAAGACTCTAATTAGGGTCAAACACAATATCTATGTTCATCCCTAATGGTTGGAGGGGTACGAAATACCCGATGGTCACGGTGTATTCATACATGAATCCCTTTCAAGCTTGGTGAGTCTAATACTAGGGCAATGGTCATGCAACCTAGCATTTTCTAGAATTGGCGCACCGAGTTCTCATGCATACCAAGGCATTAAAATACACCAAACATGAACCACAAACTATAAGATTCCATAAAAGAAATACAACATCCAACAATACATCACAAGGATGATCATCCAAATTACAAACAAACAACCCTAGAATTCATCATGTCCAAACCACAAATAAGTTAGTTCTTCATGAAAGAGGAACACTCAAACAAGTTCAAGGAGCAAATATACAAGAAAAGAAGGAAGAAACATTCCCTCTAGCTTTGGAAACCCTTGAATGGATGAAGACCTTCAAAATACACCTTGATGTCTTGGATCTTCCCTCCAAATCTTCTCCTTCGATGTGTGCCTCCCTCTTGGTGAAGCTTGCGCCATAGATCGCCGGAAATGGCCGGCAAAGAAGGTGGGGCGCCGGCCCTAGAAGAGTAGATGATGACCCCCTCAAAGAATGCCCTAACTTTCCTTTATAAACCTCTTTTTCGGGCATCCATACGGGCTGCCTTGCGGGCGCATGCTTGCCCGCAAGGCTCCCAGCCTTTTTCCAGAAAATTCCGTTTCGATGCTACAGTGCCCGCTACAGTAATCATGCTACAGTAATTCTCCTACAGTGTTACTACAGTGACAGAAACTCGAAAACGTCGTATTTGATACGGATTTCTTCCCAAATACGTTCTTGAGCTCATTTTGGCTTATTTAGGGTCTGCAACACAAAATAAAGAGATTTAGACCATAAGAAGGGCATCGGCTCATAAAAAGATAATAAAATAATACAAATTAATACGTATAAAATACGTATACTTAGGCGTTTATCAGTTAACAAAAAAAGACAAGACAATTAGTAGTTTAGAATAGTTAAACAAGGTAAAGAAAAAATGGAAGATAATGAAAAATGATTAGCATACTGATGGGTGCTATGATGTCACCTAAAGATGCAAGTGCACGTGTCGACCAAGTAGTGAAGTGTGATGAAAGCAGGGTTATTGTATTCAAAAGGAATGAGAGTACTAGTAGTTACTGTAGCTATAATTATCTAACATAAATGAACATGTTGCCAGACCATATTATAAAAGAATAAAGATGAAGAACTTGAATTAAATAATAGAAGAAACAGTGGATTAGACTGGGAACTATGACAATAATCTTCCCAAGGTCATACTCTAAAGCACAGGATTCCAGTTATGCTTCTTAGACTAATGATGTCGAGTCTCAAGGAACTCAAATTCCCTAACAATATTCTCATGGTAGTCTGAGACTATTCCTATATAGGGCTCTAGCAAAGAATCCTCTCTATACTAGACAAAATATGAATGCCCTACAGTCTAGGCTTTCCGAATAAGATCAACATTGACTACCGAAAATAGTTCACTCACTCTCTTGATATAAGTAACCTCTAATCCTATGCAACTCCCTAGTAGTGATTTCACTAGGGTCATACGATTGCTCAAAGCTCACAGAAACACAAAGGTAGGATGTCTAATGCAAAGAAGAAAAAGAACGCTCCTTTACCCACAGGCTGACTCTCTCAACTCTCTTTGATCCTTAAAAGCTTGTCACTAACGTGTTTTTCACCACAACATTAGTAATCAACCAAACATACAATCAACTTATCCCTAAATTGGGATTGAACGACAATGTACTTCAAGATTAATAACTTAAATATCATCAACATTCATAAGCATGAGAAGAATCAGAAATACAATGACCTTAGGGTTTTCATGTCCAAGCCCCAAGAGAGGTTTAGCTCCTCATGGAGCAATACAATTCCATACACACAATAGGAACTTAATTTGAATCATAAAACTACTAAAACTCCCTCTAATCCGAAGTTAGAGGTTTGGCGCGAAGTTCTCACCCGAAGTTAGCCATGCGAGCTCTTTCGAGGATGTCGGCACCATGGAAGATGATGGTGATGATGAGGAGAGTCACCAGCATGATCCTTCCCTTCCTTGAGTGTTGTCTTCAAGCTCTAGCCTTGCAGGCTTCATTTTCGTCCAAACCCCCTAGCCTCTTTTTTTTCTCTAAAATTCATAACAGACTCACGTAACCCAAACTCTTTTATACCGCAACCCCTACCGGCTGCATACGAGTGTAAGCCCAAGCGGTAAGGAATGCGTTTTTGTTGGTTACATGCCTTAAGGTCTAGCTTACAGCTGTAAGCTCTGTCGTAAAGTCTTTTATCTTTGTATTATGGTCCCGCTTATAGTCGTAAAGCTGTGACTCGTGATCTTTTCCTCGCCAGCTCTTGCAATCACCCCTTATGGGTGATAAACGTCTAAAAATATGTATTTTATACGTACTTGTGTATAGTTTATTCTCTCTTTATGTTAAGTTGTTTTCTATTTTCTTGTTTAATTTCGTGTATTTGCATTTTCATCTTTTACTCTCGAGTTTGATCGGCTAGACAATATTGCGAGAAGGAAGTAAGGATAGATTCTCGGACCCCAGGGAATACGACCCTCTCACGCGTGCGTGAGAGGTATTACTTGACGACCCATGCGCTTGCGGGACAACCATCAATGGGCATTGTGTTTCTTCCGTAAATGCCTCTAGAGAGCCGTTACGGTCGGACTTATGGTCGTAAGCTGTGCCGATAAGGGTTTTTGACTAGTTCATCTTCCCGATGGCAATATCACTAGAAAACCATCTCCTTCACTTTAGCTCCTAATTTCTCTTTTGTTGCTTTCTTTTGTTTCTAAGCTCCACCTAGTTCCTGCAAATATAATTTACACCCTGTTTAGCATGATTTTCCACATAATCACTCTAGTATAGACTTGATAAGTGGATATAAAATATAGTATAATTATACGCTTATAAAACTCCCCTAAACTTAAGCTTTTGCTTACCCTCATACAAAAGGGAAACATTACACACATAAAGGAATAAGTAAATTACCTCGGGTAATCAGTAGTTGGGAAGTTCAAAAAGTTATTAAGAGACAACAATGCAAGAATACTAAAAATGTTAGAGTCTAGAAACTAGTTGAACCCTATTCACCGTTAATGAGTGTGTGGGTGTCCCAACACTTTCTCGTTCTCTCCCATCAATTGGCAAGACCTTCAAAACAAAATTCACAACAAACTTCATTTGAAAGAGTTGAAATGGTAGCTTCACACATCACCTAAGGTAGCCATTTCTCTCAGGGCCTTGTAGGGTAGCTTTCACATTTAGGGGAGGTAGCTCTTTCCACATTTATTTTTGGGATGATGGTAGCTTTCACACATTTAAAGAAGTAGCTCTTTCTCTCGTTAGGGCATAACTGATATCTGGCTTATCGAGAGTAGCTTCACAAATCTAACAGGGGTAGCTCTTTCTATCTCCTATACACACAATTTGTTTTTTCAAGATTTTTCCTTCACAAATATTGTATTTGAAGTTCAATGAACATTAAACTTCAAAAAGTCATGCACAGTTTAAGTTGCTACAAAAGTGGAGTTGTGTGCTAAAAGTCAGTGCAAAAGTAGAAAACAAATAGAGCCCAAAACTGAATATTATAGCATGTGTCCACCCTGAACTATGGAACTCCAACTAATCATTTGAATACATCTTCGTCGGTAAAACTAAGTGATGCATAGAGTGTAACTCATTACAGTTATTTAATCCCCCTTATAAGTGCTATGATGAATGTATTTGATAATTATTATTTAAAACACTTTCCATGTATTATTGGATATATTATTGAATTTAATGCTTAATTTTCTTTTATTTCGTATTCATGGTAGAATGAAGACATACAAATCAAGAGGAACAAGTTCAAGGCGATTTGGGCTAATTTTGGGGGTGGGACTTACAGGTGTTCTTACGGTACTGTAGCAAAACACTGTAGTAAATCACTATTCCTGACACTGTGTTATGGGCACTTACGGGTGTTCTTACGGTGCTTATTTTGCTTGTAAATTAGTTGGATAATCTCTATTTTGTTTCTATAGGATGCCAATCAAGAAACTAGCCTCCAAGAGACCTAGGAGGGAACCTTCCCCTCCCGTCCATGAACCCCAATTTTCCAAGGAAGAACACAAGACGCGCTACGCACTCCTATCACAAAAAGGGTTCGGCACGGTGAGGAAGATTGATTGGGAAGCTTTGAGCACTTTGGGAGTAGATGGCATGGTGTTGGAGCTTATTTCCCACGGTAGTTGGGATAGATTGTTTTCGATTGAAGAAGCCACATTCAAGGAACTTACCTTGGAAGTCCTTAGCTCCATAGAGATGGTCAAGGCATATCCGTTCACCCACCAATCAAACCATGTCACTTTTCAGGCTTTTGGAAAGAAACACCGTGTTTCGGAGGATGATATTGGTGTGTATTTGGGGCTATATACAGAGGCTCAACTACGATCATCCGCATTCAAGCAATCCATTGATGAAGTTCCACAGTTGAAAGCGAACACATCTTATTGGCATTCCATCTCTGCTAGCTCTAGAACACGGAAGGCATCCCAACTCACAAACCCTGCTCATCGAATTATCCATGCTCTTCTGACTAGGAGTATTGGGGGCAGAGTTGACTCTACTGGGGTAGTGACGCGCCACGATCTGACTATGCTTTACAGCATCATTGAGCGTCAGCCTATCCATATGGGACACTTAATAGCGGAGACCCTTTCCCATCAGGGTAAGTTTGTTCGTTTGGGCGCTATCTTCGCTGGACCCTACATCAATCGACTTATCCGGGGCATGGGACTTATTGAGCACAAAAGAGGCATGACAGTGGTAGGATCTATTGCTTCCTTAGGGATACAAACACTTGTCTCCATTGGGATCGTTGAGAAGCGGGGAAGCATTTATCGCCTTGCCCAGCGGCAAGGATCACATTCACAGGACCCAGGCACCTCACATGACACTGAGACTGAGTCAGAGCCTGACCAGGATGCTGGGGAGAGTTCGCCATCATTGACAGCCAGGTTTGAGTCATTTCGCACAGAGGTCCAGCAGCAGATTCAGAGCCTTGAGCGAGGACAGAGGGAGATCATCACGGCACAGCAGCGGATTGAGCGCGACCTATCCGAGCTCCTAACCATTGTTCGCAGCTTATCCTCATCGACCTCTGCTGCCACTACTTGCGCCGCATCATCACTTTAGACCCATGACACGACCTTGTTTATTTTCTTTCTTTTGTTCTTCGTTGTTTGTTGTTCAGACTTGTACTTTTGAGTTAGCTAGGGCTCATCCCTACTAAACTCTTTTGTTATTTATGTTGGAGCTCTCTTTTTCTTACTTTATTTCTTTTTCCTCTTGAAAAACTTTGAATGATGATAAGCTCCTTGCTCTTTTCAGGGTTATTAATTTTGGGAGCTTTACTTGTGTCGCCCTCCTTAGGTGATATACTCCTGCTCCAAGTGGAACAACTGAGAATCACACCAAGGAATCAGGGAAGTTTCTTCACCCCCATTATTTGCTTATCATTTTCATCCCCCACATTATTCTGCTGACTTAGATACATTGAGGACAACGTATCACTTTAGGTGTGGGGATGGTTGGTTATTTCCTTAGAATGTTTTATATTTGTGCATGCTTGTTACCTATGATGGCTATGATTATTTTGTTAAAGGACTTCCTAGCTTGGTAGAATGATAGTAGTGAGCTGTACAAAGACCTGTACTTTAATGTAGCTCTGTTTCATCTTTAGTGCACCTGTATACATGCTCACGATCACTTTCACATTGTACACTCTAACCAACCCATCTTAATGACTTTGGCATTAATTTGTTAAATTCTTTCTTCAATGCACTTTTAAAAGCTTTTAAGTTCCTTTATTGTTTTCTCCAACCTAAGTGAAGTTTTCGTAGGTAGTTTATTAGGGATCGAAAAAAAAGGGTCTATGTCAGTATTCCTCTGCTTTTTAAGCATGAATGCGTATATGTAGATTGTAATCGATTAAGAGGGTGACTCTTGTGCCTGGCCAGCATGTGCATCCATCTCGA
This sequence comes from Dioscorea dumetorum, assembly GCA_902712375.1. Classification (NCBI taxonomy): domain Eukaryota; kingdom Viridiplantae; phylum Streptophyta; class Magnoliopsida; order Dioscoreales; family Dioscoreaceae; genus Dioscorea; species Dioscorea dumetorum. Next base: position 176,008 of record CACTHL010000205.1, on the reverse strand, counting down.
AAGATTTTTGTGCGAGTCTATGTTAGGCGGACCCAGAAAAGAAAGAATTTGTGTTTATTTGTGTGTGAAAGAAATAAAGTTTCCATTTTGATCCCTAGAACCTGTTTTATGGTCACTTAAGAGTTGGAGTTGTATTTAGGAACCAAAGGACTTTAACTAAGCATTGAGGAGGTCTTTAACACTCTAATGCCATCTTCATTATGTGTGGGGTGAATGGTCATCCTGGGGTAATCCGGGGTGTGGAGGTCAAGGTGAGAGTCAGCACACACACACATAGGGCACTGTGGATGAACCCGAGCTATTATCACCTCATTATCCATTAAACAACTCACTTCTTGATTCATGTCCATTTGTGCTTGTCGAGTTCGTTAATTTTGAGCCTGAGGTCGTATTTTTACCCGTTTATCTTTTTTCCCTTGTTCTTCATGTTTGTTTGCTTGGCGACAAGCAAACGCTTAGGTGTGGGGATGTTTGATAAACGTCTAAAAGTACGTATTTTACATGTATGTTTTGTGTATTATTTTCATATCTTATTATTGAATCTATGCCTTTTCGGTCTAAATTGCTTTATCTTTGTATTTCAGGCCAGCCAGAAGCCTTGGGGACTCAACGACGAGATGGGGAGCGAATTCGACACCAAAACAGCATTTTCGAGACAGGATACTGTAGAACGGTGCTGTAGCATTCACTGTAGCAGTTACTGTAGCTCATCGCGGACTTCTCGGCAGAAAAGAAGAAATCCCGAGGGGTCAGCATACCGGCTGTATGCTGACCCGTTTACCCATCGGGATTTGGGGTTTTAAGGGCAATCTAGGGCATTTTGAAGAGAACTTTTGCATCTTCTTGGAGAGAGCTTTTGGGGGGAAAAGGAGGCTAGGGTTTAGACATCACTTCCACACCATTTTGGAGGGCAAAAGGCGAGGAAATCCGGGCTTTCTTAGGTGAGGAGAGCAAGATCTAGGAGGATCTACTTCAAAAGCTTCATTGTTTGGAGGTTGAAGACAACGGGAAGCCACCCCTTCGAGTGGCGTCTTCGGAAGGTTTTCTCCGGGGATTCAAGCGGCATTCGGCCTTCACCATTTGAGGGAGTGTTCCTCATGTTTATTTTAGTTATTTGCATGGTTTGTGTGGTGGATTCGTTGAACATGAACAACTAAACCCCAAGGTCACCGGATGTAGGTGAACCTTGGGGGCAAAACTTGTGATGTTTTGGATTAGTTGAGTTATCTATTGTATGATTGGCTTGTTGTGATCCTTGTTTGGTATTCTTGATTGTTTTGGTACATGTGCTTAATTGATGTATCAAATTCTTGGTAGCACTTTGTAGCATGACCATTGCCGTAGTGCTAGACTCTACCAAACTTGGAAGGGATCATTGTATAAATACGCCGTGACCATCGGGTATTTGTACCCTTCCATTTCTAGGGTTGAAAACTAACTAGTGTTTCCACCCTAACTTGAGGAAACCATCATTCGCCTTGCAACCGTGTGAGAGGTTGAGTGGAAGAAATTCCTTATTCAACACTTGTACCGGGTTAGTGGTCAATTGCCGTGACCATCGGGTTGACCTAAGTTAAGGTTTTCTCGGTCCAACTAGCCACATACTTAATTTCTCATTATCCTACTCACTTGAGTAGCCCCCTAGGGGATCGTCATCCGATACCGTTTTCCATCCCTGAGCATCTCCTGTGTTTTACTTTAGTCGCATTTATTTAGATAATTTCTCGTGTAGTTTGTTTCTTTTCTTTCTTATTTATTCTCTTAAAATGGAATCAGTGAGCTAAACAACAAGTGAGAAGTGAGTAAGGTAGCTCCTCGGGCCCTTTGGGAGTACGACCCACTCGTGCGTGCACGAGTGGTTTATTACTTGACGACCGCGTGCGCTTGCGGGTGTTCACACTTTCCGTGTCGATCAGTCATTCTTATTGTTTCGCGCCTTTTCTTATTAATAGTATTAATTATGTTTTCTTCTCTATTTTCAATTTCAAAATCAATTGTCATTATTAGCTAGATAGTAGAAAAAGAGTGAGTACATATATACTAAGTCTCTGTGGATTCGGCCTAGCTTTGTGCAAGTATTACAACAATCGAGCGTACGCTTGCGTTCGAGTTGCTTCATGTTACGTAGTAATTCTATCGATTAATTACTTCCCCAGTTTAACAGATGATGAATGGCTATGTGACCGGGGTGGTGCAAGTCCCTTTGGTGTCTAGTTAAGTGAGGATCCACTTCAAGTCAAGAAATGACCTAGTGACTGACCCCTTTGTGATTGAGGGTGGTGGGTATTGCAATTAATCATGTGAAGCCAAAGGCATACATTAAAGCTCAATGAAAGTAGCAGAAAATAAAATAAAACAAGATACCAAAAATCAATAAACATTCACTAATAGTTAAAATAAATTCAAAATACTACAGGTCCAATCCTTGCCAAAAATGAATATAAATGGAAATAACAAAAAGAAAAGTAAGACTCTGGCTAGTGGTCTGTCTCGACATCAGAAGCGTGACAAGCGGCGGATCAGTAGCAGTTGGAGGGGCAAGGACCAGCTAGGTGAGTAGCGTCAGAAAATGACTAAGGTCGGCTTCCATCCATGCCACAAATGCCATAATCTGTTGCTGGTTCACCCACCGAACTCTCTTCTTAGCTTGTATTGCCTCCAACTACTTGTGGACTCTTGGTTGGTGTCGGGCAAGTGTTGTTGGGCTGGTAAGTGTACGTGCCGATCAAGTAGTAAAGTGTGTATGAAAGCAGCGTTATCAAATCCACAGTGAATGAGAATGCTAGTAATTACTCTAGTTAGAATTATCTAACCTAATCAAGAAAGTTATAATGATAATGCATTGAGTAAAATAAAGAAATGAACAATTGAAGTAAAAAAGAGAAAAGACCGATGGATAAGTCGGGGATACAACGACAATGATTCCTCAGGGTCGTACTCTTAAGCATAGGATTTTAACTATGCTTCTTATACTAATAAAGTTGAGTCGCTAGGAACCTACAATTCCTTAGTAAATATATACTTATCACCGATCCGACGAGTTCTCACGACCACCATTAGTTGACAAAGAGGGAGTTTTACAATGCATTTCGATTATTGTAATTCTTATCTTGTACCTTTCATTTTCTTGATGTCGAACTAAAATCCCAAGGTCACAGGGCAATCTGATGACCCTTGGGAGGATAACTTGTATGGATGGTTGAATATTTATTAAATTGAATGTCGGGTTGAATTTATATTATGATTCTAATTTATTGTTTTGTATGTTCATTCTACAATGGATGGATTCCGTAGAATTGATCTTGAATGTTATTTGTAGAGTGGGATGCTTGCACGAATTGGATTCCTTGTATTGCTACACTGGAGGTTCCGGGTGCCGATAGCAACCCGTATTAGGGTACAATCTAGATAGAGATTCTTTGTGCCCATTGACATCAGGGTATCCGAAGATCAGAACCCCTATGGAATTTGGACTATCATCGGAGGTTCTGGGGTAGTCGATTTTAGAATTTCATAGATAAAAAATCTAGCCAACTTCATGCTATCTTAGTTCACCGTTTATACTTGTTATTCTCCCGAGGGGATCCTTGCCCAAGGCTTTTCTTCTCGCTTGTTTTATCCTTTCAGTTTTCCATGTGCGGTGTTTCTTTCCATATTTTAATTATGTGATTATTAATCTAAAAACAACCACATTCGATTGATTAACTGGACAGTGCCATGAATGAGGAAGTAATACGCCCCTTGCATATCGGCAAGTGCACGGGTCGTACAAGCAGTATAATGTACCTAATGTGGGGTCAGGTAGTTGAATCCGCAGAGACTGGTATAGCTTCCAATACTCTCTCGTTGCTTAGTATCTAATCGATCAACAATTGGGATTGAATTGAGACTAAAAGTCTAGGGACGTGGGTAAAAAGGAGAAGGAGGAAACAAAACAAAGGAAATTTCTAGTGAAATGCTCGATAGGGGAGTTGATACGCCCGTGCGTATCGCAAGTGCACGGGTCATATAAGTAGTACAATGTACCCGGAGGGTTAGGTAGTGGAATCCACAAGGACTGGTGTATCTCCTAATACTCTCTCGCTGCTTAATATCTAGTCAATTAAAAGTGAGATTAAGGGGTCTAAGGCCTAGGCAGGAAAGAGAAGGGGAGAGAAGAATCACCGGGGAAAATGATCCTGGGTTGCTCAATTAGGGGGTAGGGCCCTAGGTTAGTCCCTTGGTGAGGTTCAAACTTAGATTATAGCAGGGTTTATCAGGAATGTCTTAATAAACCTATGTTCGAAAGTCTTGTTGTGCTATGCGGAAGATACATGCAGTGGGGTTGAAGGTATGAGCAGATTCCTATCTTCTCATATCATTCGTCAAGATATACGAGCTAAGTGAAAATCATGCATCTCAAAGCATTCAAACCACTCAACAACCAACAATTAAGCAATCAAACAAAGATCTAACAAGGTGAAATAAAGACCTCCATAAATGCTGTAATAATTGAATCCAAGTTCAGCCAACACGCAAGTTCCTAACCCAGGGCACCCAAAAGGGTTTAGCCCCTCATAGGTTCAATCAACAAGAAGATAACTGAAGAAACAAATACAATAAAAATCAAAAACTCCTTATTTGCTTCCATCCTTGTTGAAATCTGACGTTTTGATGTCGCTAGGATTGCCCCCTCCAATTGGCCTACAATTCGCGCTTTAATCCTCTCCTGATGATGATGATGTCTGTATAAACTTCACCCCTTGGCCTCTAGCCGCCTCTCTCTGCCAAAAGTCTCTCAAAAATCTAACTTTCAATGCTTATAACCTAACTTTCGACTCGAGCACGGCCATGCTTAAGCCGTGCTTCAGGCCTGCAGATTGCGGGAAAATAAACAGCTTCAGCGAGTCTGCATTTTTCGCCAAGCAGTGAACTGCACAGCCGGAACATGCCCGTGCTTGAGCGGTGCTCGGTTTTGCACGCCCGTGCTCCGGCACTCGATCGTGCTTCCTTGTGCTTGCAAATTCCCGTGAACCGCACGCTTAAGAGCACACCCATTCTTAGGCCGTGCTTGCCTTGATGAACTTCCCTTTTAGGTCCTTTTGTCGTAAATTCTTATCTAAATCACTCCTAATTGCTCCAAAGACCTAAATATCTGCACAATAAATTCAAAATACCTTAAATAGCACCGAACTAGAAAAATAATTGCAAAAGGACAAATAAATAGCGGGTATAATGTGTATAAAATATATATATATATAAAGCACTCATCAGGAGTAGGGCCCCGGGTTGATCCCTCGGTGATAAATTGTATTCAAGCTTTTTGCAAGGCTTATCAGGTACATCTATGAAACCTATGTGTGATCTAGGAGCTTTTTGGCAGCTATTGCTATGATAAACATCAAGATAGCGATTATACTGTGAGGTTCAAGCATTTCGAGGTGGTAATTACACTACGGTAATTACGCTAAGGCGAAAACACACACCAAGTTTATAATCACACTATGCAATCATGCGCATCAAGTTATGCAACACAAGATTTAATATAGAGAATACTAAGACAAAATAAGCATTACAAAAAAACCATTCAAAACAACCATTTAACCAAGTTCACAACCCCGGGCTCCCGAGACACTTAGCCCCTCATGGGTTCACTCAACTCGGAAATACAGAAAAAAACAAATACAAAGAAATACAAAGACTCTCTATTTGCTTGCATCTTCGTCGAGCTCCGAGGATCTAAATTGATGAGAATCCACCCTTGATATTGGCCTATAATTGGCGCTCGAATCCTCTCCTCAAAGTGGTGAAATATGTATAGAGGCTCCTCTCTTAGCCTCCAACCGTCGCTTAGACCAAAAGCCCCTTCAAGCCTAACTTTTGGTGCTTTTAACCTAAGTTTTGACCAAAGCGATGGCGTGCTTGGGTCATGCTTCAGGGCGTGCAGTTTACGGGCAGTTGAAGAATTCTAGCAGTTTCTGAATTTTTGCCAAGCTGTGAAGTGTACGGGGTGGAACACACCCATGATTGGGCCGTGCTCTCATCTGCACGACCATGCTCTGAAAGTTGTGACCATGCTTATGATTTCTTGAATTTTCTATGAGTTGCAAGGCTAAAGTGCGCGGTCGTGCTTAGACAGTGCTTGCCTTGACGAACTACCCTTTAGGTCATTTTTTATGAATCTTCTTCAAAAAGACTTATAGTTGCTCTAGGACCTAAATATCTACACAATAAACAAAAAATGCATCAAATAGCACCCAAAGTGTAAGAAGGAATAAACTATCAGTGGAAGAAGCTTGTATCTGTGAGTGTGTGGCTGAGAAGGAAATGGATGTACGAAGCATTAGACCGGTCCGTGCTAATTGACACACCCTTGCGTGTGTACTCCGCAAGTGCACGGGTGTCGAAGTAATAAAGTACCCAAACGGGTGGGTAGTCGAATCCACAGGGAGTAGACGTAAGAACAATCACACTTTGTTAAGTAGTTAAAGATAAACCAATTGTTGTTGTGAAAGAAAATAAAGTAAGAAAGAAATAGAAATAAAGTGATGAAAAGAAAAGCTAGGGTATGGAAATAGATCAATAAGAAGATGGGGTACTCGGACAATACTCCCCCTAGAATCCTTGTTTCAAGTGCAAGACTTCAAATACTCTTATTCAATAGAGATTTCAAGAGTCGTGGAATCCAAAGATACAAGGTCCCAAATCTAAAATCAACCTTGACTAGTCCCCTACGAGGTCCCGGCGGAGAGAAGACTCTCGACACCTCACACCACGTATGACTGCGCTATGCTCTAGGGATTCCAAGTGGTAAATCCTATTCCCAACTATAGATTGATCCCTTTGGTCCAGGCGAAAGATCCCTAATCACAAATAAGTCCCGGCGGAAAGATCTCTCTCAACACCTAACTCTCTTTGAGATCGAAGGTAATACTTGGAATAAGAAGGTAGGGAAAACCACACCGGAAGGGAAAGGGGACGTGTCACTACCTCTCAACTCACCCTCTCAACCCTCTTCAATCTTGGTTAATCTAATCCTAATGGTGATGGTCACTCGTCAAAAGGATGATTGGATTAGCTCTCAACCCTAGTGTCACTCTAAGGGAGAAACAATTAAGCATACAAGATTGACACTCAAATTCAAACTCAAATTGAATAAAAGCATTAAAGTCAATGAAACATAGGAAATCTAGAGTTTACAAGTCCAAGTACCCACTAGGGGTTTAGCCCTCCATGGAGCAATACAAGTTCATCAAAATAAATGAAGACAAGTGCAAGAAATCCATAAAGAAAACCCCCTTAAGCTTTGTGTTGATAGACTATGGGAACTCCTCCTTCTTCTCCAAAGATGTCCTTCCTCCAAGCCTAAGCCACACCTCGTCGAATCGAGTCATCGAAGGCTCCCCCAATAGCTCTCCTTGGAAGGGATTGATGATGAAATCGGTGGAGAAACGCCCCCAAAGTGTAGCAAGAACCTCCTGAACCCTAGCCGTCACTCCCCCTCGAAGTTGGAAGAAGCTTTCCTAAATAACGCTTCATAACGGCTTTATAATTGGCCATCTCGAGGATCCACACGGGCGTGTGGATAAGCCACACGGCCGTGTGGAAATTCCACACGCCCATGTGGATTTTCTGCCCTGTGGAAACTTCATACTAGTCCCCGATTTCGCCCGTTTCTTCTCCTGAGGTCACATGGACGGACACATGCCCATGTGAAAGGTCATGTGGCATTTCTTGATGATGGGAAAACCTTGGAGATCTTTTGAAATCTTTGAACAAATCGGAACAAGCGAGCATGACTGCCTTCGTGTCCTTCTACAAGAGTTGTCTTGAAGTCTTTAGAAGTTGGCACATACCCCCTCGTTGGAACCCGATTTGTGTCTTGAACTTCGTAATTGCACAAAAGAGCTCCACTTGGTACCATTATGACCTAATCTTGCCTTTATTCACGTACCATGTCTTCACAACCCTAATTGCATGAAAGAACACCAAAGCACACGAAATTAGCGATAAAACCTGAGAAATGTGATGCTCATGCGTGGAAAACATTTCCAAAAGTATATACATGCAAGCACTTATCACTAATCATTGCCAGCAAGCCTCTTGAGGCTTTCCAGATTGTTAGGCGATCAACAGGGCGTCATACGCGGGAGTTCAAGTGAACTCCTCATTGTAGAGCCTGAGTCTGATAGAGAACTCCATCAAAATCATCCGATGGAGGGCCCCGAACATTTGAAACTGAATGGTGACGGCACGGTGGTAACTGATGGGGCCCCTGGGCATCTCAAATGTGGCTAGCATCTCCAGGGAAATCTCATGAAATGATGGGTCACTAATGGAGAAGGGCCACTCCCATGCTCCCGCTCCCAAGTACCGTTTAACATTGTTGGCCAGACCAACCTCCCTCAGCACCATCCAGTTAAGGGCTCTCGACACGTTGAACCACTTGGCGCTCAGGCGGGGTAGTGCTCCCGATGAAGGGGGAGCACCAAACCTCGGCTTGGTGGGTGTGGATGGGGTGGAGATCTCCCCTCTAGGCCTCTTCGATGAAAGGCCGGATGTGGTAGCCTTCCACGGCATGATCTGAAGATGAAACAATTACAAATTAAGAAGAACAATGCAAGCACGGGCGTGCTCAATGAAGCACGCCCGTGTTTCTTGAAAATCGTCATCCCCGCTGAGCCTACCTTTAAATCAATGGTACAAACAAGTTTAGAATGCGAAAATTTCTCTAATTTGGTTTTAGCATGCAAAACAAAGTTCTAGACATGATTTGCAACCGTTCAAGCAATGTTTGTCTGAAAAACGACAAATTAATAGTTAACCTACCGCTCGTCAAAGGGGAAATTTGGGCGAGGGACAAGAACTCCTACAAAACTCACCAAAACCAGCGATTCGCGAGTAGGGAGATGCAGACAAGACGAGGGAAAAGGAAAAACTCAAGCATGGGTGCAAAGAGACGGCCAGAGGCGCTATTTAAAAAGAAGAGTCGCCCGAAAGATGCACGGTCGCGCCTAACGGCCTAAGCACGGCCGTGTTACCCGTGTGTTTAGCAAAATAATAGAAAATTTTGGGCAACACGGCCATGTTGGTCCCATGTTCAAGGTCGTGTTGTTCATAGGTGTTCAAACTCAGAAGAACACAGCACGACTGTGCTCTAAGCACAATCAGTGTGCTAGAAGAGAACACGTTTAGGGCACGGCCATGCTTCAACTGTGTTGCCTGGAGAAAACACTTAATCTACCTTTCTGTAAAGTGCACGGCTATAAACAAGGCCGTGCTTTACCTGTGTTTGGCTTGAGAAGCCCTCCAGGCTTCTTCTTCCCTTGAATTACTCAACTTAAAGACATGTACTCTAAAATGCCGGTTAACATTATAAGCTCAAACAACCAAGAGACTCAAGAGTGCACAACCTAACAAGTAAAACATGAAAACAAAACACGAGAACAACACACACAAAAATAAATAAAGAAGAGAAACGCAAAAACAAACGAGCTGAACTACTTCGGTTGCCTCCCAATGAGCGCTTGTTTAATGTCATGAGCCTAACCTACCTGTCCTTACCTCACGAAGGTTTAAGAACATAATTCTTCTCCTTGTAGCCTATAGCACAATCACGAAAATAGGGGGTTGGTAAATTGATTAAATGCATCTCACCCACACATAAAATAGCATAACGATCGTGGGTTGTAGTGGTGGGTGGCTTCTTCTTTCTGGTAGAGCCTTTCTTCCACCATTTCTGAGCCCAAGATGGCTTCCCCTCTGAGGGAAGTCACGTCAGATTTCCAATCAAAGGAAGCTCAACAGTATGAGCTTCTTCCATCAATGCAACAGCTTCATCTGGGGGCTCCTCCCCCAACAATTCCTTGAGCTCATCCCTCAACCATATTTCCTGCATATATTCATCAACAAAGATTATCTACTATATCCAAAACATAACAAGTCTCATCAGAATTCATAGAATGCCGCATGGTGTCCTTCAATTTGAACACCACTTCCTTGTCTCCTACTCGTAGCACCATCCGACCATCCTTGACATCAATGATCGCTTCTGAAGTTCCAAGGAATGGTCACCCCAAGATCAGGGGCACTTCAGCTCAGTCATCCAAATCTACAATCACAAAATCCATGGGGAATATGAACTTATCAACTTTTACTAAAACATCTTCAATAATACCTATGGGATAGCGAGTAGAACGATCTGCAAGTTGGAGTGTCATTTGGGTGGGATTAAGATCCCTAAGTCCCAATTTCTGAAAAATCTTGTAGAGCATCAAATTAATACTTCCCCCAAGTCAGCAAGTGCTTTTTCATCCATTATTCCCCTGATAGTGCAAGGGATGATAAATCCCCCTGATCTTTCTCTTTCTTGGGACCTTGTTGGAGATGATGGCGGAGCATTCCTCGCTCAAAGTGACGGTTGAAACTGCCTCTAACTTCCCCTTATTTGTCAATAACTCCTTGAGGAACTTAGCATACTGGGGCATTTGAGCGAGGGCTTCAACAAAGGGGACATTGATATACAACGCTTTAAACATGTCCAAGAACTTCTTGTATGCTCCTCCTGTTGATCCTTCCTAAACTTGGCAGGATAGGGTAAGGTCGGTCGATATTCTAGCAATGAATCATTTCCCTTTACCCTTCTCCATCTTCTTCAAATTTGAATCAGAATCATCATCTTTCCCAACGACTACCATGTTAGGTTCAAGTTGCTCCTCTTCTTATATTGAAATAGATGGGATTCCAGCTCCTTGACACTTCTCAACGTCACTGCTTTAAGTGACTCCAGGGGGTTGATTTCTGTATTACTTGGTAACGATCCTTGGGGCAGCTCGGCAAGAGACTTGGCAATCTGCACCACTTGATGTTCCAGGTTCTACAAGGATGCTTGCTGATTGCGTATTAACTCTTCATGGTTTGAGAGTCGAACATCAGTGGACTGAATATACCTCACCAAATGGGTCTTGAGTGTCTGCCCCTTATTCTCTTGAGGTGGCGCTCTAGGGAACTAAGACTGTTGCTACTGTTGTGGTGGCGGTGGACGCTACTGTCCTTGTGCTGGTTGACTTCATGAGAAAATGGGGGGTTCCTCCACTCAGGGATATAGGTACTGCTATAGGGATTGTTTTGATACCTGTGATTTTGCCCAATGAAATCAATCTGCTCAGTACTCGCACCTTCATCAGAATAGCAACTGGGTCCAGCTTGACCTCCTCAATTATCACGACTCATCACAGGAATTAGTGGTTGTACTTACATCGTATCCAACCGCTTGGAGATGGCTTCAACTTGTGCCCCCAGAGTAGTCAGTGCATCCACTTTATAAATGCTAACAGCCTTGACTTGCTTGTTCCTTTCAAAACTCCACTGCGATCCATTAGAATCCATGTCTTCGATGAAATTCTGCGCTTCCTCAGATCGTTTACTGCACAAAGAACCCTCATTTGCTGCATCTAACATTTGCTTGGTAGCAATGTTTAGCCTATTGTAGAAAATCTGGATTTGCATCCACTCTACTATCCCATGCTGCGGGCATTTTCTCAACATATCCTTGTATTTCTGCCAAGTATCATATAAGGTTTCAGGCTCTAGCTATCGTAATGAAGAGATGCCGCTTCTTAATTTGGTGATCTTGGCTGGAGGGAAGTATCGAGTAAGAAATTTCTCCGCCAATTGAGCCGAACAAGTGACGGAACCCACCGGCAAGGAACACAACCATTACTTGGTCCGTCCTCGCACCGAGAACAGCAACAGTCGACGACGTACTGCATCCTAGGACACGTTGTTCGTCTTGAACGTATCACAGATTTCCATGAAACTAGATAAGTGAGCATATGGGTCTTCATCTTGGAACCCATCAAAATGGCACATTTGCTGCACCATCTGAAATGAAGTTGGGCATCAATTCAAAGTTGTTCACAGTTCGCCGCAACAGGAGGGCGAACGATACTTGATCCTGACCCTTCTAAGTTCGGACTTGCATAATCCGAGATGCTACGTTGATTGCCGGCCATGCTTGGTTCTTGATCCAGTTCAATGCTAATCTCAACTGCCCCGGATTCCCTAAGACTGACTTGTCTTAATCTCCATTGAAATGTGCGATCAATATCGTGGTCTGGGCTAGCCAGTAGAGATGAACTGCTGCAAGTTATACACTGCACCTTCATAAAAGAGAAAAAGAGTTAAAGCAAATAACAACAGAAAATATGCACATAAGTAAGTAAATAAAAAAGGGACAAAAACAAGAATGAAGAAATGCAAACTAAAACCAAAGAACGAAAAAAAGCGAAACAGGAAAATAAATGACTAGATTACTTATACTTGAAAATTTCCTAAAAGTTGCCAGTCCCAGGTAACAGTGCCAAAAACGTGATACACCCTTTGCGTATCAGTAAGTGCACGGGTCGTACAAGTAGTATAATGTACCCAATGTGGGGTCGAGTAATCCAATCCACAAACACTGGTATACCTTCAAATACTCTCTTGTTGCGTAGTATCTAATCGATCAACAATTGTTGAATTGAGACTAAAAGTCTAGGGACGTCGGTAAAAAGAAGAAGTAGGAGACAGAGGAAATTTCTAGTGAAATGCTCGATAGGGGAGTAGGGCCCGGGTTGATCCCTCGGTGATAAATTATATTCAAGCTTTTTGCAAGGCTTATTAGGTACATCTAAGAAACCTATGTGTGTTCTAGGAGCTTTGTCGCAGGTATGGCTATGATAAACATCAAGATAGCAATCATACTGTGAGGTTCAAGCACTTCGAGATAGCAATTACACTACGGTAATTACGCTAAGGCAAAAATACACACCAAGTTTATAATCACGCTATACAATCATGCACATCAAGTTATGCAAGACAAGATTTAACATAGAGAATACTAAGACTCCATAAGCATTACAAAATAAGCATTCAAAACAACCATTTAACAAGTTCACAACCCGGGGCTGCCGAGAGAGTTAGCCCCTCATGGGTTCACTCAACAAGGAAATAAAGAAAGAAACAAATACAAAGGAATACAAATACTCCCTATTTGCTTGCATCTTCATCGAGCTCCGAGGATCTAACTTGATGAGAATCCACCCTTGATATCGGCCTACAATTGGCACTCAAATCCTCTCCTCAAAGTTGTGAAATATGTACAGAGGTTCCTTCCTTAGCCTCCAGTCGTCGACTAGACCAAAAGCCCCCTTCAAACCTAACTTTTGGTGCTTTTAACCTAAGTTTCAACCTATCCACTGGCATGCTTGGGCCATGCTTCAGGGCGTGCTGTTTACGGGTAAGTAAGAATTCTAACAGTTTCTGAATTTTCGCCAAGCTGTGAAGTGCATGGGCTATAACACGCCCTTGCTTGGGTCGTGCTCTCATCTGCAAGACCGTGCTCTGAGAGCTGTGACCATGCTTATGATTTCTTGATTTTCCTGTGAGTTGCAAGGCTAGAAAGCACGGCGGTGCTTAGACCCTGCTCGCCTTGACGAACTACCCTTTAGGTCATTTTGCTGTGAATCTTCTTCAAAAACACTTATAGTTGCTCCATGAGGTAAATATCTGCACAATAAACCAAAAATACCTCAAATAGCACCGAACTAGGAAGATAATGTTTAAAGTACAAAAAAATAGTAGCTATAAAACGGGTAAAATATATGTATAAAATGCACTCATCAGGAAGTAATAGTATTTCTCGGGCTCCAGGGAATATGACCCTCTCATATTTGCATGAGAGGTTTATTATTTGACGATCCTTACACCTGTGACCGGGGAGTCATGTGCACGCTTTCTAGTGTGTCACGTGCTCACTTATCAGAATGCAGGATTTAGCTCAAAATTATTGGCGCTATAAGGGACCGAACAATGTTGGACTGGGTTCTCCTCGTCACTGGGCAAGTGACACGCCCCTATGCGTATACAGAATCCGCAAGTGCACGGGTCTCAAAGTTGTAAATAACAGAATGGTCGGGTTATTGTATTCACAGGGAGCTCACAAGTACTCGCTACTATCTTAATTCGATTATCTAGCCTTATACTTGAAATGATTGCTTGGGATGGGGTTTTAAATAACGTAAACACCGAAAGTGCAAGAAGGAATAAACTATCAGTGGAAGAAGCTTGGGTACTCGAACTATGATTCCCTTAGGATGTTGACCAAATAAGCACTACGGAAATCTAACTTTTCTCTAGCTCTTCTCTCTTAAAGGTAATTGTTAAACCAAAGGAATCCTAAATTTCCCTAATCCCGTTTGCACGGCAATTAGAGTCTTCTTCAAAGCAATCCCCCTATTTGTAACATGTCACATTACAAGAGATTATAAAAGAGAACACAACTCTAGGGATTCCTTTTAAGATCAACTGGGTACCCGCAGTAGACTAGCTCTTTTGCAACACCACTAGTCTCTAATCAAGAATAAATTCTAACATGACCTGTCACATCCAAGATTCTACACAATTGCATTAATCACTGGGAACTCTAAGGTAGGTGTTGATCACCTCATTGGGGAAGCGGACAATCTTGTACCTAAGACTTACTCCTTCACCCTCTTAATCCTCACTAGAACTATCCTAGTGGGACCTTCTTCCTAGAACATTCAAAAGAAGAATCTAAGTTATCACATATACAGATTCGACACAATAATTCCACGAGGGAAGAACTTAACAAGAAACCTTCAAGCAAGAGAGATTGAGAAAATAAATCCAAATAAAATTAATACATCCTAAGGTTCAAATGTTCAAGTGCCCATAAAAGAAGTTTAGCTACTCATGGAGCAATACAAATTATAGATGAGGGTTTTACATGACATGTTGAAATCACTAAGCATAAGAAACCCCCTTCCAAGGCTGATGGGCCAATGTCCAATGTTAGTTAACCACTTCTCTGATTTTTCTGATGACAACGAACTACCCTGTCTGCACTGATGAGCTTCTCCTCCTTCCCTAGGGTTGCAGTCGTTGTTCCCCTATCCAAAGATACCTCTTCTCCTTGAAATAAAAGGATTTATAACCCTGGCCCAAATAACTGCATGGCCGTGGATAGTCATTTCCATGGCCAGGAACTTTATGCTCTTTATGATTTCTCCAGGTAACAAATTCCCATGGCCTTGGACATGCCACCCATGGCTGTGGGTCCTCTTTGCAAATTGACAATCACGGGTGTGGACATATTTCCAACGCCATTGTATCTCTTTGTCTTTTCCTAAAGAAAATCTTCCATGGCCGTGGTTCCCCTTGCCATGGTCGTGGATCTTTATGTCTTGGGTACTTTGGTTGCTCTAAGTTGCTTCCACGGTCGTGGAAAGTAGCACTATGGGCGTGGACCCCTTTGAACTCCTAAGAACATGTTCTTTTCTGCTCCATTCCTTTCTCTCAAGGCTTCTTCATGGAATCTGCACAAGAAAGCATAAAACAAACACTTGAGCCCATAAAACTGCAATAAACCATGCTCGTATGTAGTAATTCATATCAATGAAATGTGCATGTTCAAACACGTATCAGCAAGCAAAGTCTGAAAGAGTTCGCTTCTATTCATTCCATTGGGCCATCTCTTCAACACTTATTACCTCAACCTCAAATACGATTGCATGCTGGTCCTACTCCAAATCTGTGTTTTGTCCCTCTTCAGCTGTTATCTCTTACTTCTTTATCTCCTCTGTCCCTGTTCCCTATTCCCTGTGCTGCTTCCTACTGGTCCAATCTCCTCTTCTAATTTAGGCCACCCCTCATACGAATTAAGGTGGAGAAATTCCTGCAAATACTCTTCTATAATCTCATTAGTAGCATCCAAGAAGTAACAAGTATCCTCAAAGTCTAGAGGATGCTTCATGGCTTCATTGAGGCGATATGTGAGCTTTTCATCTCTAATGTGCAATGTCATCTCGCCTCCATCCATGTCTATAGGTGCCTTGGAAGTGCGCAGGAACGGCCTGCCAAGCATTAGCGGCACATCTATATCCCCATCAACGTCAAGCACTATAAAATTTGCAGTAAAAATATACTTGTCAACAGTTATCAAAGCATCTTCAATTATACCTTGTAGATGATAAATAAACGATCTACAAGTTGAAGTGTCATTCGGGTTGGTCTCAGCTCTTCTAGCCCCAATTTCTAAAACATTTTGTAGGGCATCACATTGATGTTAGCCCCCAAATCAGCTAGTGTTTTCTTTTCACCCAAACCTTCGATTGTATAAGAGATGATGAAGCTTCTTCGATCTTTCATTTTGCTTCTTAGATTTTTCTGAAGTATAGGCGAGCAACATTTATCTAATACCACAACTGCATTCACCTCCATTTTCCTCTTATTGGTCAAGAGGTCCTTTAGGAACTTTGCATACCTAGGCATTTATGACAATGCCTCAACGAATGAAATATTAATGTGCAGTTGCTGGAACAAACCTAAAATTCATTTTTCTAATATTAGTATATATATAACATGACTTGATAATCTTCATTTAGTATACTTTTGTCCAAAACAAATATAAGTTCATCCATTCCTGTCCTTTCCTTTACCCCATCTTTCCCTACTTTATGAAGCTTCACCACACCTAGTCGGAACAATCCTAGAGGGTGTGAAAAGCTCTAGCCAACTGAGATACAATCAGTTGATGCAACAATGTAAGCAAATGTAGTTAAAAAACATTCATTATATAACAATATTCTTTTCCCTTCATAAATATTATTAACCACCTTTACTAATATTATTTAAGATAAATAGAATTTATGCGGAAGTTGTTTATACATTGTTATACGAAGCAACATTTTCAATGGTGCGCAATAGCATAAATATATTATTAATTAAAACCATAATATTTTTTTTGTGTATTTTTTAATAGAATCTCTAAAATCTTGTCTAGATAGTTATTAACCGAAAATCATAATATTCTTTGAAAATCTCAATTTTTGTTTTTGCAAATGGTGATTTGGAATCTATTAAAATCATAAAAACAGCTTTATTGCATTTCCAAAGGGTATGGGCTTTATAAGCAAACCTCACTTTAAAATGTAAAATTTTTCTGGTCAAAATTATTCAAAATTATTCAAAATTCTAGACTTATCAAAGGATAATAATTTCCATATGTTGTCTGTTTAAAAAAAAAAATCTTTTTATTATAAATTTTTAACCATCTTCATCTTGATGTAACAACACAATTTAATGAAAGAAATCTAAATTTTTCCATTGGAAAATATTCTTGATGAGATAATATTGTTAATAACTCTTTCATTGGAAAAGAATTATAATTATTTTAAAAAATTTTCAATATATCATTTCTATAAATAACTATTTGTTTTAGAAAAATAAATTTCTTATTTAGTAAAATCTCTTTCATTCTCACCACCTTAATTAGTGACCACTTTTAATCAAATCAATAATTGGTTTAAATTTAATCCCACATCACGTAATATCCGGTTTTGAAAATATTATAAAATCATTCCATAATGAGTATTTAAAGTAAATTATACTTTTTGGAAAAATTGACAATGTTTAACTAAATTGAAGACTATTAATTATTGTTATTTACTTGAAATTATCTTAAATATTTTTGAAATTATAAGAATTAAAATTAACAATGATGGTCAACAAGATTCAACCTTATGACACTAACCTCCATGTAACAATATTACTCTAGCTA
Source organism: Dioscorea dumetorum (assembly GCA_902712375.1). Classification (NCBI taxonomy): domain Eukaryota; kingdom Viridiplantae; phylum Streptophyta; class Magnoliopsida; order Dioscoreales; family Dioscoreaceae; genus Dioscorea; species Dioscorea dumetorum. The sequence continues at coordinate 158,409 of CACTHL010000205.1, read as the reverse complement.
ATTCAATAAAATAGATGTTTTGTTGATATTATTCCTTGACTAAGTTATGTAAGCAATAAATAAGCCTTATGTGATTCAAAATTAGTTCAACATCGGCTAACCTTAGAAAAAGGCCATGGCAGAACTGTCTATAAAAACACTCATAACCAACCTAATTTTTGTCATTGTTTTTTTACATACCTATTATTTTGTTTAAATTATATTTTATAATTTATCTTAAAAATAATAAATACGGTGGGCAAGCCTGTGAACCCGCAGGTTCACGTTAGGCCCACCAGTTTATGGTGTGCGGCAGCCAAGTCCTTGAATCACCTTACCGTAACTCGTAGGGCTAATCTAGCTTCGCAAATCTCTACTACTAATTGGACTGATTACAGTTTGATTTTTGGCCAATTGAAACTCACAGGGTTAGGCCCAATTAACTAACGGGTGGCCACTTGTGGGTAGAGCTAAGTGTGGTAGGCTTTGTTAGGCGACAAATAAAAAATTTTAACAAATTAAAATAATAAAAGTGCAGTAAAATTAAAATAATAATTAGATCTATTGACAATAAATATTAAAAAATGTATCCTTTATTGAATTTTTAAATAATTTTTAAAAATTTAATTCATTAAAAAAAAGTTTATGTTGATATTAACCAGAGTAAACCTTTACAACTTAAGTTTTAAAATAATTTATACTTTTTTATGGTGGGCTTGGATTGAGTGTTTTGGAGGAACATAAAAGTAAAAAAGAGTTGAAAGGGTTAAATTTGTCCATCCCTTGTCAGGATAATTTTTTTTAATTTAATGAAAGAAAGAAAAAGTTAACTCAGACCATCCAAAACCCTCCGAATTCTTTTTTTTTTTTAACTCCCAATTTGCTGTGCTAAGAGAAGTGAATTTTGAAAAAAAACCTTTGACATTGAGAAACACCATAGTGTACTCAATCGTTTTATTTATTTAAATAATTACACATCATAATAAATGTATAATTGATAAATCATTTTATTATTGACCTTTTCTTTCTTTTCTTTCTCTAACCAAACAAGTTTATTAAACAATTTTTTATTTTCTTTTCCTCACTAAATCTACTTATTCAAATAAAACATCAACCTTTTCTTTTTTTTACTTTCTGTTCTTTTTTTCTTCTTTTTACTTTCTTTTACTTTTTCCTTCTGCATGTAGATCCAAATACGATGTTAATACCACCAACTTCGGCGAGACTTCTTTTAGATGCAGGATGTGCGGGCATGCTATATTTGAAAAGTCTATAATGTCCCTGATTGTTATTTTTTTTTTTTTCAAAAAACAAATATCACCAAACTCACAAATTTCTAGTGTTAAATTTGAAGAAGTTAATGCACCTTACCAAGATGCACGAGGGAATTAATCTTCATGATCGTATCTCTCCTCAGGTGTTCATTAAATCTTTGAATGGTTGCAGTTTAAACCACTTTAGATGAACTGTAAAATCAAAACATTCTAATAATAGAGCCCACTGTTTTGACATAATTGTATACCTATCAACATGATGTACGTAATTAAAAGAACATCTGCTATACATCTGATCAACAGTTTTGTGTTCTTACACATATAAACAGATAAACAAGATAAGAAACTAATCAAGAAATCAGTAGATCTTGTGCTAGGAGAGAAATATAAGCATGTGCACAAGGATGTACTGCTATTGTTTGATTGGTCAAGTAATTATCTAGTGCTATTGTTGAACATGATTGAAGATATCAGTGAAACCACCAGAGTGATCTACCATGTTGTTATCTCCATGACACAGCCATCCATGAGAAGTCAAACTGTTCCTTCTCTGACTAGAAGTACCACCTCTGTCTGAAAGAAGACTCAAGTCACTAAGAAATAGAGTAGGAGACAGCGTTGAATGACTGGGTGCTCTCTTGGTGGCAGGCATGACTGGCCTAGCTTTGACTCTCACCGGTAATTCTTCACCACTCTTTCTCTGAGCTTGAGATGGTTCCAAGCCATGAGTTAGTGGTGAAGAAGAAGGAGGTCCTGTGAGACGTTGCACCAAGACCATGAATTCACTAGGTTCAACATGGATTATCTCTGGAGACACCATGTAGATCACAACAGGCTTCTTTGATGATTTTGAAGAGAACTTGTTTATCTTGCGGGACTCTTTGTGGAGGAGAAGGGCGGTTGGATGAGGGCCTTGGAGGTCAACAACCTTCCGATCAACTTGGGCATGATCGGCAGACATCGGAGATGAAGGCATGCTTTGTTTTTTGTATTACTTACTGCTGAAGGATGTGTGGCGGGGGTCATATATATGCAAGTGGGAAGGGGGTGTGGGTTATGACATCAATGCAGAAAGTCAACCGTGGTTTGTTCTATTTTCAACTTAGGCATGCGCTTCCATTGTCTGCGTTTACCAATAATCTATTTTCTTTTATTTGGACGACTGCCAATTGGTGAAGAATAAGCCAATGTTTCAAGGGGAAAAAAAATTGGTTTATCTATTTATTTTATGTAGATTCGGAAAGAGAAGGATAACCTGAAATATATATATGCAAATTAACATAACTTGCTTGTAAATATGTGGCTCTTCTACTATCAAAAGTCCCAATAGCCTTTAAAATGATCTATCCACCACATGACACACAATATTCATTGGCCCAAAGTTGTTTCAGTGTATGTAGTAGGTTTGCAAATAATCTCATCTGCCCTGTTTTTCTACCAGTCCTTTAATTATTGCAACAGTACCATTTTTGTTGCGGCTTATCTCAGATGCCAAGCCTTCTATAATAGAAATATATGTTTTTCAATATTTTATTTGTTTACCTATTTGTTCTCAATTTGTGCTTTCTAAACCTTGACACTTTCAAGACTTTTGACTTTTACATCATAAAATAAATGTATGTATTTCTTAAGATATCATCCATAGATGTATTATAGTATATGCCATCGCTATTGATAGAAGTAACTAATATACCCTAAACATCTGCTTGCACATATTTATGAATCTTTTGCTTCTGTTAATAGAAGTATTAAAACTAACTTTGGAATATTTGCTAAGAAGACAATTTGCAGAAATTCAATATCTGCTTCTGTTATGAAGTAATTTTATTTTAATGTATATTGAACATTCCTCTCTTACTCTTGTGAACCAATCTCAAATGCCTCAATAAAATGGAATCAACAAGATCATCTATGAGGGATGCCAGTGCAACATGATCAGTAATGGTGTCTTTCACTGGGAGACATGGGAATTTGCTGATAAGTGCCAAATCTATAGCATTAATCTGCTATCACTATTGTTTTAGCAAAGCTCAGATATGAAACCACTTAAATATTTCACGCTAAGTTTTTTACTGTAGAGCCTTACGGCTAAACTATGAAGTTTTTTGGTCACATAAGCATTGTGAATTTGTAATTTCATCCTTCAACTGGTTCATAATTATTTTTTTTTCAAATTTCACTATTATAACTAAAATATAAAATAACAAGAATAATACGTCTGGAGAGAACTGCTGCTTCATTAGAGGGCTTAAAAAAGTCAGCGGTCACATGGAGATGATCAAAGACGATTGAATGATCAGGGAGCATAGTGGTTGGGAGGAAGAGTCTTAGTCTTCGGACCATGTGTAGTCAACCCAATGTAGAATAAGAGGGGCTCTATTATTAGGAATCAACCAATACTTATAATCTTTAATTTATTACCATGCTGCAGATGAGTAAAGGTTAAGTCCATGACCCAAAATGAGGGGCGCGTCTTTTGTTTCTTATATGGTCATGATGTTGAAGGAGTTGTTAGTTGTTTTTTTCTTGATGTTTATGCTATCCCATTTTCGTTGCTTTGTTCGATAATAGTGAGTTAGTTTAAAGAGAAAAGTTTTTATCTTCAATTCTTGACTTACCTTAATTACAACACTGTTTAAAAAAAATAGATAAAATATATCTTGTTTATTTAGTTCTTAGAAGTGAGATGATTTCTAGTTTATTTAAACCGAATTAATTGAATCTAGTTTATTTCGTTGTGGTAATGTAAATAAACTGAACTTATAAATATTATTAATATTGAAAATAAATTAATTATCACTAATCATTGTTAATATCATTTAGTGCTATAATTAAAAGTGTTGATATTTAACTTTATTAATTAAAATATTAATATGTTATCTATATAAACAATAACTTAATAAATTGTATTAAAATATTAAATTTTATATAGTCGTTACATTCATTGGATTTATCTTAAAATTTAAAAGAATTTATTAGTGACCCATACTGCTAATAGGAGAAAATTTTTATTTTATTTCACACTTAGAAATCAATAGTTTTGTGAATTGTCTGTATTTTTTTACTTTTAAATTAAACAAATTAAGTGAATGCACTCATCTTCATCGCAATTTTAACCATGCAACTACATTTTAGAAATAGCACAGGAATTGGCCTCTTACTTAATAAATGTTTTTATCATTAATTTCCAAACAAAAGTTCACAATAAGTATTGGTGCGTTGATAAATTTTGATTCCTTAACCCCGAAAATGGTCCTGTAATTCTTGAGTTATAAGAAGATGGACTCGGATTTTTCATCAAAAGGTTTTGATGTAGTGAAAGTTTGTCTATTAGATGATTAATTTAATTAAGATTTAATAGAAAGACAAAAATTAATTATTCAATCACAAAAGCAATTAATATATTCATTTTATTTCATAAATAGAATAAAAATTTTTGAGTTAAAGGACTAAAGCAAATATTTAAGTATTATCCATTTACCAAATATGACCTTCAACTTCATAAAAAGGAAAAGCCTCATAAGTGCTTCAATGAATGTATTTGATAATTATTACTTATAGCACTTTTCATTTAATTGTTGCATACATAATTGAATTTGATACTTAATTCGCTTCTATTTCGTATTCAGGCTAGAATGAAGATATATAGATCAAGCGGAACAAGTTCGAGATGATTTAGGCTAATTTTGGAAGAAAGACGGTGTTTTCAGAGGGATTTGCGGTCCGGCTTACAGGTATTCTTACAGACATAACTGTAGCAGAATATTGTAGCAAATCACTATTACTAGGGCACTGTTATAGGATTATTACGGGTGTAAGTCCTAACCCGAGAGGGTTACCGGCATGGTTACGCCCATAAGGATCTTTTATGGCCGATACTATAGCAAATCACTATTTATAGTACTGTAGCAAATCACTATTTATGACAATGTTATGGGCACTATTACGGGCGTAAAACCCAACTCGAGCAGGTTACGGGCACCCTTACAGTCGTAGGTATCGGGCCGTAAGAACACCCTATTTGTGAGTTATAAAAGCCAGAAATTAGGCTAATTTTCGAAGAAAGATGGTGTTTTCAGAGGGACTTACGGTCCGGCTTACGAGTATTATTACGATCGTAACTATAGCAGAGTTAGTATAGCAGAGTACTGCAGCAAATCACTATTACGGGGGCACTGTTACGGGACTATTATGAGAATAAGACCTAACCCCAGAGGGTTACTGGCATGGTTACGGCTGTAAGGATTTCTTACGGCCCAGTACTATAGCAGTCACTATCTACAGTACTCCAACAAATCACTATTCATGACACTGTTACGGGCATTTTTTCGGGCGTAACACCCAACCGAGAAGGTTACGGGCACCCTTGCGGCCATAAGTATCCGGCAGTAAGAACTCCAGATTTGTGAGTTATAAAAACCTAAAACTAGGGCTTTTGAGGGAGCTTCTTCTCCAGTTTTAAGCCGCCTCTTGGGCGGCGATTTAGAGGGCTTTACGAAAGATCTTCCCCGGTGGAAGAGAGGAAAGGGGAGAGGCTAGACGATGGTTCAAAGCTTCAAGGGAGCCATCCGTGTGGAGACCTCAATGGTAATATTAGGGAATCTTTGCAGAGCATCATCCATCCAATAGATCGCAAGCTTTGAGGGAGTGTTTTCATTCTCTTTATGTATTTTATTTCATTTGGATTGAATTCTTGTTCTCCATTAATGGAGAACTAATTTTGATGGTATTTGGGCTTGTGAACCCTTAGATTATTGAGTTGTATGAATTCATATTTGCTTCTTAATTCTAGTAATTTATGAGTTTCAATCTTGTTTGTATTTTGTTCAATTGTGTCTAACAATCGTGATTTAGTTTGGATTATGCTAAGGTGAGTGATAGGCCCTTAGGTGTAAGACCACCCAAGATTGAAGAGGGTAGACAGAGTGAGCCTGTAGGTAGAGAAGCGTCCTCTTTCCCTTTCATGTAGATCATCCTACCTTCGTTTTGCTACGAGTCCTTAGCAATCATGTAACCCTTTAGTTTAGAGAATTCTCTTTTAGGTCAATTGTATAGGATTAGGGGGTCTTTCGCTCGAGAGAGGATTCAACCTATGTTTATAAACCCAAGTTGATCAATAAAGAAACCCTAGATCGTAAGGCATCAGGCTGAGATAGCTTACGTCGAGAGAATTCTCTGCTTGTTACTTTGATGAGTTAGGCACTGATGGCAATGGAGTGGGTCAGTGGGTATTAAGTTTTGCACTCCTCAAATTGCTAGGTTAAGAAGTGTATTTGAATTTCTGTGCTTCATGGAATTATCCAAGGAGGATCATCGCCCGAATACCATTTTATCTCTTCAGTTAGTTATTCTTATTTTGTTTCTTTTCATTTAACTTTCCATTTTTGGTAATAATAGATAGCAGAGACGCGGTTACTGCTTGTATTTCAGTTCCTTGTCGATTCGACAACCCAACCCTTCATTGGGTCCACTTTATTACTTGACGACCCGTGCACTTGTAGTGACATAAAGGGCGTGTCAAAGCCAAACAAGTGGTTTGTCAGTAAATTTTCTTTGAAAGATTGGTTGGTTATGTGTAAGTATTTGTAACCCAAATCAACGCAAAACTTTATTTGGTTTGTTGTAAAATAACATAAAGTCTAACAAAAAATACAATGAAAATTGAAATCAGACAATTAGTAAAAACTAAAGGCGTGTTTGGTTGTATAATAAAATTTTCCATAGGAAAATTATTCCATAGGATTTGAAGATGATTCCTATGGAATTTACTACAGGAAAAATTCCTACGGAATAGTGTTTGGATATACGCAAGAAATTTTTCCTATAGAATTTAATTTGAAGAGAGAAATAGCCGTTGGACTTCTTAAAAAAAAAGTAGCCGTTGGAGTTTTCGAAAAACTAGCCGTTGTTGGAGTTTTTGAAAAACTAGCCGTTATTGGATTTTTTTGAAAAACTAGCTTTTGTTGGAGTTTTTGAAAACTATCCGTTAACAACTTCCCTCTATTTAAAGCCAACACTCTTTACTAGTATGTAAACTTATCTCCCTTCAACTCAAAAATTTCTACATCTCGAAGCCTTTTTTATTTTAACATGGATTTGGAGCAATGGAGGAGGATTAATAAAGATGATGACGAGTTCATATTCGGCATTTTACCAAATCTATTTCCTGAAAGCTCATAAAGTAGACCTTGTCATACATCCATATTAACAGGTACTACATATGTATAAGAAATTCTTGAAGGTCACGAGATACGCTGTAAGCGAGAATTACGTATGGAGTCTTGCATATTTAGAGCTCTTGCTAATTGTTTGAGAGAAAGATCTCTCCTTCGCAACTCAAAAAGAATTACAATCGAGGAACAACTAGCAATGTTTGTCTATACTCTTGCACGTAACGAAAGTAATCGTGATGTGCAAGAGCGCTTTCAACATTCGGCAGAAACGGTTAGCCGTTATTTTGGTAAAGTACTTTAAGCTATATGTACTCTTGCAAGTACATATATAGAATTACCACCAACAACTACATCATCAGTTATTCAGAACAATAGACTATTTTTCCCATATTTCAAGGTTATAAATTTTTAAATTTTACGTTTTCATCTTTTCACTTTTTATTTACGTTATTTTAAATTCCTCCTAAGAAATCTTATGGGTTTATTATTTTAGGATTGTATTGGTGCTATTGATGGGACACACATTCCAATCACCATTTCTTTGACGTGGCAAGATCCTTACAGAAATAGAAAACAAACTTTATCTCAGAACGTTATGGTTGCATGCGATTTTAATCTACGTTTTGTATATGCTCAAGCTGGTTGGGAAGGGTCCGCTTCTAACGCTAGACTACTTCAGCATTCAATCGACCAAGGTTTCCTTGTCCCACCAGGTAAATATTACCTAGTGGATGCAGGATATGCAAATACGCCACATTTTATTGCTCCATACCGGGGTGTGCGTTATCACTTACAGGAGCAAGGACGGGCGCAATGTAGACCAATCAATTACAAAGAACTGTTTAATTTGAGACATGCGTCATTAAGGAATCATATTGAACGGATCATTGGTGTGTTGAAGATGAGATTTCCCATACTTAAAGTTGCAACCTTTCACCCTATAGATTCGCAAACTGATATAGTACTCGCCGCGTGTGTTTTGCATAATTTCATACGGATTCACAATGGCACGGACGACATTGAGAAAAATGGTGATGGATCTGACGAAGTGACTGTTCCAAATGGCGATGATACATACGCAGGTGATGTCCGTGTAATGAACTCTGAACGTACTGCAGGTGCTCGCAAAAGAGATGAAATTGCAATGCAAATGTGGGATGATTATTGCAACTATCGTAGAAATGTATTGTAAAAGATGTATGCGTTCATCCATGTTGTTTTCTTTTCGGACTACGAGTACTATTTATAAAACTCCCTTTTAGAATATCTGAAAACATGAGATATGCATAAATTTGAAACAATATCAGTGCCAAATATACTTTTCTTATAAACAAATAATTGTCTAAGGCATGAATTCGACATTAATCCAACAAAGTACACGTAAATAAGCAAAAGTCGCAAAAATAATCATAACACACAATGCTGCTTTCATGTCATTGTGTGATTAAGAACAAACATCCTCAAACACCATCAATTACATTTAGCTAAGTAGAAAAAAAGTAATAAATAACAATGTTTTCAGTCAATCATCTGTCGAAGCCACGACACTTTCCGATCATCCTTGACATTCAAGAAGATTTCACGATTGCCTTTATCTTTGAACAGTGTTGTCGCTTTAACAAAGTCTTCATCTGAAAACAGGTCACACACCACGTTAAATGCCCCCATGCATTCTCCTATCGTACACTTCTCCTCCATTTGATTCATTTTCAGTCTTTTTTCTTTCTTTGCATATCATCATCTCCTAACCTTCTCCGTCTTTCACTAGATGAACTTTGGGGTTGTGAAATGTATGGTTGACTGCAAGGAGAATCCACTTGTGTAAAATCACAATCCTCTGTCTCTACTTCAGGTGTACACACTAACTGAACATGATCATTTGGAGCCGGAATACTTGGAGATGGAGTGTCCATTGGCACGTTGGCAATGTTTGCATAATAGTCAACATCACGGGAGCGCCTTCCTTCTGCATATCTCCCTGTATAACAAATTCACAAATGATTATAAATCTTTAAAGCATTATTGGTAAAGAATGCATTTTTTACCCTCATAAACATTCTGAAGTGCTGTGAAATATGGAAAGGGTCGTTGATGCCATCTTCTTGCTTCTTTATTTCTCTGTATATTTTGATGCAAAAGATTAGCATAAATTATTGCAAGATGATTGATTGTTATGTAACAAATATGTATACCTCAAGTAGTGGTGCCCAAACTTCGTGAGTGGCTAATACCATATTATTTTCGTAATCCCATCCAAAGCCACTTAATTCAGAAAACCCCTTAAGAAGCTTGTAAATTTTTTTTATCTCTTCTTCTAATGCCTTTACTTGTACCACAGTGCAGTTTAGAGTAGGGAATTTCATTACAATTTCACCGACTATTTTATTCCATGCCTCCTTAGTCCACCCATTTTGTGAGCGGTACGCTGGGACATTATAATCACCTAACAATTTCACTAGATGAGCCTTGTGATTTTCATTCCATTTGGCCCTTGTGTCGGGCTTCTCTTGATTTGTCATCTATACAAAATAGTAACATAATCTCAAAATAGAAGCAAGAACCATTGCACTTTAATTTAAGATTAATTATGAAAACGAACACACATGAATAACAGTTCTGAAATTCAGATGAAATAGAATATATTTGCTTTAGATTATAGTTGAAGCTAAATTTGGGGGCAGTTTAACTAATTATGGCCAAATTTGGGGGCATATTAAATTTTTTTAAGTGATTGGTCTCCTGATAATTAATGGTCCCTTTTGTGTGTGCGTGTTGTATTATCATTGTTATCTGACCATTAAGAAGCCTAAAGATTAGTCTAGCACTTAATATGGCAGGTTCACTAGACCACAAAAGAGAGAACAGAAGAAATATCAGGCCAATTTGGACTTCATTCTTAGATTCATTCAAACCTCTTTTTGTGTTTTGTGTTTTTTTCTACGCATGTCAGTGGAGAAGATCTAATAATGTTGAAATAAATAAAGGAGAAGTAGACTTTGGTATGGCCTATGAGGCTAGTTTTTCATTTGCATTGAGAAAAAAAATTAATCAATTGAATAGCTTACTAAAAATGTCAAAATTAATGAGTCTGACTGGTACAACTTAAAAATGTCATTTGCTTTCAAATATGGCAGTTTAACTAATTGATAAAATTCAAACCTAATTTAAGCTAAAGCTAGCCAATGAAGCTTGGCCAAACGTAGTGATAATGTACCCGAAAAGTTACAGAAAACATGAAAACTAATGAAAAAGTAAAACTATCTAAAATATCTATGAAGCAATAATTCACAATAAGAACACTAATAACTGGTTATTTCGATATATTCTACTTTAGCATCGATTATATTGGTGACCACTGAATGAATCAACAGGGAACTTCCAAGCTAGTGTACCAAATGCTATCTAACCATCAGAAACTAAGCACCAAGATGCCATCAGGAAAATTACCGAAGAAAAAGGAAAAAGCATCAATCAAGAAATTTTCAATCACAAAACAAAAAATACAAGGACTTCCTTTCATACTGGACATTAAAATGGCAACAAATCTCTAATATAAACATTGCAAATAGCAAGCATTTAAGAGGAACAGAAATAGCACATGGAAAAAAAATGTGGGGCTCCTCAGAATGCAAAACGGGAAATATTGAAAAGCAGAACTAAAATATGCACAAAGAAAAGCTGAGTTTTTTCTGCAAAAGATGAACTTACTGCCAAGAAAAAGTCTGATTTTTTGAATTCGAAACAAATATCAAAAACGAAAGACACAAATGGAAATCATCTATTAAACATCTACTCCTCAGAAACACAACTCCAGTCTACAAAATCCAATAATCAAACACCCCAAAACGGGAAATTTCAGTATGGAAAATCACCAAAACAGAAGCCTAAAGAGAATCGAAAGAATTAAAACCAACAAGAATTAGGACATACCAACCTAAGAAGCCATGATATCTCTGGCTAGAGAACGGCGGCGGAACGTGGCGGATTTAACCCACCAAGAATCGGATCGAAGGCTGGCTAGGGCAAAAAGAAGGGTTTACAAGACGGGATGGATGATACGCCCCTTGTGTATCCGCAAGTGCACGGGTCGTACAAGTAGTAAAGTGTACCCGTAGGGTCGGGTAGTCGAATCCACAGGGACTGGTGTAGCTTCTAATACTAACGTTCTGCTTAATATCTAACCAAACAGAGAAGGATGGAATTGACTCTGGGTTGAATTCAAGGGGTATGAGGAAAGGAAATGCACTAAGGGAAATGTAAGGATTGACTTGATATAGGAGATGGGGCCCCAGGGTTGGAATTCTGACGTTCACTAACTCGATCTTTCTCAGTATTTATCAGATATGTCTTCAGTTCTAAATCTAGTTATGCTATAAGAATGATGCTTCCAGCACTGCTAAACCCTAAGTTGAAATCTTACTGCTTATAACTATCAATAACGATTCACAAGCCTAGATAAGAGAACCTAACTTTCAAGCATTCAAGCACTAAACAACACTCAGGATAGCCAATAACTCAGATTTAATGTAAAGAACAAGACATTCATAAATTCTGCAAGTAAAGACAATGAGTTCAAGCCACAACGTCATACAAACCACCCCGGGGCTCCTTTATGAGTTTAGCCCCTAATGACATTAAACAACAAGGAAATTACCAAAGAAATTGAAATACAAGAAGTTGAGAACTCAATAATTTCTTGCATCCCTGTGGTTGTCAGAGGATCTACTATGTCATGGAATCTCCTCCCGATCGGCACAAAGTGTGAACACCCGCAAGCGCACGGGGTCATCAAGTAATAAACCACTCATGCACGCACGAGTGGGTCATATTCCCAAGGGGCCCGAGGAGCTACTTTACTCACTTCTCACTTGTTGTTTAGCTCACCGATTCGATTTCAAGAGAATAATTAGGAAAGAAAAGAAATAATCAACAAGAGAAATTGTTTAAATAAATGCGATGAAATCAAAACGTGGGAGATGCTCAAGGTTGGAAAACGACCATGGATGAGGATCCGCAAGGGGGCTGCTTAAGTGAGTAGGATATTTGAGAAATTAAACACGTGGCTAGTTGGACCAAGAAACCTAAACTTAGGTCAACCAGATGGTTGATAAACGTCTAAATGTACGTATTTTATACGTATGTATTGTGTTTTATTAATGTGTTTTGTTAATGAATCGATGCCCTTTGATGGTTTAATCGGGGATTTTTCTTGTTTCAGGCACAAAGAAGCTTAGGGGAGCTCGACAACGCGATTTGAGAAGAAATCGGCATGGAAAATGGCGGTTTAGGGCCTCGAGAAATGTAGCAATACTGTAGCAGTTACTGTAGCAATCACTGTAGAACTTACGGGAAAAATCGGCAACCTTCCAATGGTTCTATACGGGCATGTATACGGCCCGCTTACCTGGCCGTATAACCCCCCGACTGGGGCTTTTAAAAAGGAAAAAAGAAGAGAAGAGTTTTTTTTTGGGAGAGACCTAGGGTTTTGGAGAGCTTCTTCTTCCAACTTTCGATCAAACCTTAGGGACGACGAGGGGAGCGATTCTAAGGTGGAAAACGACGGGGAGAACAAGATTTGGGCAAGATCTACTCCGAATTTCATCGATTGAGGAGGTAGAAGATAAGGGAAGCCACCCCTTGAGTGGCGTCTTCGGAAGCCACTTCTTGAGGAATTCCAAACGTCATTCGGCCTCCGGGTTTTGAGGGAGTTTTTCTATGTCTTTGTTGGTTGTTTTCAAGATGAACCTTGTTTGTAGACTTGAGATGAACACTTAAACCCCCAAGGTCACCGGATGTGGGTGAACCTTGGGGGTGAACTTGTGTATTTTTAGATGCTTTGATTTATTTATGCTTTTGGTTGGTTTGTGAATCCTTGCTTGATGAGAATTATTGCCTTGATATGCATGAGAATCTTGTTTATCATTTCCTTGTTTCTACTAGGATTGCATGAACATTGCCCTAGTTGTAGACACATTCAAGCTTGGAAGGGAAGTTGTATAAGTATACCGTGATCATCGGGTACTTGTACCCCTCCGTTTTAGGGTTGGCTTCTTTGTGGAGTTTTAACCCTAATTTGTGAAAGCCACTACTCTCTTTGCAATCATGGAAGGATGTGGGGTGGAAGGAGTTCTTCATCCACTACTTCTATTGGATTTGGGGTCAACACCATGACCATCGGGTTGACCTAGCTTAGGGTTTTCTATCGGTCCAAATTGACAAAAGCATGATAACCTTAGTCTCCTTTGCACTTTAGTAGGCCCCTTGGTGAGCCACATCCGTGACCATTTCTCTACCTTGATCCGATCCCGTTGTGAGTTTCTTGCTATTTTCTTATTTAGAGTTTTAAATTGTTTTGCATTAAATTATTTGCTTAAACTTAACATGATTAGTTAAACAACAAGCAAAGAGTGAGTAAAGGTAGCTCTTCGGGCCCCCTTGGGAATACGACCCCTGTGTCACGCACAGGGTATTACTTGGCGACCCGTGCACTTGCGGAGTCTGTGTGTTACGCACACGACCAATGGTCACGGCAAGAGTTGAATAAGGAATTTCTTCCACTCAATCTCTCACACGGTTGCAAGGAGAATGATGGTTTCCTCAAGTTAGGGTGGAAACACTAGTTAGTTTTCTACCCTAGAAATGGAGGTGTACAAATACCCGATGGGGACGGCGTATTTATGCAATAATCCCTTCCATGTTTGGTATAGTCCAGCACTAAGGCAATGGTCAAGCTACAAAGTGCTACCAATAACTTGATACATCAATTAATTACATGTACCAAAACAATCAAGAACACCAAACAAGGATCACAACAAGCCAATCATACAATAGATAACTCAAATAATCCAAAACATCACAAGTTGGCACCCAAGGTTCCCTTACATCCGGTGACCTTGGGGTTTAGTTGTTCATGATCAACAAATCAACCCAACAATCCATGCAAACAACTAAAACAAACATGAGGAACACTTCCTCAAAAGGTGAAGGCCGAATGACGCTTGAATCCCCGGAGAAAACCTCCCGAAGTCGCCACTCGAAGGGGTGGCTTCCCGTTGTCTTAAACCTCCAAGCAATGAAGTCCTTGAAGTGGATCCTCCTAGATCTTGCTCTCCCCACCGAAGAATGCCAGGATTTCCTCTCATTTTGCCCTCCTAAATCGTGTGGAACAGATGGCTCACTGGTTTGGCTCCTGGGTCTATCCCTACTTGGAAGGAAATGGTAGAAAAATTCCTGGCTCGATATTTTCCTCCAAGCAAGGCAGCACGACTGAGACAAGAGATGTCATCATTCAGGCAAGGTGACAATGAAACACTAGGCTTGGTGAGTGATGAGCGCATTTCATATATATGTATTGCATGCTTTACCCTCATCATTATTGAATTTTTTAACTGTAATTCTCCAAGTACAGTGCTATTTGAGGTATTCGTTGTTTGTCATGCAGTATCAAAGTCCTGAAGCAAGAAGAAGTGTTTCGGAACAAGTTTAGAAGCTTAAGGACTTAGAAGAAGCCTCATCAAGCTCAGCACGGCTTAAGCACGCCCGTGTTGTTCCCCGTGCAAATTGCAAGAGAATTCAGCCACAAATCAGCACAGCTTGAGTTCGCTGAGCACGATCGTGCAAACCCTCAGCACGGCCTAAGCACGCCCGTGCTGTTCCCCGTGCAGATTACGGGAATGTGAGTTTTCTGGAGTTTTATTTGGCCGTAATCTGCACGGCTTGGAGCACGGCTTCAACACGCCCGTGCTCACATCGGGAAAACATTAAAACCCTAAAAACTTAGGTTTTTGGGGGACTTTTTGTGTGCGAACTTTGGGAGGAAGAAAGGGAGAGCTTTGGGGGTTCATCCTCAGCTTCATCAAGGGAATGCCAAGCGTATGGTAGGCCGATCGGAGGGGATTACACGACATCATAGATCCTTCGACAACCTCAAGGATGCAAGAAATTAGGGAGTTTCCAATTCCATGTCTTGTAATTTCTTTGGCATTGTATTTGTTGGTTGTTATCATGAGGGGCTAAACTCTTAAGGGAGCCCCGGGGTTGGTTGTATGACGTTGTAGCTCGAACTCGTAGTCTTTACTTGCAGTTTTTATGATTGTCTTGTTCATTTCAATAAACCAAGGTTATTGGCTATCGTGTATGTTGTTTAGTGCTTGATGCTTGGTAGTTTGGTTCTCCTATCTAGGTTTGTGAATCTTTATTGATTGTTGCAAGCAGAGGGAGTTCAACTTAGGGCTCGGCAGCGCTAGAAACCTCATGCTTTTAGCATAACTAGGTTTAGAACTGAAGACATCCCTGATAATTACTGAGAAAGACTGAGTTAGTGAACGTCAGAAACCCAACCCCGGGGCCCCATCTCCTCCATCGAGTCAATCCTAAATCTTCCCTTGGTGAACTTTCCATTCCCTCAACTTCCTCAAAGTCAGTCCAAAGTCAACTCCATTTTTAATTTGGTTAGATATTGAGTAGGAGGTTAGTATTAGAAGCTATACCAGTCCCTGTGAATTCGACTACCCGACCCAAAGGGTACATTATACTACTTGTGCGACCCGTGCACTTGCGGTTACGCAAGGGGCGTATCAAGTTTTTGGCGCCGTTGCCGGGGACTGGCAACTTCTAAGAATTCGGACAGTCTTAGTAATCTAACCGTTTTCTTTTGTTTTCGGTTTCATTTATTTTATTCTTTGGTTTTGCTCGTATTCTTTTATTTGTTTTCGTTTCCAATTGTGTTTGTTTAAACTGTTTCCACTTTTTCTTTGCCTCGAGCTTAAAAGATCATATCTCATCTTTTTTTTTTTGTATTATGCAGGCACTTTTCACCTTAGGGGGGTTAAGTTATGGAAGAATTGCTCGCAGCCTTGGGTCAAAATCAGTGTTTTTCGTCTTTTGACCATCATCCAAATTACCTCCAACAAGAGCCAAATTTGGCGGATTTGTTATCTCGATTTGCTCTAAATGATTATGCCAGTAGTGCTGAGGGTTTCCATGGTCATTATAGTCTGGAAGAGGTCATATCCTCTTATGAAGATAAATCATTACAATGGGAACGTGAAGTGAATCTATGGGATCAAATATATCAGGAGAATCAAGAAGTGATACAGAGTTTGGAACATGTCATGCCGATGTCAACGGAGGTCATACAAGATACGACACGGGGCTTAGATGAAAATTATGACCAATGGATGATGTTACAAAGCCCTAAAGAAGATCTCCAAGTCACTTCAATTCATAGTGATGAGAAGGATGATAATAGAAATGACAAATCGGACGGAGAATGTCTAATGATTGAAGCGAAGAAGAATGTGTTTCGAGTTTGAGAATAGTATTGTAAACACTTGGGTTGTGAGTCGGGAGGATGGGTTTGACGATATAGATCATAGCAAGGAGGACAAATTAAAGCTTCCCATTGAAGATCCATCGAAGTGGAGCTGCAAGAACCACCCTTGCACTCCGAGTATGCTTTCCTAGATGGAAATTCTAAGCTCCCCGGTGATGACAAGCATCCCACCTCTCGGTAGTGCCTCAATATGAAAATGACGAATGCTTGAATGGACAACATGGTTATGAGAAGGAAGCTATGGAAGAGGGTTTGCTGAAGCCATGTCTCTTCCAAGTTAAAAAGGCAAAAGAAGCAAACCCTAGGGCAACAGAACAAGCGACTTTCTTTCGAATAAATCAACCAACAAGTCAAAAGAAAGAGGTTATGGGAATTGAAGAAGAAGATGTGTGTAGAAGGCTCAAACCATCCCAGACCCCACCTGAGCTGAGTTTGAACAATTCGTGGTTCAACTTATTTCCATGGAGGCCTAAATTAAAAATGGTCAAGCCTCCAATAAAAGTACACCCCCGGCCAGTTAAAATGGTGTTTATGGGCAGTAGCTATGCAAGCTACAGCCGGGAGGAGCACACCCTTTCCAAGCCTCCATAAGGTAAGAAATAGGTACGTGAGGCTCGTGACGTTAAACAAGCGCTTCTCGGGAGGCAACCCGAGTAGTTTAATGTTTTGTTTATCTTTAATTGTGTTGTTTGTGTGTTTGTGATGATTGGATACTTCTCTTGCTGCTTGTATCAAATGGCTTCCCTTTGATGGCGATCAACACATGCCCATCTGTGGTCCTCGACTTATTTATCACGGGCACCTCTCCTTCAATTTGGTAAAAAAATCCCCCAACTTTTCTTTCCTCGCACTTGTTTAATATTTTTATGCTGCATATGCTATATCTTTTAACATTGAGGACAATGTTTCATTCAAGTGTGGGGGAGGGTTGTGTACTTGTGTTTTAATATGTTTAGATGAGGTGCATGACTTAGGACGATCTATGAAATTGCTAATTGAGGAGTTTTTGAGCATACGAGTGCACTTTTATTGAACTTAAAGTTTTATTTTGCTCTTACTTTGGAAACCTTAATCTGAACACTTTGCCTTTGTTGTTTTGTCACTCTGTTAGAGGAAGGGCTAGTTTATAAGGCTGAAAAATTAGATGTTGACTCCAAACTCAAAATTAATAAAAGCTAGAATTTTGTGACAAGTCGGATTCCATTTTGGATGCCCTGTCAATTTTTGTGTGAAAGATGGTAGAAAGAGCTATCACTTTAGAAAAAGCGAAAGCCGCACTTGAGTAGTCGGATTTTAGGCATCACAAATGTCATTTTTGATGACCTACCAAGTGAAATGGCTGCCTCTAGGGTGTATGAAGCTACTACCCAGTTTAGGAGTCAACAGTGAATATATTAAGAAGAAAGAGCTTGTACTAGACCCCCTCAAGAACAGTTTTGACATGCTCCAGGAGGCGACACACACACACGGTAGTACGAAGTAAGAGTAAAATCTTTTTCAATATTTCAATTGACTAAGTCACTAGTTCTTAGAAACACCTTAAGCTTCAGCAACTCTTTTAATTTGTTGAGATCAGAGGTCATGCACTCATCACTTTATTAGGGGAATAAGGTTGCTTGAGGACAAGCAACAATTCAAGTTTGGGGGTATTTGATGAGCGCATTTCATATATATGTATTGCATGCTTTACCCTCATCATTATTGAAAATTTTGGCTGTAATTCTCCAAGTACAGTGCTATTTGAGGTATTCGTTGTTTGTCATGCAGATATCAAAGTCCTGAAGCAAGAAGAAGTGTTTCGGAACAATTTTAGAAGCTTAAGGACTTAGAAGAAGCCTCATCAAGCTCAGCACGGCTTAAGCACGCCCGTGCTGTTCCCCGTGCAAATTGCAGGAGAATTCAGCCACAAATCAGCACAGCTTGAGTTCGCTGAGCACGATCGTGCAAACCCTCAGCACGGCCTAAGCACGCCCGTGCTGTTCCCCGTGCATTCGCTTTCAAATGTGGGACTTCATCAATGGATTGCTTGAACGCGGATGATCGTAGGTGAGCTTCCGTATATAGCCGCAAATACACACCAATATCATCCTCCGAAACACGGCGTTTCTTTCCAAAAGCCCGGAAAGTGATGTGGTTTGACTGGTGGGTGAACTGGTATGCCTTGACCATCTCTATGGAGCTAAGGACTTCCAAGGTGAGTTCTTTGAATGTGGGTTCTTCAATCGAAAATAATTTATCCCAATTACCAAGTGAAATGAGCTCAAACATTGTGCCATCTAATCCCAAGGTGTTCAAAGCTTCACAACCGATCTTCCTAACGGTGCCGAACCCCTTTCGTGATAGGAGTGCAAAACGTGTCTTATGTTCTTCCTTGGAAAACTTGGGCTCTTGGACGGGAGGTGAAGGTTGGTACGCCCCTTGCGTAACCGCAAGTGCACAAGTCATACAAGTAGTATAATGTACCTAAAAGGTCGGGTAGTCGAATCCACAGGGACTGGTATAGCTTCTAATACTAACGTCCTACTCAATATCTAACCGAACCGAAGATGAAGGAATTGACTTTGGACTAAATTCGAGGAAGTTAAGGGAATGGAAAGTTCACCAAGGGAAGATTTAGGTTGGAATTCCGACGTTCACTAACTCGGTATCTCTCAGTAATTATCAGGGATGTCTTCAGTTCTAAACCTAGTTATGCTATAAGCATGTGGTTTCTAGCGCTGCCGAGCCTTAAGTTGAACTCCCTCTGCTTGCAACAATCAATAAAGATTCACAAACCTAGATAGGAGAACCTAACTTCCAAGCATCAAGCACTAAACAACATACAAGATAGCCAATAACCTTGATTTATTGAAAGGAACAAGACAATCATAAAAACTGCAAGTAAAGACAATGAGTTCGAGCTACAACGTCATACAACCAACCCCGGGGCTCCCTTAAGAGTTTAGCCCCTCATAATGACAACCAACAAACACAATGCCAAAGAAATTAAAAGACAAGGAATTGAAAACTCCCTAATTTCTTGCATCCTTGAGGTTGTCGAAGGATCTACGATGTCGTGTAATCTCCTCCCGATCGGCCTACCATACGCTTGGCATTCCCTTGATGAAGTGGAGGATGAACCCCCAAAGCTTGACCTTTCTTTCTCCCAAAGTTCGCCCACCAAAAGTCCCCTTAGAAACTGAGTTTCTAGGGTTTTAAAGTCTTCTCGATGTGAGCACGGGCGTGCTGAAGCCGTGCAGATTACGGCCAAATAACTCTTCAGAAAACTCACAAACCTGTAATCTGCACGGGGAACAGCACGGGCGTGCTTAGACCGTGCTGAGGTTTTCACGACCGTGCTCAGCGAACTCTGGCTGTGCTGATCTGTGGCTGCATTCTCCTGTAATTTTCACGGGAAGCAGCACGGGCGTGCTTCGACCGTGCTGAGGTTTTCACACCCATGCTCAGCGGACTCAGGCTGTGCTGAATCGTGGTTGAACTTTCCTGCACTTTGCACGGGAATCAGCACGGGCGTGCTCAAGCCGTGCTGAGCTTGATGAGGTTTCTTCTAAGTCCTTTAGCTTCTAAAATTGTTCCAAAAACGCTTCTTCTTACTTCAGGACTTTGATATCTGCATCACGAACAACGAATACCTCAAATAGCACCGTACTTGGAGAATTACAACCAAAATATTAAATAATGATGAGGGTAAAGCATGCAATACATATATATGAAATGCGCTCATCAAATACCCCCAAACTTGAATTGTTGCTTGTCCTCAAGAAACCTTATTCCCCTAATAAAGTGATGAGTGCATGACCTCTGATCTCAACAAATTAAAAGAGTTACTGAAGCTTTAAGGAGTTTCTGAGAACTAGTGACTTAGTCAATTAAAGGCTTGTGAAAGATTTTACTCATACTCCGTACTACCGTGTGTGTGTGTCGCCTCCTGGAGTATGTCAAAACTGTTCTTGAGGGGGCTAGTACAAGCTCTTTCTTCTCAATATTTTCACTATTGACTCCAAAATTGGGTAGTAGCTTCATACACCCTAGAGGCAGCCATTTCACTTGGTAGGTCATCAAAAATGACATTTGTGATGCCTAAAATCCGACTACTCAAGTGCGGCTTTCGCTTTTTCTAAAGTGATAGCTCTTTCTACCATCTTTCAAACAAAAATTGACAGGGCATCCAAAATGGAATCCGACTTGTCACAAAATTCTAGCTTTTATTAATTTTGAGTTTGGAGTCAACTTCTAATTTTTTAGCCTTATAAACTAGCCCTTCCTCTAACAGAGTAACAACACAACAGAAGGCTAAGTGTCAGCATTTGGGTTTCCAAAGTAAGAGCAAAATAAAACTTTAAGTTCAGCAAAAGTGCACTAGTATACCCAAAAAAAACTCCTAGCTTAGTAATTCTCAACCAAAACAATTTTCATAGATCGTCCTAAGTCATGCACAACATCTAGGAGACAAATACACAACCCTCCCCCACACTTGAATGAAACATTGTCCTCAATATTTAAAGATGTAAGCATGCAAAGCAAAGAAAGTAATTGCAAGTAAAAGTGAGGGTTGGGAATTTTCACCAAGTTAAAGGAGAGGTCCTGACGAAAAATTCGATGGCACACAAGGGCTGGTGTTGATCGCCGATTAGGGATGAGCCGTTTGAGACAACCATCAAGAAAGACAATCAATGAATCCTGAGATACACATGCAAGCATTAGAGAACGAAAATAAACAAAAAGACAAAGATCACACTAAAAAGAGATCAGTTTAGTAGGGGACTCCCCTTGCTAACTGACTCAAGAAAACAAAAGACAACAAAAGTAAAAACAAAGAACACAAAATAAAACAAAACAACAACAAAATAGAACATCAAAACCCGACGCTCTCAGAATCGGAGTCAGACTCCGATGGCAGGTCGGTGGTGTCGACGCCGACACTCCGGGATGTAGAAGGTCCAGCGGCACGACGAGGAGGTGGAGACAGGGTGACGTCGAGGTGAGAGGCCAACCGCTGCATGCTCCGGATCATCCATCGCCGGAAAGAAGGAGAGCTCGCTGGAGGAGAGTCCTGAGTATGGGTGGAAGCGCGAGTGCGTGGGGTGCGAGGAGATGATGGGCCGGTAGCAGGGGGAGAATCAGGGACACTGGTGGCAGGGGGGACCTGGTGTCTGGTGCCCTAGGAGGTGGACGTGGATCGCAGCATCCCCATCACCCGGAGTGTGTCCACGGAGACAGGAAGTACGCCACCGACCATCCGCATTGCACGTGTGCCTGCCTGGAGTGCCATCCCCCGAATCAGCCGTGTGATGTAGGACCCGCAGAAAATGGCGCCGACTCGGGAGTCCTGCCCCTGATGCTGGATGCTAAAAGCCACCTCGTAGCCGAGGTGCATCTGGAATCCATCCAGCATGCTCAGCAAGAAGTCGAAGTCGCGGCGACTAACGACTCCGGTGCTGTTTCCCCGCCCTGTGATGGAGTGACTGAGAATAAAGTGGATGTACCTGAGGGCTGGGAGACGAAGAGATGATTCCTTGGACCGGCGGGGGTTGTACTCCCGGTCCGCGCTCAGTCGCTGCCAACAAGCCTCCTGGGACTCGCCGGGTGGTCGGTCTACGAGGAGGGCGTCGTACTCCGGAGTCCTGGTGAACTCCTCATCGTACAAACCCAGTCTCGACGAAAACTCGTCGACTCATCCGATGTAGCTCGCCGAGCGCCTGGAACTGTACTGTGCCGGCGTGGTGGTAGCTAATGGGTCCTCTGGACAGCTCGAAGGTCGCAAGGACCTCCAGAGACAACTCTCGGTAGGCGGGGTCCGTGATGGAAAACAGCCTCGTCCAGGCGCCCTCGCCAAGGTAGCGGCGCACGTCGGCCTCTAAGCCCACCTCGCGTAGGACCTCCCAATCGATAGCTCGCATCTCGCCAAACCGCTTTGCGCTCAAACGGTCGTGGCGCTGCTGGTGGATGGGAGTACCGAGGGCTAGCGCAGGGGGAGCGGCTGGAGTCGACGACTCCCCTCTAGCCCTCTTCGAAGAAGGACCAGATGTAGTAGCCTTCCTCGGCATGATCTGTCGAGAGAAAAAATAATAAACAGTTAAGATCAATAGTGAAACACGGGCGTGCTTCAAATCTGCACGCCCATGTTATTCAAAATATAGGGTTTCTTACGAGCACGGGCGTGCTGAACAGGCACGCCCGTGCTTCCGTGCAATTCCAGATCTAGAATCAAAGCACGGCCGTGCTTGAGTGAACACGGCAGTGCTGCTAAAATACAGCTTCGGCTCCGACGGACTTTAACTCAAAAGCGACGGAACAAATTCATTTAAACTCAATCAAAAGCACCCTAGATGACTCTAAAGATGAATTCAAATGTTTTTATGTAGAAAAATGGCATATAATCAAAGATTTAGAATTAAAACACAAATCTAGGGTTCGTCGACTTACCAAAAGTGGTGATGAAGGAGTAGAAGCGATGAAACTCCGAGAAACCACAACAACCACCAGAAAACTCACGAAAAACGCAGGAAAATGGAAGCTCAAAGGAAGAAAGTCGCCGGTAAGAAGAAAGAAAGGGTGAACGGCGCGTTTAAAAAGGAGAAAATCGCAGGAAGAGGGACCGTCGCGTTGAGCACGGCCTCAGCACGGCCGTGCTGTGCCCGTGCTTAAGTAAATTCAACGAAAAATGAAGAACGCGGCACGTCCGTGACGCGTGCACGAGCAGCGTGCTCAGGGATTCAGCACGGCCATGGCACGGCCGTGCTGCTCCCCGTGCTGATTGGAAATGATCAAACCTGGAGAGCTTGTGAATTTCACCCCCATCAGCACGGGGGTGTTTGGCCCGTGTTGGGCCTGGAACCTTCCCTCATGAAGAAAAACACGCCGGATTCACAACAAAACGCAACAAAAACACAAAAACACACCAAACAACAACCACAACAAAGAAATAACAACGAAATGAAACAAATCGGGTTGCCTCCCGATAAGCGCTCTTTTAACTTCACTAGCTTGACGGGTCTAATCACAACTTAAGATGGTTCAAAGACATACCTTTCCTCTTGGTGCCTTGCAGACCAACATTCAATGAAAGGACAAAAAGAATTTATCAGAAATGCCTCACCAAAGCTGAGGTCATTAGTGGGACTGCATTTCGGGGCAGAGGCTTGTTGTTTCTTCCTTTCCTCTACCATTTTCCACCAAGTCTGGGCCTTTGACCCCCTGCCTTTCCTTCTTTTGGTCCTCATTTCTGGTTGACCAATGCTCGATGGTGTAGCAGCGATGGCTTCCTCTTGGTCCATGAGCTCTTCATCTGAGGGTTCCTCACCCAGTAAATCAGTGAGATGGTCATTTTGCCAAATTTCCTGCACACAATCACAAATAATGTCATTAGTCGCGTCTAGGAAATAGCAAGAGTCATCAAATGCCATGGGGTGTCTCATAGCTTCCTTCAGTTTGAATACAAGTTCTTCATCCCCCACTCTTAAAGTTAGGTGCCCATCCTTCACATCAATGATGGCTTGTGAAGTAGCGAGGAATGGCCGCCCGAAAATTAGAGGTACCTCAGCCCGTTCGTCCAAATCCAGAACAACAAAATCTACCGGGAAAATGAATTTATCCACCTTCACCAAAATATCCTCAACAATTCCCAAGGGTTGGCGGGTGGAGCGATCAGCAAGCTGGAGCGTCATTTGAGTTGGCTTGAGTTCCCCCAACCCAAGCTTCTGAAAAATCTTTAATGGCATGAGGTTAATACTTGCTCCTAGATCACCCAACGCCTTTTCATCCATCATCCCTCCAATGGTGCACGGGATGATGAAACTTCCCGGATCTTTTTCCTTCTTGGGAATTTTATTTGAGATGATGGCAGAACATTCCTCACTCAAGGGGACCGTCAAAATTGCTTCCAATTTCCTCTTGTTAGTCAATAATTCATTGAGGAACTTGGCATACTTCGGCATCTGGGAGAGAGCTTCCACGAATGGAACATTGATGTGTAATGTTTTAAACATCTCCAGAAACTTCTTAAACTGTGCCTCCTGTTGGTCCTTCTTGAGTTTAGCTGGATAGGGCAACATAGGCTTATAGTCTGCTACGAAGTCTTTCCCTTTGCCCTTATCCTTTCTCCCCTTGCTTGCCCCTGAATCTTGATCCTGAACTTCCGCTTCTAATTCTTGGGGGGGATCTTGCTGTGCTTGTGGGGTTGACGGTTCCAGTTCCCTCCCACTTCTCAAAGTGACTGCCTTGAGGGACTCCCGGGGATTAATTTCCGTATTACTCGGTAGAGCACCCTGGGGTCGTTCAGCAAGCGTCTTGGCGATCTGTGCAACCTGACGCTCAAGGTTCTGTAAAGAAGCCTGCTGATTCCTCATCATCTCTTCATGCCCTGTGATTCGGGCATCATTAGCTTGAATGTATTGAACAAGGAGTGCTTCAATAGACGATCCTTTCTGTTCTGCTGCTGCTGCTGTTGCTGAGGGGGGCGCTGCTGCCCCTGATTCTGGTCTTTCCAAGAGAAATTAGGGTGATTCCTCCACCCTGGGTTGTAGGTGTTGCTGTAGGGGTTATTGGTATACCGCTGATTCTGACCAATGAAATCCACCTGTTTGGTAGCACTAACTCCCTTAGAAGAACAACTGGGCCCTGCTTGGTTCGCCCAACTATCGGTATTCATGTTCATTGCTGGAGATTGGACTTGCATTGTGTCCAACCTTTTAGAAATGGCTTCCACCTGTGCTGCCAAAGTAGTGAGCACATCAACCTCATAAAGTCCGGCAGTCTTCACCGGCTTATTTCTCTCAGAACTCCACTGGTAGCCAATGGAGGACATGTTTTCAATCAAATTCTGTGCCTCATCGGGTCTTTTGCTACACAAGGAGCCTCCTGCTGCGGCATCCAACATTTGTTTAGTAGCCACATTCAATCCATTGTAGAATATCTGGATTTGCATCCATTCCACTATTCCATGCTGCGGGCACTTCCTCAGCAATTCCTTATACCGCTCCCAGGTATCATACAGTGTTTCAGATTCGGCTTGCCGGAATGAAGAGATGTCACTTCTAAGTTTGGTGATCTTGGCCGGTGGAAAATATCTGGTCAGAAACTTTTCGGCCAACTGTTCCCAGCTTGTAATCGAACCCGCTGGCAAGGAACTTAGCCATTGCTTGGCCCTCCCTCGCACAGAGAATGGGAACAATCGAAGACGAACCGCATCCTCGGACACATTGTTCGCCTTGAAGGTATCACAGATTTCTAGGAAAGTTGCAAGATGAGCATATGGGTCCTCATCTTGGAAGCCATCAAATTGGCACATCTGTTGCACCATTTGAATAACATTAGGCTTCAGCTCGGAGTTGTTGGCCGCAACTGGGGACCGAACAATGCTTGATCCAGATCCCTCCCAATTAGGCCGGGCATAATCTGAAATGCTCCTCTGATTTTCAGCCATGTTTTCCTCTTGGTCCACTTCAACACTTACTTCTACTGACCCGGTTTCTCTTAAGTGAATCTGTCGCTGTCTCCGATGAAATGTCCGCTCAATATCTGGATCTGGAGACGCAAGATGGGAAGAATTCCCCCGGGTCATGCACTGCACCTGCACAAACACCAAAAGAAACAGATGAGATATGAATTTTCAAGCTCAAAGCAAAAAGAGAAAAGAATAATAATAACAGCTTAAGGAAAACAAAGAAAAATAAAAGAACAAAAACAAAGAATACAAATAAAATAAAATAAGAACAAAAGAAAAGGAATTAAAAGCAAAATAAACGGTTAGAGTACTAAGACTGTCCGAATTCTTAGAAGTTGCCGGTCCCGGCAACGGCGCCAAAAACTTGGTACGCCCCTTGCGTAACGGCAAGTGCACGGGTCGTACAAGTAGTATAATGTACCCAAAAGGTCGGGTAGTCGAATCAACGGGGGACTGGTATAGCTTCTAATACTAACGTCCTACTCAATATCTAACCGAACCGAAGATGAAGGAATTGACTTTGGACTAAATTCGAGGAAGTTAAGGGAATGGAAAGTTCACCAAGGGAAGATTTAGGTTTGACTCGATGGAGGAGATGGGGCCCCGGGGTTGGAATTCCGACGTTCACTAACTCGGTCTCTCTCAGTAATTATCAGGGATGTCTTCAGTTCTAAACCTAGTTATGCTATAACAATGTGGTTTCTAGCGCTGCCGAGCCTTAAGTTGAACTCCCTCTGCTTGCAACAATCAATAAAGATTCACAAACCTAGATAGGAGAACCTAACTACCAAGCATCAAGCACTAAACAACGTACAAGATAGCCAATAACCTTGATTTATTGAAAGGAACAAGACAATCATAAAAACTGCAAGTAAAGACAATGAGTTTGAGCTACAACGTCATACAACCAACCCCGGGGCTCCCTTAAGAGTTTAGCCCCTCATAATGACAACCAACAAACACAATGCCAAAGAAATTAAAAGACAAGGAATTGAAAACTCCCTAATTTCTTGCATCCTTGAGGTTGTCGAAGGATCTACGATGTCGTATAATCTCCTCCCGATCGGCCTACCATACGCTTGGCATTCCCTTGATGAAGTGGAGGATGAACCCCCAAAGCTCTCCCTTTCTTTCTCCCAAAGTTCGCCCACCAAAAGTCCCCTTAGAAACTGAGTTTCTAGGGTTTTAAAGTCTTCTCGATGTGAGCACGGGCGTGCTGAAGCCGTGCTTCAAGCCGTGCAGATTACGGCCAAATAACTCTTCAGAAAACTCACAAACCTGTAATCTGTACGGGGAACAGCACGGGCGTGCTTAGACCGTGCTGAGGTTTTCACGACCTTGCTCAGCGAACTCTGGCTGTGCTGATCTGTGGCTGCATTCTCCTGTAATTTTCACGGGAAGTAGCACGGGCGTGCTTCGACCGTGCTGAGGTTTTCACACCCGTGCTCAGCGGACTCAGGCTGTGCTGAATCGTGGTTGAAATTTCCTGCACTTTGCACGGGAATCAGCACGGGCGTGCTCAAGCCGTGCTGAGCTTGATGAGGTTTTTTCTTCTAAGTCCTTTAGCTTCTAAAATTGTTCCAAAAACGCTTCTTCTTACTTCAGGACTTTGATATCTGCATCACGAACAACGAATACCTTAAATAGCACCGTACTTGGAGAATTACAGCCAAAATATTAAATAATGATGAGGGTAAAGCATGCAATACATATATATGAAATGCGCTCATCAAAGGTTCCCTCCTATCTCTCTTGGGAGCTAATTTCTTGATTGGCATCCTATAGAAACAAAGTAGAGATTATCTGACTAATTTACAAGCAAAATAAGCACCAAAAGAATGAAGAAACCCAAGAAAAAGTCCAGTGCTACAGTAATTTCGGAAAAGTTTTCAAGAACTTTGCTTGTAGAAGTAGCCAAAAAATTTTACAAACCAAGAGAAACACTTTGATAATCACTAAGCATTCACCAACCAACAAAAATCCCAGAAATTTCATGCACAAAAACAAGAAAAACTCAAGGTTTTGAGTGACAGGTCATACGCTTGCCCTAGAGTAAAATGAGTGAATCCAAAGGCTAAATCCGGCCAAAAGCTTGCTCAAATTCCAAATTTTTGTCATCAAGATGGAAAAGAGGAGGAGGAGAGAAAAATTGAGCAAAAAGAATGATGAAAAATGGTGGAGAAATAAGAGAGAACCGGTTAGAAGAATGAGGAAGAAGAATGAATAGTGCTAGCCCCAAAACTTGCTTTTTAAAGGTACTTCTCGAGTGGTCTTGCCGACCATCCTTGCGGCCGCAAGGATGGTCCTCGGGATTTTTCTGTTTGCACCATTTTGTTCTCCACACTTTGCACACTTTAACTATGGATGAAACCTTGAAAAGCAAAGCCGGAAACATCAATTAAACTCTCAAAACATCAACATGCATGCATCAAGAACAAGAATTCTTCAAAGACCACATGACAAACAAGTTAACACAAAGGCAAAAGAATTAAGAAAAAACGATGAAAAATACAACTAGAAACGAACCACTCATAAAAACACAAGAAAAGTAAGACAACACAAATAAGAAAATGAATACGGGAAATGAAAGGAACATGGGTTGCCTCCCAAGAAGCGCTTTTTTTAACGTCATTAGCTTGACGTGCATTACCTAAAAAGTCTCATGGTGGAACAAATGGAGGGAAGTTACCTCCAACCTTTGGGGCCGGGTTACCACTCGGAAAATAATGTTTCAAACTATATCCATTGACTTTAAAAGTACCTTTTGTTAGATGGTAAATCGCGATAGCCCAGTGAGGAAACACTTGTGAGACTGAAAATGGTCCATACCATCTTGATTTCAGTTTTCCCGGAAAAAGTTTCAATCGAGAGTTGAAAAGTAGCACTTGGTCTCCAACTTGGAAGTGTTTAGCTTGTTTAATGTGTCGGTCATGGTATTCCTTTGTCTTCTCTTTATACCGTACTGAACTCTCATACGCCACTGATCGTCATTCATCTAGTTCATTTAACTGGAATTTTCTCTTGTGGCCTATTAGATGGGGATCAAAATTCAATTGCTTTATGACCCAATAAGCTTTGTGCTCCAATTCGACGGGCAAGTGACAAGCCTTCCCATAGACCAACCTATACGAAGTTGATCCAATAGGTGTCTTAAATGCTATTCTGTATGCCCAGAGTGCATCATCAAGTTGATCCGCCCAGTCCTTCCTGTGATGACTCACCGTTTTCTCCAAGATTCTTTTCAATTCCCTATTAGATACCTCGACTTGACCACTCGTTTGGGGATGGTATGCGGTTGAGATTCTATGTGATACCCCATATCGTTTCAAAACTTTTTCAAGTTGGAAGTTACAAACGTGAGTGCCCCAGTCACTAATGATTGCCCTTAGGGTACCGAATCGCGAGAACAATTTCTTGAGGAATTTCACCACGACCCTTGCATCGCAAGATGGAAGTGCTTGTGCCTCCACCCATTTGGAGACATAATCCACTGCCACAAGGATAAATTTGTTACCTTGAGAACTAGGAAATGGTCCCATGAAATCTATCCTCCAAACATCAAATATCTCGCAAACCGGATTCCACGTTTGCGGCATTTCATCTCTTTTTGAGATATTACCGGCTCTTTGCCACTTATCACAGTGTTGTACAAATGTTTGAGCATCTTGAAAAATTGTGGGCCAGTAAAATCCCGCATCGAGAACCTTTTTAGCCGTTCTGTTCCCACTGTAGTGCCCCCTGTCGGGCCCGAATGACGATGACGCAAGATGTCATGCCCTTCTTCTAATGAAACACATCTTCTCACGATTTGATCAGAGCAAACTCTAAACAAATGAGGATCTTCCCAGATATAGTGCTTCAGTTCGGCAAATTTTTTTTTCTTTATTGATAAGTCAACCAATTAGGCATGTTTTTTGCTGCTAAATAGTTGGCAATGTCAGCGAACCACGGAGTCTCATCCTCTGTCACTGTTTGACTACTACGTAATTGTTCCACAGGGAATGTGTCGTTTATCCCTTCTCTCTTGAACTCCTCATCATTAGGCTCTTCAAGGCGTGATAAATGATCAGCGGCCAAGTTCTCTATCCCCTTTTTATCCCTTATCTCTAGATCAAACTCTTGTAGTAGAAGCACCCAACGGATCAATCGAGGCTTGGCATCTGATTTAT
Source organism: Dioscorea dumetorum (assembly GCA_902712375.1). Classification (NCBI taxonomy): domain Eukaryota; kingdom Viridiplantae; phylum Streptophyta; class Magnoliopsida; order Dioscoreales; family Dioscoreaceae; genus Dioscorea; species Dioscorea dumetorum. The sequence continues at coordinate 128,035 of CACTHL010000205.1, read as the reverse complement.
TCAGCAGGTATTTGAGTGCAGAATGATCAGTATAAACAATAGCACCAAATATGATCGAAATTTATCAAAAGCAAAGACCCCCGCTAGCAATTCTTTCTCCGTGGTAGTGTAGTTCTCCTGTGCGTCATTTAAAGTCTTGCTTGCGTAATAAATAGGATGAACGTGTAGAAACACAAAAACAAAACAAACCAAACAACAAAAAAAAAAAAAAGAAAAGAAAAAGATAAGGCTAAATCAACAAGCTTAAAGCTTTCCAAATATCCCTTGGTGATTCCCCGGCAACGGCGCTGATAAGTGCTTGATTATATATATTTTTTAATATCAGTTTACATGCATTGAGCATCACTTTTATCAGGTTTTAGCATTAACAAGGTGTGTTTTGTGTTCTTTTGTGCAAACAGGGCCTTGGAGACGTGAAGTACAGGAAGAAGCAAAGATAGGGTGTGATGGCACGTTTCAAGGCCACAATTAGAAGCTGTGTTCATATGCATGGGGGCGTTGCCAACTTTCGGTGGAGTCCAAGTCATTACGCAAACCGAAAGGGCACAAAGGCAGTAGTACGTCCATGTCCCAGCTTCCGTACAAAGCAAAAGAAGGTTCTTGAAGATTTGAAAGCATAGAAAGCCACGCACCCTACCACACGAGCGTGTGCCCGACCGTGTGGACTCCAAGGGAGACTTCCGAGTGGGGCGGAAATTCATTGAAGCAGTACTGTAGCAGTACTGTAGCAAAGTACTGTGCACGCCCGTATGGAATTTCCACACGGGCGTGTCGCTACATTACACGGGCGTGTGGATGCCCGTGTGGATGCCCGCGTAAAGCCCCGAATTCAAATTATAAAAGCCGCCTTGTGATAAGTTTTAGGGATCTATTCGGCCACTTTCGAGAGACAAGGCGGTTAGGGCTTTGAAGGAGTTCTTTGCGGCTTTTGGAAGCTTTCCTCACCAACTTGGATCGATTCCTCCTCCGTCATAGCATCAGGGAAGCCATCGGCGACCTAGCTTCGGAGTGTATTCAATCCAGACGTGGAAACTACCCATCAAGGCCATCATCACGGATTTAGGGGGGTTATTCTTTATGTCTTTTGAACTTATTTTTCAATTCATTATTTGTTTTGTGACTTGCTCCATGGAGAGCTAAACCCCTAGATTGTTTTCGGACATATAAACCCTAGGATTCGGATTTTCATTAGATTTACATTGTGTTTCTATTCGAATTTATCAGTTTGAGTTTTACTCTTGAGTTCTTAATGCTCTTTTGTGCTTTTGATTTCATTATTAATTGCCTTGCATATTTTATTCAATCTAGTGAAGAGAGAGATCACCGCAAGGTTTAGAATTACTAAGAGTAAAGAGGGTTGAGAGGGTGAGCCCTGAGATAGCGGAGTGTCCCCTTTCCCTTCCGACAGATATTTCCTATCTCCATATTCCCTAAGTGTCAAGCAACTATATGTGGTGTGAGGCGTCGAGAGAATTCTCCGCCGGGACCTCGTAGGGGTTTAGGGATCTTTCACCTGGAGGCAGGGTTAGATCTACTCTTAGGAATTGGTTATATGTTTGGGATCCCTAGAGTTTTAAGCAGTCATATGTGGTATGAGGCGTCGAGAGAATTCTCCGCCGAGACCTCGTAGGGGACTAGTTATCGGCGACTTAGAGGCAGGGGCCGTTATACCTTAGGATACCCACGACTCATTGTTTTCATTTAGAAACACTTGTAATCTACATCCAACACCCGAATCCTAGGGGGAGCATTGTCCGGATTCCTCACTTTTATTGATTGAGAACTCTTTTCCTTTTCATTCCCTGCGCACTTGTAGTGACACTCTTAGTTTTGTCCATTAGATCATCACACACTACAATCATCAGGCTAGATAACAAGAGAGGGGCTATTACTAGTACTTCTGTTCCCTGTGGTTCGACAACCCGACTCTTTGGGTCCACTTTTATTACTTGACGACCCGTGCACTTGCGGTAACGCAAGGGGTTGACACACATCACCCTGTTGTGTTGTTGCGGAGACGCATCAAGTTTTTGGCGCCGTTGCCGGGGAGCAGGATATTAGGAACGCTAGTATTTTGTTACTTTAGCCATTCATTTATTTTTACTGTTTTTCTTTTCCATCTTCTCTACTTTCATTGTCTTACCTTGATTCTGTTTCTTTTATTGTGTCCAAGGATTTTGTTCAATACGAAGGAAATACTGGAGACGTTGAAAGCAGTAATGGCAACGAATGAAGAGAAGGTGGAACAATTAGTTGCAACTTACAAGTGGAGACAAGAAGATTCGATCAATGGGTTCGGGAGCTCATATCACGGTGCAGATCTGGCAAGCTTACTAGACCAATTTGATAAGTCGGCAATTCTCTCTTTTAATGAAGAACCTGAAGTTAATCTGAAAGAAGCAATGGCACAGTTCAATATGATCATGGCAGATAAAGTTGCTGTGGCAGAAAGTAATTCAGATGGAGATAATGATTTTGTAGAAGATATCGATTAAATCCTAGCAGCAGAAATTTGCAGCATAGGCATCCAAGAAGACTATCCCAAATATTCAGAGGTTTTCTTATCAGCTCAGCCAGAACTGGAGGTATTCGAGGAGGAACCTGAAAATGAACCCAAGGGCTTCGAAGAAATTGAGCAGAAACAAGGTAATCGATTACGGCCTTCCGTGAAAGAACCCCCTGAGCTGGAATTGAAGACATTACCTGACCATCTAGAGTACGCCTTCCTTGCCGAAGGGTCGAAGTTGCCGGTAATCATTGCTTCCAACCTCTCTACAAAGACAAAAAGAAAAACTGGTGGCCTTATTGAAAGCACATAAAGCTGCTATTGCATGGAAAATTTCAGACATCAAAGGGATAAACCCATCCTTTTGCACACATAAAATTCTGATGGAAAACAACTATAAAATAGTCATCTAACCTCAACGAAGGCTTAATAAAAACATGAAGGAGGTAGTAAAAGCAGAGGTGGTGAAGCTCCTTGATGCAGACATTATTTACCCTATATCAGATAGTGCTTGGGTGAGTCCTACTCAAGTGGTGCCGAAGAAGGGGGGTATGACTGTGGTGAAGAACGAGCAGAACCTAATACCCACACGTACGATGAATCGGTTGGCGTGTGTGCATTGATTACCGAAGATTAAATGACGCCACAAGAAAGGATCATTTCCGTCTGCCCTTTATTGATCAAATGCTAGAGCGTCTCGCAGGTCATCAATTCTATTATTTTCTGGATGGCATGTCTGGGTATTTTCAGATCCCGATTGCCCCTGAAGATCAAGAGAAAACAACATTCACATGCCCCTATGTTACGTTTGCATACAGGAGGATACCGTTCGGGTTATGTAATGCACCGGCCACATTTCAAAGATGCATGACAGCCATTTTTGATGAGCTATTGGAGGATGTCATGGATGTCTTTATGGATGACTTTTCTGTGTTCGGCGATTCTTTTGACGCGTGTCTTAAGAACTTGGAAAGGGTACTCATGCGGTGCGAGGAAACAAATCTTGCCTTGAATTGGGAAAAGTGTCACTTCATGGTGCAAGAGGGGATAGTGCTAGCGCATAAAATCTCTAGCCAGGGAATCGAAGTGGACAGAGCAAAGATCGAAACAATCGAGAAGCTACCACCACCAACTAACGTCAGGGCAATTCATAGTTTCTTGGGGCATGCGGGGTTCTATCGCCGCTTCATAAAAGACTTTTCCAAGATCACTCAACCGCTTACCAAACTCTTGGAAAAGGATGTGCATTTCGAGTTTAATGATGAGTGTGTATCTGCTTTCAGCTTACTAAAGGAAAAACTTACTCGTTCACCCATCCTTATCACTCCTGATTGGAAGCTTCCCTTTGAGCTCATGTGTGATGCCAATGACCATGCAGTAGGGGTTGTGTTGGGACAAAGAAGAGACAAACACTTTCAGCCAATCTATTATGCGAGCAAGACATTGACGAGTGCCCAAGAAAATTATACAACTACCAAAAAAGAATTGTTGGCTGTAGTTTTTGCTTTTGATAAATTCAGACCCTACTTAATCTGATCTAGAGTGATTGTGTTCACAGACCATTCGGCCCTTCGTTATCTAATGAGCAAGGCCGATGCCAAACCAAGACTAATTCGTTGGATTTTGTTGTTGCAGGAATTTGATGTGGAAATCAAGGACAAGAGGGGTGCTAAAAATCTGGCAACAGATCATTTATCCCGGCTGGAGGGTTTAGAAGGTGATGAAGCCATTCATTATGAAATCAACGACCGATTTCCCGAGGAGCACCCGTATGGAGTTCAAGATCCGTCAACATCCGATACTCCATGGTTTGCTGATTTTGCAAACTATCTTTCGGCCAAGGTTCTCCCCAAGGGACTCACATTTCAGCAAAAGAAGAAGTTTTTCGCCGACTCGAAAAATTTCCTTTGGGAAGACCCATATCCGTTTCGAGAGTATGTGCGAGACCATGTAGTGCGAAGATGTAAGGGAAGAAGGGTGGAGCATCCTTACTCACTGCCACTCGGGGCCTACTGGTGGTCATTATGGAGTAGGCCGAACTGCAGAGAAAGTGTTAGCTGTAGGTTTTTATTGGCCAACCCTATTTAAAGATGCTCATCAATTCATTCAAAGCTGTGATAAATGTCAAAGAGGTGGTAATTTGTCTAGACGGGACGAGATGCCTCAAAATCCCATTTAGTTTTGTGAGGTATTCGATGTTTGGGGTATTGACTTTATGGGACTATTTCCTAGTTCAAATGGAAACCTATACATTCTAGTCGCCGTGGATTATGTGTCTAAGTGGGTTGAGGCACAAGCTCTCCCCACAAACGACGCTAGAACTGTAGTTAGATTTCTCAAGCGCCTGTTCGCGCGTTTTGGTACTCCCAGGATCATCATTAGCGATAGAGGGACTCATTTTTGTAATATGCAGCTCGATAAGGTACTGAAACGATATGGAGTATATCATCGGCTAGCCACTCCGTACCACCCACAAACAAGTGGCCAGGTTGAGGTAACAAATAGGGAGTTGAAGAGAATTCTAGCAAAATCGTGGAGCACAACCGGATGGACTAGTCCGAACGTCTAGATGACACACTTTGGGCATATCGCACGGCCTACAAGACACCAAGTGGGAACAACACCAAACAGTCCGGTTTATGGGAAATCTTGTCACTTACTCGGTGGAACTCGAGCATAAAGCTTATTGGGCAATCAAGGCGATGAATTTTGACCTTGTACAAGCCGGGGAACAAAGGAAGCTGCAGCTGAACGAGTTAGATGAATGGCGGTTGCGTGCATATGAGAATGCAAAGATCTATAAAGAGAAAATGCGTCGGTGGCATGATAAGCACATCAAACTCGTAGAAAGAGTTCAATGAAGGCGACTTAGTGTTACTTTTCAATTCTCGTCTAAGATTATTCCCAGGGGAAATTAAAATCAAGGTGGTTAGGACCATACACAGTGACTCAAGTATCACCGCATGGGGCTGTTGAAATCACTCACCCAGAAAAAGGGACGTTTAAAGTGAATGGGTACAGATTGAAGCGCTATTTTTCAAGCGATGAAGTAGTTGCAGGAAAGGAGGTATTTCACTTGCATGAACCCCCATAAAAGATCAGGTACGTCAAGCTAACGACGTAAAACAAGCACTTCTTGGGAGGTAACCCAAGTCATTTTATTGCTTTCATAGTTAGTTTTTCATTCTCGGTAATAATTAGCTTCGAGGCGACTTTGCGTTAATTCCGTCGTTCTTGTGTTTTTTATTGTTTATTCTTGGTGTTTCATGATAATTATACATGTGTGGCTTGATCTAGAATCTTTTAGAGGTTTAAAGTTAAGGAATTGGCCTTGTACTCATTTGTTTCATGTTGTCTTGAAAATCCACAAGGGCGGGCACAAGGTGGTGTGAGTGCCCCCGTGCCTTGCTGAAAATTGCAGAAAACGTGAAATAGAAGGGCACAAGGGCACCCACACGGGCGTGTGAGTGCCCCTGTGACCCTTCTGAGGAGCCACACGCCCATGTGGGTCGTCCACATAGGCGTGTGAGACCTGGAAATCAATTTTTCAGTTTCCAAAGAGGCAAAAGGGCAGCCACACGGCACACGCCCGTGTGGCTGCCCCTATGGATTGTCCAGGTCCACAAGGGCACTCACACGCCCGTGTGAGTGCCCCTGTGGCCTTCTGTCTCGAGTTTTTCATCCACACCGGCACTCACACGCCCGTGTGAGTGCCCTTGTGGCATTCTGGTGTCAATTTTTGGAGACACAAGGGCGTGTGGCTCATCCACACGCCCGTGTGGACGTCCACAAGGGCGTGTGAGACCCTCACACGCCCATGTGGCTTATAAAGAGATGAGAAGGCCTTGAAACCACCATTCAAACTTTCGCGCCTTTTCTCCTTCCGATGCCTCCACGCGAAGAGACGCACCTCTTGGGTTCCTAACGCCTCTCCTTAGCTTATTTAAGGATTCTTGGGAGTTTTTCCGGCGATCCCCATCCCTTTCTTTATCAAAAATCTCCGGTAAGCTCCATGTTTCCCTAGTTCTTGCCATGAATTTTGAATTTCAGATCTGGTGATTTGTTGATGTTTTATGCATGAATTTTTCATGGGAACTATCATAGTATGCATGCTTGTCGATTTAGGGATGTTTTTAGATGTATAAACCACCCAACCATGGCCTTTTGGCCATGGTCGGGCATCCACACGGGCGTGTGGCTCATCTACACACCCGTGTGGATGGGGAAGATGATCCACAAGGGCGTGTGGATCATCCACAGGCACATGTGGATTCCTGCATGATGATTTTCTGCCCTAACTTGCCTTGATTTTCACAGATATGGCCCCCAGGACTAAGAAGGTCACCCACAAGTGTTCTCGGGCCGCTCGGGAGCCTTCTCCTGCCGAGGAATTAGAGTTCACCGTAGCTGAGCATCAACAACGATATGAGCGCTTACAGCGTCTCAAATTCGGGCAGGCGCGCGTAATTGATTGGAAGGCACTCGAGGAGATCGACTTGGCCGATGAGCCGCGCGAGCTTACCGCTCCGATAGGCCGGGACCGTCTCCTTATGCTTGGAGGTCCTGTCCTCATTCGACTTCGACCGCGCTCCCCCGATTTTGAGAAGGAGGACATGATCCGCTTCAGATTTTTCGGTCGGTACCACTCCATGAGCCTCACGCAGTTCTATGTTTTTCTCGGTTTATATAACGAGACTATGTTCACACGGGGAGTACGAGCAACTCATTGTCGACTATCCTATTGGACTCACCCCGAGCCGTCCGTACGCGACCATATGTGGAGGTTTTCGGTATGAGCCGGGATCCTCCAAGGCCACCATTCTCGGCCGTCCGGCCTACGGTATATACATTCTATCTTTAGTAGGACCGTGACGGGACGAGGCGACAAAGACCGGAGTTTTGAGCCGCCTCGACTTGCTTTACCTATACACCATGGTCCAGAATATCCCCATGCATTTAGGCTTTGTTGTGGCGGTGTCGGTGTGATCTTCTCGGCGGTATACATCACCCGACTCATTCGTGGCATGGGGTTGACCGAGGCACTTAGAGGGATGGAGAAGATCAGTGTACCTGCACCCTTGGGGCTTGCATCCCTCCGAGCCATGCGTATGGTGAAGAAGAAGAGTACCGGCCGATATGTACTCGCAGTGGAGGCTGAGGAAGAGGAGTCAGAAGAGGAGGCGGCCAACCCAGCAGACGCTCCTGATTCACCGGCACCCACAGCTGTGTTGATGGACACCGAGGCCCCTGCATCTGAGCCAGAGCCAGAGCAGCCTTCCACTCGAGCCCGTGACTGTTTGGCGAGGCTCGAGGTGGCAGTTGGAGCTCTCCAGGGGGACATGGCTACTGTGCTCGCCAACCAGTCCATGATGATGTCGCAGTTGTCCTTCATTTGACATCTTCTGGAGAGCGACACCACATCTGAGGCAACGACATCAGCACCACCAGCAGCACTAGCGGAGTTTCCTGACGCATGAGGCGTCCTTGAGTCATTTTATTTTATTTTCTGTATTTTTATTTTCTGTACTTTTATTTTCAGCATGCTCGTTGAGACTTTGTTTCGTTATTTCTGTCAGTTTATTTTGTGGTTTTAGTTGTTTTTCTTTGTTTTCTTTTCTTTTCTAGGTCACACGGCCGTTTCACCTCCAAATGCCCGCTGAGCCAAACTCCACCGCTGAGTCATGCAACCTATGAAGGTTCACCTTAGGGTTAAGAGTTCGATTCTAGACTATAGGAGAGCTTCGAACACTAGATTTCATCATGCTCTAGTTGTCATCCAATGTTTTTGAGAAATTTTTTGTCCGATTGCTATTTATGCACTCTACTCACTCATTAGACCTATAGAAGCTCTAGTTTAATGTTTTGAGACTTGTTAGTAGTTGTTTTATTTAAAAAAAAATGTAGATATTTACAGTTTAGCAATTGTGAAATCTTTCTTGTATATATGGGGTGAAAAGAGCTACTACCTTTGATTGTATGCAGCTACTCTCATAAGTCTGATACTAGTTATGCCCTAATGAGAGAAAGAGCTATCACAAGGGAAATATGAAAGCTGGCACCCTCGGTAGAAAGAGCTACCATCTTTAAAGTGTGAAAGCCACTCGGGAAGCCGCCTGAGAAAGGGCTACCTTGGAGATTGTGTGCAGCTACTACCATTCTTTTTGCTATTATATGAGTCTCGAGCAATAAAAACTGTAAGTAGTGGACATAGAGTCGAATTGAGATGAATTTTTCCACACACACACGCTTTCGGATTTCTTTTTCTTTCTTGTTATTGGATTGTTTTCTAGAGCATTGGCTGAACTATTTGGTGTTAAATAGTTTCCCCATTTGTTATAGAATCATACTCTCATACTCTCTAGTGAACCTAAGGCCAAGCACTTATTTTTTTTTCTTTCCTTGTAATGAATGTTTAGTTTGCTTGAGGACAAGAAAAAGCTTAAGTGTGGGGGAGTTTTGATAAGTGCTTGATTATATATATTTTTAATATCAGTTTACATGCATTGAGCATCACTTTTATCAGGTTTTAGCATTAACAAGGTTTTAGCAGCACTGTAGCAAAGTACTGTACACGCCCGTGTGGAATTTCCACAAGGTGTGTGGCTACAGTACACGGGCATGTGGATGCTCGTGTGGATGCCCACGTAAAGCCCCGAATTCAAATTATAAAAGCCGCCTTGTGATAATTTTTAGGGGTTTTTAGGCCACTTTCGAGAGACAAGGCGGCTAGGGCTTGGAAGGAGTTCTTTGCGGCTTTGGGAAGCTTTTCTCACCAACTTGGGTCGATTCCACCTCCGTCATAGCATCAAGGAAGCCATCGGCGACCTAGCTTCGGAGTGGATTAAATCCAGACGTGGAAACTACCCATCAAGACCATCATCACGGATTTAAGGGGGTTATTCTTTATGTCTTTGGAACTTATTTCTCAATTCATTATTTGTTTTGTGACTCGTTCCATGGAGAGCTAAACCCCTAGAGGGTATTCGGACATGTAAACCCTAGGATTCTTATTTTCATTAGATTTACAATGTGTTTCTATTCGAATTTATCAGTTTGAGTTTTACTCTTGAGTTCTTAATGCTTGTTTGTGCTTTTGATTTCATTATTAATTGCCTTGCATGTTTTATTCAATCTAGTGAAGAGAGAGATCACCGCTAGGTTTAGAATTACCAAGAGTAAAGAGGGTTGAGAGGGTGAGCCGTGAGATAGCGGAGTGTCCTCTTTTCCTTCTGATAGATATTTCCTATCTCCATATTCCCTAAGTGTCAAGCAACCATATGTGGTGTGAGGCGTCGAGAGAATTCTACGCCGGGACCTCGTAAGGGGTTAGGGATCTTTCACCTGGAGGCAGGGTTAGATCTACTTTTAGGAATTGGTTATATCTTTGGGATCCCTAGAGTTTTAAGCAGTCATATGTCGTGTGAGGCGTCGAGAGAATTCTCCGCCGGGACCTCGTAGGGTACTAGTTATCGGCGACCTGGAGGCAGGGGCCGTTATACCTTAGGATACCCATGACTCATTGTTTTCGTTTAGAAACACTTGTAATCTACATCCAACCCCGAATCCTAGGGGGTGCATTGTCCGGATACCTCACTTTTATTGATTGAGAACTTTTTTCCTTTTCATTCCCTGCGCACTTGTAGTGACACTCTTAGTTTTGGCCATTAGATCATCACACACCACACTCATCAGGCTAGATAACAAGAGAGGGGCTATTACTAGTACTTCTGTTACCTGTGGTTCGACAACCCGACCCTTTGGGTCCACTTTTATTACTTGACGACCCGTGCACTTGCGGTAACGCAAGGGGTTGACACACAGCACCCTGTTGTGTTTTTGTTGCGGAGACGCATCAGGCACCAAAAACTTGATCGACACAAAGTGTGAACACCCGCAAGCGCACGGGGTCGTCAAGTAATAAACCACTCGTGCAGGCACGAGTGGGTCGTATTCCCAAGGGGCCCGAGGAGCTACTTTACTCACTTCTCACTTGTTGGTTAGTTCACCGATTCGATTTCAAGAGAATAATTGGGAAAGAAAAGAAATAATCAACAAGAGAAATTGTTTAAATAAATGCGATGAAATCAAAACGTGGGAGATGCTCAAGGATGGAAAACGGCCATGGATGAGGATCCCCAAGAGGGCTACTTAAGTGAGTAGGATATTTGAGAAATTATACACGTGGCTAGTTGGACCGAGAAAACCTAAACTTAGGTCAACCCGATGGTCACGGCAATTAACCCATAACCCGGTACAAGAGTTGAATAAGGAATTTCTTCCACTCAACCTCTCACACGGTTGCAAGGAGAATAATGGTTTCCTCAAGTTAGGGTGAAAACACTAGTTAGTTTTCAACCCTAGATATGGAGGGGTACAAATACCCGATGGTCACAGCGTATTTCTACAATAATCTCTTCCAAGTTTGGTGGAGTCTAGCACTAAGGCAATGGTCAAGCTACAAAGTGCTACCAAGAATTTGATACATCAATTAATAACAAGTACCAAAACAATCAAGAACATCAAACAAGGATCACAACAAGCCAATCATACAATAGATAACTCAAATAATCTAAAACATCACAAGTTGGCCGCCAAGGTTCCCCTACATCCGGTGACCTTGGGGTTTAGTTGTTCATGATTAACAAATCAACCCAACAATCCATGCAAACAACTAAAATAAACATGAGGAACACTCCCTCAACAGGTGAAGGCCGAATGACGCTTGAATCCCCGGAGAAAACCTTCTGAAGTCGCCACTCGAAGGGGTGGCTTCCCGTTGTCTTCAACCTCCAAGCAATGAAGTCCTTGAAGTGGATCCTCCTAGATCTTGCTCTCCCCACCGAAGAATGCCCGGATTTCGTCTCCTTTTGCCCTCCTAAATCGTGTGGAAGAGATGTCCAAACCCTAGCCTCCCTTCTCCCCCAAAACTCTCCGAAAGTCGATCCAAAAGTCTCTTAAAAAGATGCCCTAGATAGCCTTTAAACACCCAAATCCCGATGGGTAAACGGGTCAGCATACAGCCGGTATGCTGACCCCTCGAGATTTCTACTTTTCTGCCGAGAAACCCGTGATGAGCCATAGTAACTGCTACAGTACCGCTACAGTACTGTGCTGCAATATCCCATCTCGAAAACGTTGTTTTGATGTCGAATTCGTTCCCCATCTCGTCGTCGAGTCCCCAGGGCTTCTGAGTGGCCTGAAATACAAAGATAAAGCAATTTAGACCGAAATGGCATAGATTCAACAATATAATCTGAAAATAATACACAACACATACATGCAAAATATGTACTTTTAGACGTTTATCAATATCTATTCAAATTGTGACTATTAATGGATGTAGAAGTGACACGCCCCTATGCATATATAAAATACGCAAGTGTACAGGTGTCAAAATAGTAAAGAACCCACTGGTTGGGTTATCATATCCACAGGGAGCTCACAAGTTCCAGTTATTACTTTAGTTGATTATCTAGCCCTATACTCGAATTATTTACTTAAGATGAGGGGTAAATAGCATAAACAACAAAAGTACAAGAAGAAAAGATGATACCTCTTTATGCATCCGCAAGTGCATGGGTCATACAAGTAGTAAAGGGTACCCGAAAGAGTCGGGTAGTCGAATCCACAAGGACTGGTATAGCTTTTGATACTTGTTGGATTTCTAATATCTAGCCGACTCAATAATTTGGGTAAAAAACTAATGACAAAGAAAACTAAAGGGAATAGGAAAAATGAAGGGGAGAGACAAGATTTAAGTAATAAGAGATCAATGATAGGGAGTAGCACCCCAGATCAATTCCTTAGAGAAACTTGTAGCGGTTCTTTCGTAATGTCTATTAGGTACATTGATAAGTGTCTAAATGTAAGTATTTCTATATATGTATTTCATACAACTAGCATGTAGTTTATTAAGAATTGATGTCCTTTTTGCACTTAATTGTGTGCTATTTGATTTGTAGGGTATAAGGAAGCCATGGGGAACACGAGTATACAATGTTGGGCGAAATGAAGAATACAGCGTTCCATGTGCACTGCAGGAGTGAACCCGTTTCATGTTACTATCTAGAGAACTGTGCGGGCGGTATGCGGGCCGTATGGAGGACATATGGAGGCCGTATACAGGCCGTATGAATCTCGAAATTTTTGACCTGGTCCCTACACGACACCCATACGTCCCATATACAGGGCTGTATGGTTCATGGGTATAAAAGAGCATTTTTATGGCTTTCTTAAGGAGCGAATTTGGGGATTTTTCTGGGGATCAATTGGAGAGCAATCCGAGGTGAAGAGGGGAGCAACCATCACCGGAAAGGAGATCAAGGATCAAAGGAGCGTGGAAGCCTTCTTCTTTATCACCACATCATCTAGGGAGTTTTGATTATGAATTTGCTTTGTGTTTTGCTCAACCTTGTTGTTTATTTCTTGTTGATGGCACACCAGACCCCCAAGGCCACCGGGTGTTAGTTAACCTTGGGGGGAATTTATCATGTATTTTTTATGATTACGTTTTATTTAATTACTTGGTTTGTTTGAGATTTAATCCATTGTTCTTCATGCTTAGAACCACTCGAAGGAGAAATCCGTGGATCTTTTATGAGTTATGCATGTAGATGTGATCTACTCACATGTAATAGATCATGAATGGATTAATAGGGGATTGTTGTTTCAATATGCGGAGAGATTGGGTATTGGTAGCCCTCCGTATCTCAAGAGTGACCTTAAGATAAGTTTACTCTTACTTTGGGATTTCTTATATGTGATACGCCCCTTGCGTAACCGCAAGTGCGGGGGTCATGTAAGTAGTAAAATGTACCCTTAGGGTTGGGTAGTCGTATCCACTAGGACTGCTATAGCTTCTAATACTAACGTTCCACTTAATGTCTAACCAAACGAGAGAAGGATGGAATTGACTCTAGGTTGAATTCAAGGAGATCGAGGGAAGGAAATGCACTAAGGTAAATGTGAGGATTGACTCGATGGAGGAGATGGGGCCCCGGGGTTGGAATTTTGACGTTCACTAACTCGGTCTTTCTCAATATTTATCAGAGATGTCTTCAGGTTCTAAATCTAGTTATGCTATAAGAATGATGCTTCCAGCGCTGCTGAACCCTAAGTTGAAATCTCACTGCTTGCAACTATCAATAACGATTCACAAGCCTAGATCAGAAAACCTAACTTCCAAGCATTCAAGCACTAAACAACACTCAAGATAGCTAATATCTCAGATTTAATGTAAAGAACAAGACATTCATAAATGCTGCAAGTAAAGACAGTGACTTCAAGCTACAACGTCATAGAAAACACCCCGAGGCTCCTTTAAGAGTTTAGCCCCTCATGACATTAAATAACAAGGAAATTGCCAAAGAAATTGAAATACAAGAAGTTGAAAACTCCCTAATTTCTTGCATCCTTGAGGTTGTCAGAGGATCTACAATGCTGTGGACTCTCCTCCCGATCGGCTGACACACCCTTGCGTGTGTACTCCGCAAGTGCACGGGTGTCGAAGTAATAAAGTACCCAAACGGGTGGGTAGTCGAATCCACAGGGAGTAGACGTAAGAACAATCACACTTTGTTAAGTAATCAAAGATAAACCAATTGTTGTTGAAAGAAAATAAAATAAGAAAGACGTAGAAACAAAGTGCTGAAAATGAAAGCTAGGTCGGAGAAATAGATCAATTAAGAAGATAGGGTACTCGGACGATGTTCCCCCTAGAATCCTTGTTTCAAGTGCAAGACTTCAAATACTCTTATTCAATAGAGATTTCAAGAGTCGTGGAATCCAAAGATACAAGGTCCCAAATCTAAGGTCAACCTTGACTAGTCCCCTACGAGGTCCCGGCGGAGAGAAGACTCTCGACGCCTCACACCACGTATGACTGCGCTATGCTCTAGGGATTCCAAGTGGTAAACCCTATTCCCAACTATAGATCATTCCCTTTGGTCCAGGCGAAAGATCCCTAATCACAAATAAGTCCCGGCGGAAAGGCCTCTCTCAACGCCTAACTCTCTTTGAGATCGAAGGTCAAACTTGGAATAAGAAGGTAGAGAAAACCACACCGGAGGGGAAAGGGGATGCGTCGCTACCTCTCAACTCACCCTCTCAACCCTCTTCAATCTTGGTAACCTAATCCTAATGGTGATGGTCACTCGTCAAAAGGATGATTGGATTAGCCCTCAACCCTAGTGTCACTCTAAGGGAGAAACCATTAAGCATACAAGATTGAAACTCAAATTTAAACTCAAATTGAATAAAAGCATTAAAGTCAATGAAACATAGGAAATCTAGGGTTTACAAGTCCAAGTACCCACTAGGGGTTTAGCTCTCCATGGAGCAATACAAGTTCATCAAGATAAATGAAGATAAGTGCAAGAAATCCATAAAGAAAACCCCCTTAAGCTTCGTGTTGATAGACTATGGGAACTTCTTCTTCTTCTTCAAAGAATCCCTTCCTCCAAGCCTAAGGCACACCTCGTCGAATCGAGTCGTCGAAGGCTCCCCCAATGGCTCTCCTTGGAAGGGAATGATGATGAAACCGGTGAAGAAGCGCCCCCAAAGTGTAGCAAGAACCTCCTGAACCCTAGCCGTCACCTCCTCTCCAAGTTAGAAGAAGATCCCCCCAATAACGCTTCAGAACGGCTTTATAATTGGCCATCTCGAGGATCCACACGGGCGTGTGGATAGTCCACACGGCCGTGTGGAAATTCCACACGCCCATGTGGATTTTCTGCCTTGTGAAATCTTCATACTAATCCTCGATTTCGCCCGTTTCTTCTCCTGAGGTCACATGGACGGACACACGCCCATGTGAAAGGTCAAGTGGCATTTCTTGATGATGGGAAAACCTTGGAGAGCTTTTGAAATCTTTGAACCAATCGGAACGAGCGAGCATGACTGCCTTCGTGTCCTTCTACAAGAGTTGTCTTGAAGTCTTTAGAAGTTGGCACATACCCCCTCGTTGGAACCCGATTTGCGTCTTGAACTTCGTAATTGCACAAAAGATCTCCACTTGGCACCATTCTGACCTAATCTTGCCTTTATTCACGTACCATGTCTCCACAACCCTAATTGCGTGAAAGAACACCAAAACACACGAAATTAGCGATAAAGCCTGAAAAATGTGATGCTCATGCGTGGAAAACGTTTCCAGAATTATATACATGCAAGCACTTATCATCGGCCTACCATATGCGGGACATCCCCTTGGTGAAGAGGAGGACGAACCCCCAAAGGTCTCTTCTTCTTCTCCTTTCGTTTGCCCACCAAAAAGTCCCTTTGAAACTAAGTTTCTAGGGTTTTAATATTTTCCCGATGTGAGCACGGCTGTGTTGAAGCCGTGCTTCAAGCCGTGCAGATTTCGGCCAAATAAAACTCCAGAAACTCTCATTCCTGTAATCTGCGCGGGGTTCAACACGGGCGTGCTTAGGCCATGCTGAGGGTTTGCACGACCGTGCTCAGCGAACTCAGACTGTGCTGACTTTGGCGGAATTCTCCTGCAATCTGCATGGGGGTAAAGCACGGACGTGTTTAGGCCGTGTTGATCTTGATGAGGTTTCTTCTAAGTCCTTTAGGTTCTAAAATCATTCGAAATCACTTCTTCTTGCCCAAGGACTTTGATATCTGCATGGAAAACCAAGAATATCTCAAATAGCACTGAATTGGGAGAATTAAAGCCAAAAGACTCAATAATGATGAGGGTAAAGTATAAAATATATATATATGAAATGCACTCATCAAATACCCCCAAACTTGAATTGTTGCTTGTCCTGAAGCAACCTTCATCCCCTAATAAAGTGATGAGTGCATGACCTCTGATCTCAATGATTTAAGAGAGTTACTGAAGCTTAAGGAGTCTGTAAGAACTAGTGTCTTAGTCAATTGAAAGCTTATGAAAAATTTTACTCTTACTCCGTACTACCGTGTGTGTGTGTCGCCTCCTGGAGTATGTCAAAACTGTTCTTGAGGGTTCTAGTACAAGCTCTTACTTTTCACTATTTTCACTGCTGACTCCTAAACTGGGTAGTAGCTTCATACACCCTAGAGGCAGCTATTTCACTTGGTAGGTCATCAAAAATAACATTTGTGATGCCTAAGATCATACTACTCAAGTGCGGCTTTCCCTTTTTCTAAAGTGATAGCTCTTTCTACCATCTTTCTCAAAACATTTTGACAGAGCATCCCAAAAAGGAATCCAACTTGTCACAACATTCTTTCTTTTTCTCATTTTTAAAATTTCTTTCCATGTTCTTTTTTATTACTTGAGTTTGGAGTCAGAAACTAACTATTCACAAGCCTTACAACTAGCCCTTCCTCTAACAGAGTGACAAAACAACAAAGGCTAAGTGTTCAGATTAAGGTTTCCAAAGTAAGAGCAAAATAAAACTTTAAGTTCAACAAAAGTGCACTAGTATGCTCAAAAACTCCAAGCTTAGCAATTCGCAACCAAAAATTTCATAGATCGTCCTAAGTCATGCACAACATCTAAACATATTAATACACAAGCACACAACCCTCCCCCACACTTGAATGAAACATTGTCCTCAATGTTTAAAGATTTAACATGCAAGGCATAGAAAAAGATTTCAAGTAAAAGTGAAGTGAGAGTTGGCGAATTTTCACCAAGTTAAGGGAGATGTGCCGAAGAAGAATTCCATGTCACACAAGGGCGTCTTTTGATCAACAGTTAGGGAGGATACATTTGAAACAACCAGCAAGATAGATATGCATAAATCCTGAGATAAGCATGCAAGAATTAGAGACAGAAAACAAGAAAAATAACAAAATCACACTAAAAAGAGATCAGTTTAGTAGGGGACTCTCCTTTCTAACTGACTCAAGGAGAACAAAAGGCAACAACAATAAAAGCAAAGAACAAAGACAACAAAACATAACAACAAAACAGAAAATCAAAACCCGGCGCTCTCAAAATCGGAGTCAGACTCCGATGGAAGATCGGTGGTGTCGACTCCCCCACTCCTGGATGTAGAGGGTCCAGCAGCGCGACGAGGAGGTGGAGACAGGGTGACGTCGAGATGAGAGTCCAGCCGTTGCATGCACCGGATCATCCATCGCCGGAAGGAGGGGGAACCAGCTGAGAGGGAGTTCGGGATGTGGGTGGAGGCGTGAGCGCGTAGGGTTCGAAGAGATGATGGTCTGACGGCAGCAGGAGGAGAATCAGGGACATTAGCAGCAGGGGGAGCCTGGTATCTAGGACCCTGGGAGATGGATGTGGATCGCAGCATCCCCATCGCGCGGAGCGTGTCCACGGAGACAGGAAGCACGCATCCCACCATCAGCATCGCACGGGTGCCTGCCTGGAGGCCCATCCCTCGAATCAGGCGCGTGATGTAGGACCCACAGAAGATCGCGCCTACCCGGGAATCCTGTCCCTGATGCTGGATGCTGAAGGCCACCTCGTAACCGAGGTACATCTGGAATCCGTCCAGCATGCTCAACAGGAAGTCGAAGTCGCGCCGACTAACGACTTCTGTGATGTCTCCCCGCCCTGTGATCGAATGACTGAGTATGAAATGAATGTACCTGAAGGCTGGGAGGCGAAGGGACGAGGACTTAGACCGGCGAGGGTCGTACGCCCGATCCGTGCTCAAACGCTGCCAACATGCCTCCTAGGGCTCGCCGGGTGGTCGGGCGACGAGGAGGGCGTCGTACTCTGGAGTCCTGGTGAACTCCTTATCGTACAAGCCCAGTCTGACGGAGAACTCCGTCAGACTCATGCGGTGCCGCTCGCCCAACGCCTGGAACTGAACCGTGCGGCGCGGTGATAGCCGACCGGGTCCTCGGGGGTATTTCGAAGGTCGCGAGGACCTCCAAAGATAGCTCTCGGTAGGCGGGGTCGGTGATGGCAAGTAGCCGCGTCCATGCACCCTCGCCAAGGTATCGGTGCACGTCCGCCTCGAGGCCCACCTCGCGGAGAACTTCCCAGTCGATGACCCGCATCTCGCCAAACCGCTTAGTACTCAAGCGGTTGTAGCGCGCTTGATGGGTGGGAGTGCCAAACGTGGGCGCAGAAGGAGCAGCACTGGAGTCGACGACTCCCCGCGAGCCCTCTTCGAAGAAGGGCCCGATGTAGTAGAATTCCTCTCGCATGATCTCGCAAAATCAAGGATTTATCAATTAGAAACAAGCGAATGCACGGGCGTGTTAAAAGTTGCACGCCCGTGTTAATTTCAAAAAGAGGTTTATATGGAACACGGCCGTGCTGAAAGTTGCACGCCCGTGCTGGCACCAAGTTAGAGATCTGGGTAAGAGCACGGTAGTGCTTAAAAAAGCATGGCCGTGTTGACCAAAGCCTGCGTCGTCCCCGCCGATGCTGGGCATGGAACTCGATGGCAAAATAATGTTTAAAGTCCTTGAAATTCACCCTAGATGCCTCTAAAAGCTAAATTCAATGTTTAAACAACGATTCAAGGCATGAAGATCATGAATTGAAAAGATTAAACGATTAGGGTTCGTCGACTTACCATAATATCGGAGAAGATAAAAATATGAACGGTGAACTCCAACAAATCTCTAAAACCCAACAAATCCCAAAAATATGAACGGTGAAACCACATGAAGATCGAGAGTGGAAAGGAGGAACGCGCATTGAGAGTGAAGTAGAGAGGCGAACGGCCGGATTTTAAAAGGAAAACTCGAGGAAGACGATCCGTCGCGCCTAACACGCCCTCAACACGACCGTGTTGAGCAAGTGTTAAGAAAAATTTCACTATAAACAAAGAACGCGGCACGTCCGTGCCGCGTGTACTGGCAGCGTGCTAGGAAATTCAGCATGGCCACAGCACAGCTGTGCTTCTCCCACGTGTTGCTCAAAAATTATAAAACCTTGAAAATCAGTGGAATGCAACCCCATCGGCATGGTGGTGTTATGCCCGTGTTGAGCCCGAAATCTTCCAACATAAAGGAAAAACGCGCCGGACTCGATTCAAAACACGACAAAAACAAAGAACATAAAATGAAACAACAACAACAAAGAAATAACAAAAGAAAAAGAACCAATCAGGTTGCCTCTCGATAAGCGCTCTTTTAACGTCACTAGCTTGACGGGTCTAATCTCATCTCATGACGGCTCAAAAACATACCTTCCTTCTTCACACCCGCGGGCCAGCATTCCATGAAAGGAGAAAAAGAATTAACCAAAAATGCCTCACCAAAGCCGAGGTCATCGCGAGGATTATGTTTCGGGGTAGAGGCTTGTTGTTTCTTCCTCTCCTCTACCTTCCGCCACCATGTCTGGGCCTTTGATACCTTGTTTTTCCTTCTCTTGGCATTCATTGCTGGTTTACCAGCGCTTGGTGGTGTAGCAGTGACGCTTCCACCTGGTTTGTGAGTTCTTCATCTGGAGGATCTGGTACGCCCTTGCGTAACCGCAAGTGCACGGGTCGCACAAGTAGTATAATGTACCCAAAAAGTCGGGTAGTCGAATCCACAGGGACTGGTATAGCTTCTAATACTAACGTCCTACTTAATATCTAACCAAACCGAAGATGAAGGAATTGACTTTGGACTAACTTCGAGGAGATTAAGGGAATAGAAAGTTCACCAAGGGAAGATTGAGGTTTGACTCGATGGAGGAGATGGGGCCCCGGGGTTGGAATTCCGACGTTCACTAACTCGGTCTTTCTGAGTAATTATCAGAGATGTCTTCAGTTCTAAACCTAGTTATGCTATAAGCATGTGGTTTCTAGCGCTGCCGAGCCCTAAGTTGAACTCCCGCTGCTTGCAACAATCAATAATGATTCACAAACCTAGATAGGACAACCTAACTACCAGGCATCAGGCGCTAAACCACATACAAGATAGCCAATAACCTTGATTTATTGAAAGGAACAAGACATTCATAAATACTGCAAGTAAAGATAATAAGTTCAAGCTACAACGTCATACAACCAACCCCGGGGCTCCCTTAAGAGTTTAGCCCCTCATAATAACAACCAACAAACACAATGCCAAAGAAATTAAAAGACAAGGAATTGAAAACTCCCTAATTTCTTGCATCCTTGAGGTTGTCGAAGGATCTACAATGTCGTGTAATCTCCTCCTGATCGGCCTACCATACGCTTGGCATTCCCTTGATGAAGTGGAAGTTGAACCCCCAAAGCTCTCCCTTTCTTTCTCCCAAAGTTTGCCCACCAAAAGTCCCCCTAGAAATTGAGTTTCTAGGGTTTTAAAGTCTTCTCGATGTGAGCACGGGCGTGTTGAAGCCGTGCTTCAGGCCATTCAGAATACGGCCAAATAACTCTTCAGAAAACTCACATTCTTGTAATCTGCACGGGGAACAGCACGGGCGTGCTGCGACTGTGCTGAGGTTTTCACGACCGTGCTCAGCGAACTCTGGCTGTGCTGATCTGTGGCTGCATTCTCCTGTAATTTGCACGGGAAACAGCACGGGTGTGCTTCGATCGTGCTGAGCTTGATGAGGTTTCTTCTAAGTCCTTTAGCTTCTAAAATTGTTCCAAAAACGCTTCTTCTTACTTCAGGACTTTGATATCTGTATGACGAACAACGAATACCTCAAATAGCACTGTACTTGGAGAATTACTATCATCCTACCAAGTTAGGAAATCCTTTAACAAAATAATCATAGCCATCATAGGTAACAAGCATGCATAAATACAAAATACCCTAAGGAAATAACCATCCCCACACCTAAAGTTGTACATTGTCCTCAATGTACCTAAGTCAGCAGAATAATGTGGGGGATAAAAATGATAACCCAAAAAAAATGGGGGTGAAGAAACTTCCCTGATTCCTTGGTGTGATTCTCAGTTGTTCCACTTGGATCAGGAGTATATCACCTAAGGAGGGCGACACAAGTAAAGCTCCCAAAATTAATAATCGTGAAAAGAACAAGGAGCTTATCATTATTCAAAGTTTTTCAGGAGGAAAAAGAAATAAAGTAAGGAAAAGAGAGCTCCAACATAAATAACAAAAGAGTTTAGTAGGGAATGAGCCCTAGCTAACTCAAAAGTACAAGTTTTAACAACACACAACGAAGAACAGAAGAAAGAAAATAAACAAAGTCGTGTCATGGGTCTAAAGTGGTGATGCGGCGCAAGTAGTGGCAGCAGAGGTCGATGAGGATGAGCTGCGAACAATGGTTAGGAGCTCGGATAGGTCGCGCTCAATCCGCTGCTGTACTGTGAGGATCTCCCTCTGTCCTCGCTCAAGGCTCTGAATCTGCTGCTGAACCTCTGTGCGAAATGACTCAAACCTGGCTGTCAGTGATGGCGAACTCTCCCCAGCATCCTGGTCAGGCTCTGACTCAGTCTCAGTGTCATGTGATGTGCCTGGGTCCTGTGAATGTGATCCGTGCCGCTGAGGCGATAACTGCTTCCCCGCTTCTCAAGGATCCCAATGGAGACGAGTGTTTGTATCCCTAAGGAAGCAATAGATCCTACCACTGTCATGCCTCTGGTGAGCTCAATAAATCCCATGCCCCGGATAAGTCGAGTGATGTAGGGTCCAGCGAAGATAGCGCCCAAACGAACAAACTTACCCTGATGTGAAAGGGTCTCTGCTATTAAGTGTCCCATATGGATAGGCTGACGCTCAATGATGCTGTAAAGCATAGTCAGATCGTGGCGCGTCACTACCCCAGTAGAGTCAACTCTGCCCCCAATACTCCTAGTCAGAAGAGCGTGGATAATTCGATGAGCAAGGTTTGTGAGTTGGGATGCCTTCCATGTTCTAGAGTTAGCAGAGATGGAATGCCAATAAGCTGTGTTCGCTTTCAACTGTGGGACTTCATCAATGGACTGCTTGAACGCGGATGATCGTAGTTGAGCCTCTGTATATAGTCCCAAATACATACCAATATTGTCCTCCGAAACACGGTGTTTCTTCCCAAAAGCCCGAAAAGTGACATGGTTTGATTGGTGGGTGAACGGATATGCCTTGACCATCTCTATGGAGGTAAGGACTTCCAAGGTCAGTTCCTTGAATGTGGCTTCTTTAATCGAAAACAGTCTATCCCAACTACCATGGGAAATAAGCTCCAACACCGTGCCATCTACTCCCAAAGTGCTCAAAGCTTCCCAATCAATCTTCCTCACCGTGCCGAACCCTTTTCGTGATAAGAGTGCGTAGCGCGTCTTGTGTTCTTTCTTGGAAAATTGAGGTTCATGGACGGGAGGCGAAGGTTTCCTCCTAGGTCTCTTGGAAGCTAGTTTCCTGATTGACATCCTATAGAAACAAAATAGAGATTAACCAACTAACTTACAAGCAAAATAAGCACCAAAAAATGAAGAAATCCAAGAAAAAGTGCATTGCTACAGTAACTTCGGAAAAAGTTTTCAAGAACTTTGCTTGTAGAAGTAGCCAAACAAACTAAGAATAATACTTTGATCAACAATAAGCATTCACCCAACAACATAATTCCACAAATTCCAACCAATTTCAGCCATAAAAACAAGAAAAAATCAAAGTTTTGATTGAGGTGCCATACTTGTGCCCTAGGGTAAGATGAGTAGATCCAAATGGTAAATCCGGCCAAAAGCTTGCTCAAACTCCAAATTTTTGTCACCAAGATGGAAACGAGGGGGAGGAGAGCAAACTAGAGCAAAAAAAATGAGTAAAAACGATGGAGAAATGAAGGAGAAAAGGTTGGAAGAATGGGGAAGAAGAATGAATAGTGTGAAGCCCAAACTTGCCCTTTTAAAGCCTATGTTCGGGTGGTCTTGCCGACCATCCTTACGGCCGTAAGGATGGTGGGCAAGACCCTCTTTTTGCACCACTTCATTCTTCACACTTTGTACACTCAAAACATCGAAGAAACCTTGAAAAATATGGCCGGAAACAACATTTAAACACTCAAAACAATAACATGCATGCATCTAGAACAAGAATTCTTCAAAAACCACAGGACAAACAAGTTAACAAAAAGGCGAAAGAATCAAGAAAAATGACGAAAAGCACAACTACACACGAACTACTACTAAAAACATAAGTAAAATAAGACAACACGAATAAGAAAATGAATACGGGAAATGAAAGGAACTTGGGTTGCCTCCCAAGGAGCGCTTCTTTAACGTCATTAGCTTGACGTGCATTACCTCAAAATTTCATGGTGGGACAAATGGAGGGAAGTTACCTCCAACCTTTGGGACCGGGTTGCCGCTCGAAAAATTCAATGAAATGCATGAAAAGACTTTGAATTTACCAGCATTTCCAAAGAATATATGATCAACCTCATCCGAAGGCAATGTGGATACCTCTCTACTATCTTTTTGTTTCTTTTTTATTTTCTCCACATCTTCTCAATACCCCTAATTTTCTTACCATTATTGGATGAATTACCCTCCACTTGATTAATTTGTTATGTTGGTGGAGGAGAGAGTTCTTCCTTGACATCTTGGCACGTTAACTCATCCAAGTACTCGTCCAAAGGGTTTAAGGCAAGCACCTCCTGCACACAGTCAGAAACAATTGTATCAGTATTATCAGTGAAATATAATTTGTCATCATGATCAAGTGTGTGTTTCATTGCTTCAGGGATGGAAAAAGGTCACGGATGAGGATCCCCAAGGGGGCTACTCAAGTGAGTAGGATATTTGAGAAATTAAGTATGTGGCTAGTTGGACCGAGAAAACCTAAGCTTAGGCCAACCCGATGGTCACGGCAATTGACCCCTAACCCGGTACAAGTGTTGAATAAGGAATTTTTTCCACTCAACCTCTCACACGGTTGCAAGGAGAATGATGGTTTCCTCAAGTTAGGGTGGAAACACTAGTTAGTTTTCAACCCTAGAAATGGAGGGGTAAAAATACCCGATGGTCACGGCGTATTTATACAATAATCCCTTCCAAGTTTGGTAGAGTCTAGCACTAATGCAATGGTCATGCTACAAAGTGCTACCAAGAATTTGATACATCAATTAAGCATATGTACCAAAATAATCAAGAATACCAAACAAGGATCACAACAAGCCAATCATACAATAGATAACTCAAATAATCCAAAACATCACAAGTTTTGCCCCCAAGGTTCACCTACATCCGGTGACCTTGGGGTTTAGTCGTTCATGTTCCACAAATCCACCACACAAACCATGCAAATAACTAAAATAAACATGAGGAACTGACACACCCTTGCGTGTGTGTTCCGCAAGTGCACGGGTGTCGAAGTAATAAAGTACCCAACGGGTGGGTAGTCGAATCCAGAGGGAGTAGACGATAGAAACAAAAACACTTCGCTAAGTAGCCAAAGAAAACCGATTGTTGTTGAGATTAAAAAGTAATTAAAAACAGAAATTAAAAACTGAAAGTTAAAGCTAGAGAGTAGGAAAAGATCGAGATAAGAATGGGGTACTCGGACAGT
The DNA here is from genome assembly GCA_902712375.1 of Dioscorea dumetorum. Classification (NCBI taxonomy): domain Eukaryota; kingdom Viridiplantae; phylum Streptophyta; class Magnoliopsida; order Dioscoreales; family Dioscoreaceae; genus Dioscorea; species Dioscorea dumetorum. The sequence goes on along the minus strand of CACTHL010000205.1, from coordinate 103,191 downwards.
GCTCCCCCTAGAATCCTTGTTTCAAGTGCAAGACTTCAAACACTCTTACTAAATGAAGATTTCAAGAGTCGTGGAATCCAAAGATACAAGGTCCCAAATCTAAGGTCAACCTTGACTAGTCCCCTACGAGGTCCCGGCGGAGAGAAGACTCTCGACGCCTCACACCACGTATGACTGCGCTATGCTCTAGGGATTCCAAGTGGTAAACCCTATTCGCAACTATCGATCAATCCCTTTGGTCCAGGCGAAAGATCCCTAATCACAAATAAGTCTCGGCGGAAAGGCCTCTCTCAACGCCTAACTCTCTTTGAGATCGGAGGTAATACTTGGAATATGAAGGTAGGGAAAACGACACCGGAGGGGAAAGGGGATGCGTCGCTACCTCTCAACTCACCCTCTCAACCCTCTTCAATCTTGGTAATCTAATCCTAATGGTGATGGTCACTCGTCAAAAGGATGATTGGATTAGCCCTCAACCCTAGTGTCACTCTAAGGGAGAAACCATTAAGCATACAAGATTGAAACTCAAATTTAAACTCAAATTGAATAAAAGCATTAAAGTCAATGAAACATAGGAAATCTAGGGTTTACAAGTCCAAGTACCCACTAGGGGTTTAGCTCTCCTTGGAGCAATGCAAGTTCATCAAAATAAATGAAGATAAGTGCAAGAAATCCATAAAGAAAACCCCCTTAAGCTTCGTGTTGATAGACTATGGGAACTTCTCCTTCTTCTTCAAAGAATCCCTTCCTCCAAGCCTAAGGCACACCTCGTCGAATCGAGTCGTCGAAGGCTCCCCCAATAGCTCTCCTTGGAAGGGAATGATGATGAACCCGGTGAAGAAGCGCCCCCAAAGTGTAGCAAGAACCTCCTGAACCCTAGCCGTCACCTCCTCTCCAAGTTAGAAGAAGATCCCCCTAATAACGCTTTAGAACGGCTTTATAATTGGCCATCTCGAGGATCCACACGGGCGTGTGGATAGGCCACACGGCCGTGTGGAAATTCCACACTCCCATGTGGATTTTCTGCCTTGTGAAATCTTCATACTAATCCTCGATTTCGCACGTTTCTTCTCCTGAGGTCACATGGACGGACACGTGCCCATGTGAAAGGTCAAGTGGCATTTCTTGATGATGGGAAAACCTTGGAGAGCTTTTGAAATCTTTGAACCAATCGGAACGAGCGAGCATGACTGCCTTCGTGTCCTTCTACAAGAGTTGTCTTGAAGTCTTTAGAAGTTGGCACATACCCCCTCGTTGGAACCCAATTTGTGTCTTGAACTTCGTAATTGCACAAAAGATCTCCACTTGGCACCATTCTGACCTAATCTTGCCTTTATTCACGTACCATGTCTCCACAACCCTAATTGCGTGAAAGAACACCAAAACACACGAAATTAGCAATAAAGCCTGAAAAAATGTGATGCTCATGCGTGGAAAACATTTCCAGAATTATATACATGCAAGCACTTATCAGGAACACTCCCTCAAATGGTGAAGGCCGAATGCCGCTTGAATCCCCGGAGAAAACCTTCCGAAGACGCCACTCGAAGGGGTGGCTTCCTGTTGTCTTCAACCTCCAAACAATGAAGCTTTTGAAGTAGATCCTCCTAGATCTTGCTCTCCTCTCCTTTGAAAACCCGAATTTCCTCTCCTTTTGCCCTCCAAAATGGTGTGGAAATGATGTCCAAACCCTAGCCTTCTTTCTCCCCCAAAAGCTCTCCAAGAAGATGCAAAAGTTTCCTTCAAAATGCCCTAGATCGCCCCTTAAAACCCCAAATCCCGATGGGTAAACGGGTCAGCATACAGCCGGTATGCTGACCCCTCGGGATTTCTACTTTTCTGTCGAGAAGTCCGCGATGTGCTACAGTGAATGCTACAGTCGAGCTACAGTATCCTGTCTCGAAAACGCTGTTTTGGTGTCGAAATCGCTCCCCATCTCGTCGTCGAGTCCCCAGGCTTCTGGCTGGCCTGAAATACAAAAATAAAACAATTTAGACCTAAAAGGGCATACATTCAACAATAAAATATGAAAATAATACACAACAAAAAGAAAGAAAAACAAAAGAAAAAGAAAAGGCTAAATCAACAAGATTAAAGCTTTCCAAATATCCCTCTGTGAGATCCCCGGCAACGGCGCCAAAAACTTGATCAACACAGAGTGTGTCAACACCCGCAAGCGCACGGGGTCGTCAAGTAATAAACCACTCGTGCACGCACGAGTGGGTCGTATTCCCAAGGGGCCCGAGGAGCTACCTTACTCACTTCTCACTTGTTGTTTAGCTTACCGATTCCATTTCAAGAGAATAAATAAGAAAGAAAACAAATAACAACAAGAGAAATTTTCTAAATAAATGCGACTGAATCAAAACACGGGAGATGCTCAGGGATGAAAATGGTCATGGATGAGGATCCCCAAGGGGGCTACTCAAGTGAGTAGAATATTTGAGAAATTAAATATGTGGCTAGTTGGACCGAGAAAACCTAAGCTTAGGTCAACCCGATGGTCACGGCAATTGACCCCTAACCCGGTACAAGTGTTGAATAAGGAATTTCTTCCACTCAACCTCTCACACGGTTGCAAGGAGAATGATGGTTTCCTCAAGTTAGGGTTGAAACACTAGTTAGTTTTCAACCCTAGAAATGGAGGGGTACAAATACCCGATGGTCACGGCGTATTTATACAATAATCCCTTCCAAGTTTGGTAGAGTCTAGCACTAATGCAATGGTCATGCTACAAAGTGCTACCAAGAATTTGATACATCAATTAAGCATATGTACCAAAATAATCAAGAATACCAAACAAGGATCACAACAAGCCAATCATACAATAGATAACTCAAATAATCCAAAACATCACAAGTTTTGCCCCCAAGGTTCACCTACATCCGGTGACCTTGGGGTTTAGTCGTTCATGTTCCACAAATCCACCACACAAACCATGCAAATAACTAAAATAAACATGAGGAACACTCCCTCAAATGGTGAAGGCCGAATGCCGCTTGAATCCCCGGAGAAAACCTTCCGAAGACGCCACTCGAAGGGGTGGCTTCCCGTTGTCTTCAACCTCCAAACAATGAAGCTTTTGAAGTAGATCCTCATAGATCTTGCTCTCCTCACCTAAGAAAACCCGAATTTCCTCTCCTTTTGCCCTCCAAAATGGCGTGGAAATGATGTCCAAACCCTAGCCTTCTTTTTTTCCCAAAAGCTCTCCAAGAAGATGCAAAAGTTTCCTTCAAAATGCCCTAAATCGCCCTTAAAACCCCAAATATCGATGGGTAAACGGGTCAGCATACAGCCGGTATGCTGACCCCTCGGGATTTCTTCTTTTCTGCCGAGAAGTCCGCGATGAGCTACAGTAACTGCTACAGTGAATGCTACAGTACCGAGCTACAGTATCATGTCTCGAAAACGCTGTTTTGGTGTCGAAATCGCTCCCCATCTCGTCGTCGAGCCCCCAGGGCTTCTGGCTGACCTGAAATACAAACATAAAACAATTTAGACCTAAAAGGGCATAGATTCAACAATAAAATATGAAAATAATACACAACACATACATGTAAAATTAGTACTTTTAGACGTTTATCACCTATCTCTGTGGTGGGAACAGCACCTGTTGAGCGGGTGGATTTTGTGGGGAATGCCGGACGAGGTCAAGGGAATCCCTATAGCAATACCTACAATCCGGGGTGGCGAAATCACCCGAACTTTGCATGGAGCAACCAAGGGCAACAAAGGCCCTCTGCACCCCCCGGATTCAAGCAGCCCCAACAACCAAACATGGAGGGCCGAGTTTCAGGGCTTGAGAGCCGAATGACGGACTTGGAGAAAGCATTAACCAAGTTCATTCAGTCCTCAGACACGCGCTTCCAAGGCGTGGAGAGTACACTTCGCAATCACACCGCTTCATTACATAACTTGGAAAATCAGGTGGGGCAGATTGCGAAGTGTTTATCTGAGCGACCTCAAGGAAGTCTCCCGGGAAATACAGAGACCAATCCAAGAGAGCAACTGAAGGCAATCACTCTAAGGAGTGGTCGTGAGGTTGAGGGTAGACTTCCCGCTGAAGAGGTTGTTCAAGTTCCTGTTAAGGAGAAAGACAAGGAGAAGGGTAAGGAAAGGAAGGTAGCACCCGCACCATACAAACCAAGGATTCCTTATCCTTCAAGGCTGAAGAATGATCAAAATGATGAGCAATACAAGAAGTTTCTGGGCCTTTTCAAGCAGCTGCTCATTAATATCCCTTCTGTGGAGGCTTTGTCTCAAATGCCTCGATATGCAAAATTCTTGAAGGACCTCTTAACCAACAAGAGGAAATTAGAAGAGGGTGCAGCGGTAATTTTGGATGCATCTTGTTCAGCTGTGTTGCAGAAGAATCTACCTAACAAGATGAAAGACCCCGGAAGCTTCATCATCCCATGTAACATTGGGAATTTGGGTGAAGAGAAGGCATTGGCAGACTCAGGAGCCAGTATCAATGTCATGCCCTACTCCTTCTTCAAGAAACTGGGACTGGGAGAGCCAAGGCCCACTCGGATGACCTTACAACTAGCTGACCGTTCCATTCGTTACCCGAGAGGCATCATTGAAGACATCTTGGTGAAAGTCGTTAAGTATATATTTCCTGCAGATTTCGTGGTACTGGATGTAGATGAGAATGTCGACGTGCCACTGATACTTGGAAGACCCTTTCTGCGTACTTCCAAGGCTCTTATAGACATGGATGGCGGGGAGATGACATTGAGGATAGGAGATGAGAAGCTGACCTACTGCCTTGCTGAGGCCATGAGACATTCTCTTAACTTTGATGATGCTTTGTATTGTCTTGACACTACTGATGCATTGATTGATAATTATGTGCAGGAAACCTTTTACCCAGATCCACTAGCTGGTTTGTTGAATCACGAGATGGAAGAGGATCATATTTCATCAGTTGACTTGGAGAACAAGGGTACACCTAACAAGGGTACAGTCAACAAATTAATGAAGAAGCTAAGGAGGGTAAGACATCGCCGCAAAAAGCCAACGAATGAACCTGCGGACGGTCCTTCAAGGTCTAAGAATGATATCCCTCCTTCTGGTAACAAATTCAATCACTCATCTTCTAAATTCCAGAACTTATGCTCATCATGTTTCACATTTATAAGCAGCGAAGTGCTTTCGACCCATGACCCCCCTTGAGTCTAGAGAGACTGGTACGTCAAGCTAGTGACGTAAAACAAGCGCTTATTGGGAGGCAGCCCAATTTTTAGAATTCTTTGCTCGAGTTGTAGTTAGTTTTTATTTCTGCATTTTATTTTTGTGTTGTTTAGTTTGTAGTTTGTGTGGATTCATTGCTGGTAGCGCATTTTAATGTTTTCATCGTTTCTGGCAAGTTAGGTGATAGTCCTGTGAATTTTGCGAGATTTCAGTTGTAAACGTGTTAGTTTTCAACTTCTGCAGTCGTTCCATGTGTTTTCAATGATTTCTGCAGAGTTTAGACTATATTTGAGTTGAAGAATGGAAACACACGGCCATGTGGAATTTCCACATGGACGTGTGGATGACTTTATGAAAGAATTCTCTCATCCAGAGATTCCACACGGCCGTGTGGAAATTCCACACGGCCATGTGGATTTATTCAGTACAAACTTTCGCAATACAGAGAATCCACACGGCCGTGTGGAATTTCCACACGGCCATGTGGGGTACTTAAACATGAATAGCCCCTTTCTCTTCATCTTCCCCCAAGCAACCCTTCATCTTCAAACGCCTCCTCTTCAAGGGTCGCGACGGTTTCTCTTCTCCTTCCATTTTCTCGCTTATTTAAGGGATTTGTAGGCCTTAGTCAATGGTCCATTGTGAGATTGGATTCATCTTCTCCGGTAAGCCTTCTTCCCCTCTTCTTGCCATGAAACCTTCAATACTTGTTGTGGATGTTGAATCTTATGTTTTTGCATGTTATTTTCATGATTAATACTTAGATTATTGCTTAAAACACTTGTGCTCAACTGTGTGGATGATTGTATGAAATGGTGTGGATTCACCATGGCACTTTGGACATGGTCGAAGATCCACAAGGCCGTGTGGAAATTCCACACGACCGTGTGGATTATCGGGGTGCCCCCTCTGGATTCCAAAGGTGACACACGACCGTGTGGAAATTCCACATGGCCGTGTGTATTGGCTGTTTCCTTGTTATGAGTAACCCAGAGGAGACACACGGCCGCGTGGAATTTCCACACGGCCATGTGGAATTCTGGGAACCTATTTTAAGCTCCGAATTAACTTGTTTACCTCTCTTATGCACAGGAATGGCCCTAAGAACAAAGAGACTCGCTCATAAGCGTCCCCGTGAGGCCCGTGAGTCCCGTGATCTCTCCCCCGCACCATTAGAGTTCGCCGTGCCCGAACATCAAGCACGGTTTGATCGGCTTTCAAAGCTGAAATTTGGCCAGACACGAATTCCTGACTTGCAAGCTCTGGAGGCGATAGAACACGCGTGTGCGACCGAGTTGGCGGATGAAGTCCGAGAGCTAATTGCTGTGGGTGGGTGGGAATGACTATTGTGCATCAAAGACCCAGCCACTCGCGATATCACTCTCGAAGTCCTCGCGACGTTCGAGTTTGATCGCTCTCACACCGACTACCACCGGGCAGACACAATTCGGTTCCACATCTTTGGGCAGTACCACAGCATGAGCCTGACTGATTTCGCTGTCTCCCTAGGCCTGTACGATCGAGACTTCATCCACACGGAGGAGTACTCGCAGCTACCATTCGACTACCCCTTCCGCGTCACTCCGAGCCGAGTTTGCCGGATGCTGTGTGGAGATATACGGTTCGAGCCCGGGTTGGCCAAGGTGTCTTTGCTCCTCCGCCCCGCCCACAGGTAAATTCACTCCATCTTGAGCAGGTCTATTACTGGGCGAGGAGACAGCACCGGCGTATTGGGGCGGCTGGACCTTCTCTACTTACACCCTATGGTCCAGAGCCTGCCCCTGCACCTGGGATACATGGTAGCTGATTTTTTGAGGCACCAGGGACAGTACGCGCGGATAGGAGTTCTTTTCTCTGGTCCCTACATCACTCGACTCGTCAGAGGAATGGGACTGATTGATGCTGTTCGGGGAGCTGATAAGGTTGTTGTTCCCTCTCCACTAGGCCTTGATACCTTGCGTATGATGGGCATGGTGAAGAGGGCCGCCCCCGGTAGGTACGTGCTTGTTGCTCCCTTCCCAGATGAGTCCGAGGAGTCTGAGGACGAAGATGAAGACTCGGAGGAGACCCGGGCAGGGCCGTCATCACAGCCCACACCGATGGCGGCAGAGGACACCCCAGCAGACGAGGAGGTGCCACCGGTGTCAGCACCTGCATCTCCTCCGGCACAGGAGCGCATAGACAGACTTGAGGCTGCTGTAGGGACCCTCCAGACTGAACTTGCCGCCATGCGGGTGACCCAGGCAGCGAACCACACTGAGGTTCTCGCTCGCATGGCTGAGTACCACTCGGAGATGATGGCGCGCATCACTTCACTCCACCAGTTGATGGCGAGAGGTAGCGACTCCACTTCGCCGTCCATACCCAGAGCACCCCACGCGTCCCCAGCATCCCCAGCAGCACCAGCAGATGACGACGCTTGACGCGTCTTTTATTCTTCCTTTTTATTCCCTTGTACTTTCTTTTCTGTTGAGTCTTTGTGTACTCAGAAAGGTTACACCTTCTGAGAGTTATCTTACTGTTTTTATTTTTCATGTTCTTGTTTGAGTTTGAGTTTGATTTGTTTACTTTTGTACTATTTTAATCTTAGTTTATGTTGAGATCCACTGAACCCCTTTTGTGATGTGCAGATAGGCTTGTCAACTTGGTTTTGAGAAATGGTCATAGGCACGGCCGTGTGGAATTTCCACACGGCCGTGTGAGCTTCACAACCCTGCGCAACTTCACTTCCCGCTTTCACACCTCCATTCAAATACTACACTCGGAGATCAGGGGAGTGTTGTTTTAATACCCACACTCTCATGTTATTTTTTTTGCGTTCTTATGTTGCATGTTTGTATGAGTACATTGAGGGCAATGTACAGCTCAAGTGTGGGGGGGAGTTCACACTGCACACGTTCTTTATTCTCGATCATCACTTTCATGCTCATCTAGCCAATGACAGTTCACCTTAAGGAACAGGAGTGTATTTTCGAAGTTAGGTGAAACTTAAACTTCGGTTGTTACCATGCTCTAGTTTACTCGAAAAACTTAGAAAATTTTTGTCTGATTGCAATTCTTGCACTTTACTTGCTCTGTTAACCCTGATAATGCTAGTTCAGTTTGAAAGGACGTTAGTTTCATTTTCTTTGAGCTTTTAAAAAAAAAAAAAAAAAAAAAAAAAGAGGTGCTCCTTTGTTCTTGGGGTGGAAAGAGCTACCACCTATTCTGTATGCAGCTACTCTCATAAGTCGGATATTAGCTATGCCCTAATGAGAGAAAGAGCTATCTAATAGGCTGTGTGAAAGCTAACACCCCCGGGTGGAAAGAGCTACCACCTTGAAAGGGTGAAAGCCGCCTAGGAGGCATCTTGGGAAATGGCTACCTTTGAGGTTGTGTGCAGCTACCACCGATTTCTTTTTCCTTAAATAAGTCCTTGTTTTAATAATGTTCAAGCGTAGACTTGGGGCTGGTATGAGTATGTATACACACACACATGCTTTCAGATTTTACTTTCTTCGCAATTCGAGTTTTTTTTTGCCAGAGTTTTGGTTTTTATCTATCGACGTTTAAAATTTTCCCTTGTTGAGAATACTATCTTTGTACACTTTTGGTGAACTTAAGGCCAAGCATTTTCATCACTCAACCTTTAATTCTCATGGTATGAACTTTGCTTGAGGACAAGCAAAAGCTTAAGTGTGGGGGAGTTTGATAAGTACTTGCATGTATATATTTTTGGAAATGTTTTCCACGCATGAGCATCACATTTCTCAGGTTTTATCGTTAATTTCATGTGCTTTGGTGTTCTTTCATGCAATTAGGGTTGTGAAGACATGGTACGTGAATAAAGGCAAGATTAGGTCATAATGGTACCAAGTGGAGCTCTTTTGTGCAATTACGAAGTTCAAGACACAAATCGGGTTCCAACGAGGGGGTATGTGCCAACTTCTAAAGACTTCAAGACAACTCTTGTAGAAGGACACGAAGGCAGTCATGCTCGCTTGTTCCGAGTTGTTCGATGATTTCAAAAGCTCTCCAAGGTTTTCTCATCATCAAGACATGCCACATGACCTTTCACATGGGTGTGTGTCCGTCCGCGTGACCTCAAGAGAAGAAACGGGCGAAATCGGGGACTAATATGAAGTTTTTCACAGGGCAGAAAATCCACATGGGCATGTGGAATTTCCACACGGCCGTGTGGAATTTCCACAAGCCCGTGTGGATCCTTGAGATGGCCAATTATAAAGCCGTTCTGAAGCGTTATTTGGGGGATCTTCTTCCAAACTTGAGAGAGAGTGACGGCTAGGGTTCAGGATGTTCTTGCTACACTTTGGGGGGGGGCTTCTTCACCGATTTCATCATCAATTCCTTCCAAGGAGAGCTATTGAGGGAGCCTTCGACGACTCGATTTGACGAGGTGTGCCCTAGGATTGGAGGAAGGAGTTCTTTGGAGAAGAAGGAGAAGCCCTCATAGTCTATCAACACAAAGCTTAAGGGGGTTTTTCTTTATGGATTTCTTGCACTTATCTTTATTTATTTTGATGAACTTGTATTGCTCCATGGAGGGCTAAACCCCTAGTGGGTACTTGGACTTGTAAACCCTAAGTTTCCTATGTTTCATTGACTTTAATGCTTTTATTCAATTGAGTTTAAATTTGAGTTTCAATCTTGTGTGCTTAATTGTTTCTCCCTTAGAGTGACACTAGGGTTGAGGGCTAATCCGGTCATCCTTTTGACGAGTGACCATCACCATTAGGATTAGATTAACCAAGATTGAAGAGGGTCGAGAGGGTGAGTTGAGAGGTAGCGACACGTCCCCTTTCCACTCCGGTGTGGTTTTCCCTACCTTCTTATTCCAAGTATTACCTTCAATCTCAAAGAGAGTTAGGGGTTGAGAGAGACCTTTCCGTCGGGACTTATTTGTGATTAGGGATCTTTCGCCTGGACCAAAGGGATTGATATATAGTTGGGAATAGGGTTTACCACTTGGAATCCCTAGAGCATAGCTCAGTCATACGTGGTGTGAGGTGTTGAGAGTCTTCTCTCCGCCGGGACCTCGTAGGGGACTAGTCAAGGTTGACCTTAGATTTGGGATCTTGTATCCTTGGATTCCACGACTCCTGAAATCTGTATTAAATAAGAGTATTTGAAGTCTTGCACTTGAAACAAGGATTCTAGGGGGAGCATTGTCCGAGTACCCCATTGATGAGCGCATTTCATATATATATATTGCATGCTATACCTTCATCATTATTGAATGTTTTGGCTATAATTCTCCAAGTACGGTGCTATTTGAGGTATTCGTTGTTCGTCATGCAGATATCAAAGTCCTGAAGTAAAAAGAAGCGATTTTGAAACAATTTTAGAAGCTAAAGGACTTAGAAGAAACCTCATCAAGCTCAGCACGGTTTGAGCACGCCCGTGCTGTTCCCCGTGCAAAATGCAGAAGAATTCAACTGCGATTCAGCACAGCCTGAGTCCGCTGAGCACGGGTGTGAAAACCTCAGCACGGTCGAAGCACGCCCGTGCTGCTTCCCGTGAAAATTACAGGAGAATGCGGCCATAGATCAGCACAGCCAGAGTTTGCTGAGCACGGTCGTGCAAAGCCTCAGCACGGTCTAAGCACGCCCGTGCTGTTCCCCGTGCAGATTACAGGTTTGTGAGTTTTCTGAAGAATTATTTGGCCGTAATCTGCACGGCTTCAGCACGCCCGTGCTCACATCGTCAAAACTTTAAAACCCTAAAAACTTAGGTTTTTAGGGGACTTTTTGTGGGCGAACTTTGGGAGAAAGAAAGGGAGAGCTTTGAGGGTTGATCCTCTACTTCATCAAGGGAATGCCAAGCGTATGGTAGGCCGATCGGAGGGAGATTGCACGACATCGTAGATCCTTCGACAACCTCAAGGATGCAAGAAATTAGGGAGTTTTCAATTCTTTGTCTTGTAATTTCTTTGGCAGTGTGTTTGTTGGTTGTTATCATGAGGGGCTAAACTCTTAAGGGAGCCCCGGGGGTGGTTGTATGACATTGTAGCTCGAACTCGTAGTCTTTACTTGCAGTTTTTATGATTGTCTTGTTCATTTCAATAAATCAAGGTTATTGGCTATCTTGTATGCTGTTTTGTGCTTGATGCTTGGTAGTTTGGTTCTCCTATCTAGGTTTGTGAATCTTTATTGATTGTTGCAAGCAGAGGGAGTTCAACTTAGGGCTCGGCAGCGCTAGAAACCACATGCTTATAGCATAACTAGGTTTAGAACTGAAGACATCCCTGATAATTACTGAGAAAGACAGAGTTAGTGAATGTCAGAAACCCAACCCCGGGGCCCTATCTCCTCCATTGAGTCAATCCTAAATCTTCCCTTGGTGAACTTTCCATTCCCTCAACTTCCTCGAAGTCAATCCAAAGTCAACTCCTTCATTCTCGATTTGGTTAGATATTGAGTAGGACGTTAGTATTAGAAGCTATACCAGTCCCTGTGGATTCGACTACCCGACCCAAAGGGTACATTATACTACTTGTGCGACCCGTGCACTTGCGGTTACGCAAGGGGGCGTACCACCCATCTCCTTATTGATCTATTTCTACACCCTAGCTTTTATTTTCAGCACTTTATTTCTATTTCTTTCTTATTTTATTTTCTTTCACAACAACAATTGGTTTATCTTTGGCTACTTAACAAAGTGTGATTGTTCTTACGTCTACTCCCTGTGGATTCGACTACCCACCCGTTTGGGTACTTTATTACTTCAACACCCGTGCACTTGCGGAGTACACACGCAAGGGTGTGTCAGCTAGCAAGCCCTACCACCACAGAGGACATCAGAAGTTTCTTGGGGCATGTGGGTTTTTATAGGCGTTTCATTCGAGATTTTTCAAAGATTTCAGCACCCATGACAAAACTTTTAGAGAAGGATGCTCCTTTCAATTTTGACGCCAATTGTCAAGCCGCTTTTGAGTTGCTGAGGCAAAAGCTAGTGGAGGCCCCTATTTTAAAGGCACCCCTCTGGGATCGACACTTTGAACTGATGTGTGATGCTAGTGATCGAGCTGTAGGTGTCGTGCTTGGACAGCGATATGATAAGCAGTTCCACCCCATATCTTATGCAAGCAAAATGTTGACTTCAACACAAGAAAATTATACCATGATAGAGAAGGAGCTGCTGCCCATTGTCTACGCTTTTGATATGTTACGGCAGTATTTAGTTCTCTCTAAAGTAATAGTATTCACCGATCATGCAGCATTGCGATACCTGATGACTAAAACAGATGCTAAACCAAGGTTAATGCGGTGGATTCTGCTTCTACAGGAATTTGATGTGGAGATAAGGGATAAGAGGGGTATCGAGAATGTAGTAGCAGATCATTTGTCCCGCTTAGATAACTCTGCTAATAGTAGGGGCAAATATGAAACTGTGAATAACTCTTTCCCAGAGGAGCATTTGTATCTCGCAGAAGAAAGGGAGCCCCAGGATGCGTTTGTCCCATGGTTCGCTGACATTGGAAATTATTTGGCAATGGGGGTGATCCCAGAAACTTTCTCATATCAGCAAAGAATAAAATTCATTTCAGATGCCAAACACCACATTTGGGATGATCCGTGCTTATATAGGTTATGTGCTGATCAAATGGTAAGAAGGTGTGTTTCAAGGGAGGAAGGGTGGCGTATTTTATCGCAGTGCCATGCAGGGGTGCTTGGAGGGCATTTTGGCCAGAAACGAACAGTGGAGAAAGCATTAGTAGCCGGTTTCTTTTGGCTTTTGCTTTTTCGAGACGCCAAGGCTATGATAGAATCTTGTGACGCTTGCCAGCGGAGTGGAAATTTATCCAAACGGGATGAGATGAAGCAAACACCGATTCAACAGTGTGAAGTCTTTGATGTTTATGGCATTGATTTCATGTGTCCATTCCGGTCCTCAAATAGATGTCGGTACATATTGGTTGCTGCTAACTACGTGTCTAAATGGATGGAGGCCCAAGCACTTCCGACTAACGATGCAATGGTCGTCGTGAAATTTTTAAGAAAGTTGTTTCGTCGCTTCGGTTGTCCAAGAGCTATTATTAGCGATCATGGTTCACTTTTGCAATGCTCAGTTCGAGAAAACTTTAACAAGACTAGGAGTGACTCATCGTGTTGCCACAGCCTATCACCCTCAAACGAGCGGACAAGTGGAAGTCACCAACTGGGAAATAAATAGAATCTTAGAAAAGACAGTTCAGTTCACCAAGAAGGAGTGGCACGACAAGTTAGAAGAAGCTCAATGGGCGTACAAGACCGCATATAAGACCACCACGGGCATATGAGAATTCTATAAATTTCAATTAAATGAGTTAGATGAGTTCCGACAGGCAGCATACGAGAATTCTATAAATTATAAAGATCGGGTGCAGAAGTTACACGACAAGCGATTACGGTTTGATAAGAAATTTGAGGTTGGAGATCAAGTTTTGTTCTTCAACTCTGGTTTGAGGCTGTTTCCTGGGAAACTGAAATCGCGTTAGTCGGGTCCGTACCAGGTCACTTGTGTTTACTCGTATGGGGCTATCAAAATATCTCATCCTGATCACGGAACGTTCAAAGTTAATGGCCACCGGCTGAAGCACTACATCAGTCCCGCCGAATTATCAGTCGATGATGATGCACAGAGCCTACTTCTTATTCAACCCCCCTGAATTACAGGTCAGTCAGGCTCGTGACGGTAAACAAGCCCTGTTGGGAGGCAACACATGTATTTCACTTGGTAAATTCTTTTTGTTTCTGAAATTCTTTTTGTTTGTTCAAGTTTCTATTTTTATTTTCTCTCAGTTTTCATAAGAACAGGGTGAACACGCCCGTGTTGCACCCCGTTCAAATCAAAGGCTTTTTGGGTTTTGGTAGGGTTGACAGCACGGGCGTGCTTCGCTTTTGCAGGCTTTTATCCCTTTTAATTCGAGAAACGCAGGCGAACCCTAGTTTCCTTGTTCCTCCGCGGCTTCTTCCCTTCACCTTCATCTCTCCCCAGCCATGCCAAAGAAACGGCTAGCCCCGAGGCCGGCGTCCAACCGTCCTCGACCCATATCCACCCGTGAGATCCCTCCATTTTCCATGGCAAGTCAACGGCAGCGATTTCAGAGATTCTCACAACAGCCGTTTGGAGGTTTCCGCATGCTTGATTGGTAGACGCTATAGGAAGCGGGGTTGGCAGAGAAGATTAACTGGCTACTCTATGTGGGATCTTGGTACAAGGTATTTCTATCACTAATCTTGCGTATCGGGAGGTGACTGCTGATCATTGTCCGCAAGCGCACGGGTCATCAAGTAATACCTTCCACGCACGCGTGAGAGGGGTCGTATTCCCTGGGGTCCCAAGAGCTGCTATTACTTCTCCCTAGACGGCATTGTCTAGTCTATCAAAGATAGAGAATTAAAACAAGATAGGAAAACTAAAAAAGATAACTATAAACATGTTGGACTAAGGCACACCAAATAAGCATATCAAGGAGGCAATTAGCAATGAAAGAAAGAGGTCCCGAGCTAGGATACCCTCGGGATTACTAAAGCTAGTAGAATGCTAGAATTACGCAGGCACTGGTGGTTCTTGGCCAAGAGAATACTAAGGTAGGCCAACCCGATGGTCACGACAGTTGGCCCCTAATCCGGTACTAGTATTGATACGGAATTCCTTCCGACCAAATCCTCCTACGATTGCATTAAAAGCATGAGATTCTCAAATTAGGGTTGAAGCACAAACTAGGCACAATCCTAACAACGGAGGGGTACAAAATACCCGATGGTCATGGCGTATTTGTACATGTATCCCTTCCAAGCTTGGGAGTGTAAAACTAGGGCGATGGTCACGCAACCTACTATAACCTAGAAATCGATACACACAGTTCTCATGCATACCAATACATCAAAGTACACCAAGCATGAACCACAAAACAAACCAAATACCATAAATGTAAATCTAAAGCATCCATACAAAGCAAGTTCATCCCAATGTTCACCAGATGCCCGGTGACCTTGGGAGTCTAGTTCATCATCAACAAAGGAGAAAGCAAGAAATACAATAAATATAAGACAAAACTCATAGCAAACTCCCCTAAGATGAAGACTAAAGGTGGTGATGAGAACTTGTCGAATCAGCGCCGGCAAGCTCCTAGATATTCTCCTTGATAGCACAACCTCTTCACCCAATGATTGCCTCCTCAGATCGACCTTCTCCACTTGTCTTGAAGCCCTAGGTGAAGATGGTGGAGAATGGTTTCCCAAAAGTCCCCATTCATGATGCCCTAATGTACCTTAAAAAGGTGAATGTCGTGTGTCCTTACGGGCTTCCTCACAGGGGTAAGGTTGCCCATAAGGCACTCAGAAACTTTCCCAGAAATTTTATCTCGGGTTCTACAGTAATTCTGCTACATTAATCCTACTACAGTAATTCTGTAGGGAAGAAACCCCAAAAATGACGTATTTGGTGTTGATTTCTTCATAAATACGTTATTGAGCTCATTTTGGCTTATTCAGGGCCTGCAACACACAATAAAAATATTTAGACAAAAATAAGGCGTCGGTTCATCAAAAAGGTAATAAAAGTAATACTTATGAATATATATAAAATACGTATATTTAGGTGTTTATCAACTGCTGAGTTTTTGACCACATTCGAGTTGAAACGGGGACAAATTAGTTGGGATGATCTAGATGCATTGGAATTTCAGTTGCTGGGGAGACATTTTACTATGAGTTTTACTGAACTTGCCGTCCGAATGGGGTTTTATGACAAACCGTTCACTTTATCTCTGGAATATCAGTTCCTGACGATCTATTTCCCTCCTGGTGAACCACAACAAGATCGTTGGCGAAGGTTGAGTACCGACTACCTCCTGTATCACCCGGGATAGTCTAGAGCTTCAACTCTCAGATCCCTCGCATTACGCGTCATCCACACGCTCTTCAGTGGGACCATCACGGGGCGAGGCGAGAGTACGGGGGTGATCACCAACTCCGAATTCACCTATTTGGTCAGTATGTGGGATGGCATTCCATTTCATATGGGCTATGTGCTCGCTATCGCTTTTCAGCACCAATCTATGGACTGCCGCACGAAAGTCCTTTTTGTCAGACCATACATTACTCATTTGGCACGTCGCATGCAGTTGTTACCGTCTAGCAATTTGTTCACCGTCGGTGGACGGTTTCATCCCATTAGTACGTGCACCCTGAGAGTTATGATACTTTTTCAACCTCCATATACGCCAGTTCTGCCTGTAACTCCTACTACAGACCAACCCCGCCCCTCCACATCGGACTCCGGTACCTCCGGCATTTCCTCCGATAGTGCTTTCTGCTAGTGGATGATGCGGAGTCTTCAGAAACTCACTGACCAATGCCCACCGTTCTCTGGTTCTCATGCTGCTACTTCTACTTCTCGGAGTGTGGGGGTTCACACCGCCGATCTTCTCTCCGATTCTGAGACCGATTCCGAGAGCCCTGACTTCTGAGTGTTGATGTTTCCTGTTCCTGCTATTTATTTTTTTCGTACTTTGTTTTATTTTCGTGGTATCTTGTTGTTGTTGAGTCAGTTGGCAAGGGGAGTCCCCTACTTAAATGATCTCTTTTCAGTTGAGTTTTATTTTGTTTGTTTTTATTATCTCTTTCTAATGCTTGCATGCTTACTTCAGGATGTATGGATATTTCTCTTGTTGCTTGTATCAAATGGCTTCCCCTTGATGATGATCAACACACGCCCTTGTTTGTCATGGAATTATTTATGGGCGCTTCTCCTTTAATTTGGTGAAAATTCCCCAACTCTCAACTTCATTTCACTTGATTATTTTCTTTGTGTTGCATGTTCTATTTTTAAACATTGAGGATAATGTTTCATTCAAGTGTTGGGGAGGGTTGTTTAATTGTGTATAATATTCTTAGATGTAGTGCATGCCTTAGAACGATCTATGAAATTTTTGGTTGAGAATTTCTAAGCTAAGGTGTCATTGAGCATGCTAGTGCACTTTTGTTGAACTTAAGGTTTTATTTTGCTCTTACTTTGGAAACCGTAACTCTGGCACCTAGCTTTCTGTTGTGTGGTCACTCTGTTAAAGGAAGGGCTAGTTTTAAGGCTTGTGAAAAAAAAGTTAGATGTTGACTCCAAACTCAAATAATAAAAGCTAGAAAAGGAGAAGAAATTTCAAAAAGTGAGAAAAAGAAAAGAAGTTTGACAAGTTGGATTCCCTTTCTTTGGATGCCCTGTCGAATTTTGTTAGAAAAATGGTAGAAAGAGATATCACCTTAGAAAAAGCGAAAGCCGCACTTGAGTAGTCGGATCTTAGGCATCACAAATGTCATTTTTGATGATCTACCGAGTGAAATGGCTATCTCTAGGGTGTATGAAGCTACTACCCAGTTTAGGAGTCATCGTGAAAAAGCGAAAAGTGATAGCTTGAAGTAGACCCCGTCAAGGACAGTTATGACACACTTCGTGAGGCGGCACACACACACAGTAGTACGGAGTAAGAGTAAAATCTTTCATGAGCTTTTAATTGACTAAGTGATGCATCTCCGCAACAACACAACAGGGTGACGTGTGTCAACCCCTTGCGTTACCGCAAGTGTACGGGTCGTCAAGTAATAAAAGTGGACCCAAAGGGTCAGGTTGTCGAACCACAGGGAACAAAAATACTAGTAATAGCCCCTCTTTTGTTATCTAGCCTGATGAGTGTAGTGTGTGATGATCTAATGGCTAAAACTAAGAGTGTCACTACAAGTGCGCAGGGAATAAAAGGGAAAAGAGTTCTCAATCAATAAAAGTGAGGTATCCGGACAATGCTCCCCCTAGGATTCGGGTGTTGGATGTAGATTATAAGTGTTTCTAAACGAAAACAATGAGTCGTGGGTATCCTAAGGTATAACGGCCCCTGCCTCCAGGTCGCCGATAACTAGTCCCCTACGAGGTCCGGGCGGAGAATTCTCTCGACGCCTCACACCACATATGACTGCTTAAAACTCTAGGGATCCCAAAGATATAACCAATTCCTAAAAGTAGATCTAACCCTGCCTCCAGATGAAAAATCCCTAACCCACATATGCTTGCTTGACACTTAGGGAATATGGAGATTGGAAATATCTATTGGAAGGGAAAGGGGACACTCCGCTATCTCACGGCTCACCCTCTCCACCCTTTTTACTCTTGGTAATTCTAAACCTAGCGGTGATCTCTCTCTTCACTAGATTGAATAAAACATGCAAGGCAATTAATAATGAAGTCAAAAGCACAAGCAAGCATTAAGAACTCAAGAGTAAAACTCAAACTGATAAATTCGAATAAAAACACAATGAAAATCTAATAAAAATAAGAATCCAAGGGTTTACATATCCGAATACCCTCTAGGGGTTTAGCTCTCCATGGAGCGAGTCACAAAACAAATAATAAATTGAGTATAAAGTTCCAAAGACATAAAGAATAACCCCCCTAAATCCGTGATGATGGTCTTAATGGGTAGTTTCCACATCTGGATTAAACCAACTCCGAAGCTAGGTCGCCGATGGCTTCCTTGATGCTATGACGGAGGAGAAATCGATCCAAGTTGGTGAGGAAAGCTTCCCAAAGCCGCAAAGAACTCCTCCGAAGCCCTAGCCGCCTTGCCTCTCGAAAGTAGCCGAAAAGATCCCTAAATATTATCACAAGGCGGCTTTTATAATTTGAATTCGGGGCTTTACGTGGGTATCCACACGCCCGTGTACTGTAGCCACACGCCCGTGTGGAAATTCCACACGGGTGTGTGCAGCACTTTTGATACAATACTGCTACAGTAAATTGTTACACTACTTTGCTACAGTGAATGCTACATTGATTCCCCCCCCCCCCCCGAAGTCTTCCTTGGAGGGCACACGCTCGTGTGGTAGGGTGCGTGGCTTTCTATGCTTTGAAATCCTCAAGAACCTTCTTCTGCTTTGTACGGAAGCTGGGACATGGACGTACTACTGCCTTTGTGCCCTTTCGGTTTGTGTAATGACTTGTACTCCTCCGAAAGTTGGCAACACCCCCATGCATATGAACACAGCATCTAATTGTGGCCTTGAAACGTGTCATCACACCCTATCTTTGCTTCTTCCTGTACTTCATGTCTCCAAAGCCCTGTTTGCACAAAAGAACACAAAACACACATTGTTAATGCTAAAAACTGATAAAAGTGATGCTCAATGCATGTAAACTGATATTATAAAATATATATAATCAAGCACTTATTACTAAGGCACTAGTTACTCTGGGCTCCTCAAGCTTTAGGAATTTTCTAACTTTGCTGAGATCAGAGATCATGCACTCATCACTTTGTTAGGGAATTAAGGTTGCTTGAGGGCAAGCAACGATTCAAGTTTGGGCGTATTTGATGAGTGCATTTCATATATAGTTATTTTATCTCTAACTCCCATGATTCTTGAGTTTATCGGCATTAATTCTCCAATTTCATTGCTATTTGAGGTATTTCTAGTTTTCCATGCAAATATCAAAGTCCTAATGCAAGAAGAAGTGATTTGGAGCGATTTTGGGAGCTAAAGGACTTAGAAGAAACCTCACCAAGCTCAACACGGCCTCAGCACGCCCGTGCTTACAAGCTGTGCAGATTGTAGGAGAATTCAGCCAAATTCAGCACGCCTTCTGGTTGCTAAGCACGATAGTGTAACCCTCAGCAAGCCCGCAACACGGGCGTGTTGGACCCCGTGCAGATTACAGGAAATTGGGTTTCGTGAGTTTTATTCGGCCGTAATCTGTACGGCTTGGAGCACAGCCTCAACACGACCGTACTCACATCGTGAAAAGGTTAAAACCCTAGAAACTTAGGTTTTTGGGGGACTTTTTGGCTGGGAAAGAAGGGAGAAGAAGAGGAAAGCTTGGGGAGGCATCCTCACCATCAGAAGGGGAATGTCACGCGAATGGTAGGCCGATTGGCAGGAGAAATTATTCCACATTAGAACCTCAGATAGCCGCAAGGATGCAAGAAAATAGGGAGTCTTCAAACTCTTTTGTATTTGTTTCTTTGGCAATTTCCTTGTTGTCTAACCCTACGAGTGGCTAAACTCTTATTGGGAGCCCCGGGGTGATGTTCTTATACTTGTACCTTAAATTTGGATACTCTACTTGCAGTATTTATGAATGTCTTTGTTCTTTTACATTAAATCTTGGTTGTTGGCTGCTTTAATTGCATGTTGAGTGGTTGAATGCTTTAAGTTTTTGTTTTCTTATCTTGGCTTGCAAATCTTTATGATAGTTGCAAGAAGTGAGATCTCAACTTAGGGTTCAACAGCACTATGAGCATCCTTCACTTAGCACAACGAGATCTTAGAATTTAGGGTTCTAAAGACATTTCCGATAACTACTGAGAAAGTCCAAGTTAGTTAGCATCAAGAATTCAACCCTGGGGCCCATCTCCTTTATTGATCAAATCCTTACCTTCCCCTTAGTGTGATTCCTTCTCTTTAATCTCCTTCAATCCAAACCAGAGTCATTTCAACCTTTCTCTAATTGGTTAGATATTAAGCAGAACGATAGTATTATTAGATATACGAGTCCTAGTGGATACGACTACCCGACCTTAGGGTACACTTTATTACTTATATGACTCGTGCACTTGTGGATACACAAGGGGCGTATCAGACCCCGATTTGTATCTTGAACTTTGTATTTACACAAAAGACCTCCACTTGGCATCATCATGACCTATTTCTACCTTTATTCCCATAAAACTTCTTCACAACCCTAATTGCACGAAAGAACACAAAAACACATGAAATGAGAGATATAACCTGAAAAATGTGATGCTCATGCATGGAAAACATCTCAAATAATATATACACGCAAGCACTTATCAAACTCCCCCATACTTAAGCTTTTGCTTGTCCTTAAGCAAAGTTTATACAATAAAATTCACAAGTAGAGTAATGGAAGTGCTTAGCCTAAAGTTCACCCAAAAGTATGTAAGGAGAGCATTCTTAAGGAAAGGAACAATTTAAAACATAGAAAAGTAAGAACCAATGCTCTAGCAAAAGCTCAAATCACAAAGAAAGTAGACTCTGACAGCGTGTGTGTGTGTGTATGCTTACTCATGCCAACCCCAAGTTTACTCTTAAGAGTTCTTATTGAAAAGGACTTATTTGAGGACAAAGAATAGGTAGTAGCTGCACACAACCTCGAAGGTAGCCATTTCCCAAGATGCCTCCTGGGTGGCTTTCATGCTTTCGAAGTTGTAGCTCTTTGCACCTCGGAGTGTTAGCTTTCACACAGCCTATTAGATAGCACTTTCTCTCATTAGGGCATAGCTAGTATCCAACTTATGAGAGTAGCTGCATACAACATAGGTGGTAGCTCTTTTCACCCCCAAAACAAGTAAACAAATAAAAGTATTCTTCTCTTTTTTTTGTTTTTGTTTTTGTTTTTTTTTTTTGAACTAAAAGAATGAAACTAAGGCCCTTTCATCACTGAACTAGAGTTGTAAGGGCTAATAGAGCAAGTAGTGTGTAAGAAATGCAATTAGACAAAAACTTTCTAAGTTTTCCGAGTAAACTAGAGCATGGTGACAATCGATGTTTAAATTTTACCTAAATTCAAAAATACAATCCTTGTGACTTAAGGTGAACTATCATTAGCTAAATGAGCATGAAAGTGATGAGCGTAAATAAAGAACGTGTGTAACGTGAACAACCCCCCCCCACACTTGAGATGTACATTGCCCTCAATGTACAAATGCATGCATAAAGAATAGAAATCTGTAAAAAACTGAACATGAAAATGTGGGTATTGAAAACAACACTCCCCTGATCTCCCTATGTATATTGTGGTGGAGCTAAAGTGGCGGGGACTGAAGCTGTGAGGGGTTGTGAAGTTCACATGGCCGCGTGGATGAGGTACGCGGCCGTGCCTATGACTATTCCTCAAAACATGACTCACAAGACCATCTGCACGTCACAAAAAAAGGGATCAGTGAGCTCAACACAAATAAAAGATAAACTAAGTTTATAAGCATACATTAAAGCTTAAACTCGAAATAAACTAAACATGGCTAAAAACAAGAAGATAGATCTCAGAAGGTAAACCCTTTCTGAGTAAACAAGTCCACAGTCAGCACAAAAGTAAAAACAGAAACGAAAATAGAAAGAAAACTAAAGACGCCTCAAGCGTTGTCATCTGCTGGTGTTGCTGGTGATGCGGGTGATGCATGGGGTGCTCGAGGTTCGGGCAAAGCAGTGGATTCGGTGTCTCTCACCATCATCTGCTGGAGCGAGGTAAGGCGCGCCATCATCTGCTGGAGCTACTCGGCCATTCGAGAGAGCACCTGCGCTGCCTGGGTCACCCTCATAGCTGCCAGATCACTCTAGAGTACTCCTACAGTGCTCTCAAGTCTGTCCATACGATTATAAGTGGGAGGCGATGCTCGTGCTGACATCGGGGGCACCTCCTCGGCTCCTGCGATGTCCTCCGTCTCTATGGGTGCGAGCTGCGATGAAGGTCCTGCCGGGGTCTCCTCATGCTCCTCACTCTCCTCCTTCGACTCCTCTGGGAAAGGGACAACAAGCCCATACCTACCTGGAGCAGCCCTCTTCACCATTCCCATCATACGTAACGTCTCAAGGCCCAGTGGAAAGGGGGCAATCACCTTGCCTACTCTACGGACAGCATCAATCAGCCCCATCCCTCTGATTAGTCGAGTGATGAAAGGGCCAGAGAAAAGGACTCCTATCCGCGCGTACTGCCCCTGGTGCCTCAGATAATCTGCTATTACGTATCCGAGGTGCAAGGCCAAGCTCTGGACCATAGAGTATAAGTAGAAAAGGTCCAGCCGCCCCAATAAGCCAGTGCTGTCTCCGCACCCATTGATTGACCTGCTAAGAATAGAATGGATATACCTGTAGGCTGGGTAGAGAAGCAGAGAAGCCTTTGTTGATCCGGGTTCATACTGAATATCCCACACAACATCTTGCATACTCGGCTTGGAGTTACGCGGAATGGATAATCAGTTGGAAGCTGCGTGTACTCCTTAATGTGGATGAAATCTCTATCGTACTGGCTGAGGGTGACGCCGAAATCCGTCAGACTCATGCTGTGATATTGGCCAAAGACGCGAAAACGAACTGTGTCTGCCCGGTGATAGTCCGTATGTGATCGATCAAACTCGAACGATGCGAGGACCTCTAGAGTGATATTGCGGGTGGCCGGGTCCATAATGCACAGTAACCTGTTCCAACCACCCACTGTGATTAACTCCCGGACTTCTTCCACCAATTTTTTCGTGTGTGCATGCTCTATCACCGCTAATGCTTGCAAATCGGGGGTTTGCGTCTGGCCGAACTTGAGCCTTGAGAGGCGCTCAAGCCGTATTTGATGCTCGGGCACGGCGAACTCCAATGGCCCAGGCGAGAGCTCATGAGACTCACATGGGCGCTTATGCGTAAGTTTCTTCATCCTTGGAGGCATTCCTGTGCATAATAGAGGCAAACGAGTTATTTTGGGGCTTAAAAAAGGTTCCCAAAGGTTCACATGGCCGTGTGGAAATTCCACAGGCCGTGTGTTCTCTCTGGACAAGAGAACATGCAACCCAAAAGACATGGTAGCAGAATGCAAACCTCCTTTGCCTTACCCTACGAAACTCAAGAAAGATCAACAAGAGGCACAATTCAAAAAGTTTCTTGAGATGTTCAAGACCTTGCACATCAATGTCCCGTTCGTTGAAGCTCTGTCACAAGTGCCAAAGTACGCTAAATTTCTTAAGGAGCTATTGACTAACAAGAGGAAACTAGAGGCAGTTTCTACGGTGACATTAAGTAAAGAATGTTCAGCAATTATTTCAAACAAGATTCCCAAAAAGGAGAAAGATCCGGGAAGTTTCATCATTCCATGCACGATTGGGGGAATGATGGATGAAAAAGCGTTAGCTGATTTAGGAGCAAGCATCAATCTGATGCCATTAAAGATTTTTCAGAAGCTAGGGTTGGGGGAACTCAAGCCAACTCAAATGACGCTCCAGCTTGCTGATCGCTCCACCCGCCAAACTTTGGGAATTGTTGAGGACATTTTGATGAAGGTAGACAAATTTATATTCCCAGTAGATTTTGTTGTCCTAGATTTGGATGATCGAGCTGAGGTTCCTCTGATTTTTGGACGACCATTCTTAGCCACTTCGCAAGCAATTATTGATGTAAATGATGGTCGACTGACTTTGAGAGTGGGAGATGAGAAAGTGGAATTCAAGCTGAAGGAAGCTATGAGACACCCCATGGCATTTGATGATTCTTGTTATTTTCTTGATACTACTGAGGACATTATTTGTGATTGTGTACAGGAAATTTGGCAAAAGGATCATCTTACTGATTTGCTAGGGGCAGATCCTCCAGATGAAGAACTCACAGTCCAGGTGGAAGACGTCGATGCTACACCATCGAGCATTTGTCAACCAGCAATGAAGGCCAAGAGAAGGAAAGGCAGGGTATCAAACGCCCAGACATGGTGGCAGAAGGTAGAGGAAAAGAAGAAACAACAAGAATCTACCCCGAAACGTAGTCCTGCTAATGACCTCAGCTTTGGTGAGGCATTTTTGATTAATTCTTTTTCTCCTTTCATGGAATGTTGGTCCGCAGGGCGCCAAGAAGAAAGGTATGTTTTGAGCCATCCTGAGATGATACTAGACCCGTCAAGCTAGTGACGTTAAAAGAGCGCTTATCGGGAGGCAACCCGATTTGTTTCATTTCTTTGTTATTTCTTTGTTGTGGTTGTTGTTTTGTGTGTTTTTTGTGTTTTTGTAGTGTTTTGATTCGAGTTCGGCATGTTTTTCTTTATGAGGGAAGGATTTAGGAACAACACGGGCCTAACACTCTCGTGCTGATGGGGGTGCAATTCACAGGTTTTAAGGTTTTATCATTTCCAAACAGCACGGGGAGAAGCATGGCCGTGCTTTGGCCGTGCTGAAGACCTTAGCACGCTGCCCGTGCACGCATCACGGACGTGCCGAGTTCTTCATCTGTGTTTAATTTTCTGAACATGGGCTCAACACGGCCATGTTGAGGCCGTGCTCATCGCGACGGTTCCTCTCCCTACGAATTTCTTCTTTTTAAACGCGCCGTTCGCCCTTTGTTTCTTCTCACAGGCGACTCTTCGCTCTTATACTCCCATTTTCTTGAGTTTTTCAAGAGTTTTGCGTGGTTGTCTTAATTTCTCGGAGTTTCTACTCTTATATTCCTTCTCCGACATTTTGGTAAGTCGACGAACGCTTGATTTGAGTTTTGTTTCCAAATCTTTGATTCTATGCCGTTATTCCTCTTGAAAACGTTTAAATTCGGCTTTAGAGGCATCTAGGATGATTCTTAACTAGTTTCAACAACTTTGTACCGTCGATTTTTGAGTTGGGATCCGTCGGAAATGACGCTGGACTTCAGCAGCACGGCCGTGTTCACGCCAGCACGGCCGTGCTCTGATTTGAGATTTGGGATTGTACGGAAGCACGGGCGTGCCTGTTAAACACGCCTGTGCTCATTGGAAATCCTTGTTTTTGACTTGCACGGGCGTGCAGATTTTGAACACACCCGTGTTGCACTGCTGATCTTAAGTGTTTTATATTTCCTCTCGACAGATCATGCCGAGGAAGGCTACTACATCCGGTCCTTCTTCAAAGAGAGCTCGAGGGGAGTCCTCGACCTCAGCTGCTTCCCCTGCACCAGGTTTTGGTGCCCCCATCCATCAGGAGCGCCGCGACCGCTTGAGCACGAAGCGGTTTGGCGAGGTGCGAGTCATTGATTGGGAGGTCCTCCGCGAGGTAGGCCTCGAGGCGGACGTGTGACGATACCTCGGCGAGGGTGCCTGGACACGGCTTCTTGCCATCACCGATCCCGCTTACCGAGAGCTATCTTTGGAGGTCCTCGCGACCTTCGAGATGCCCCGAGGGCCTATCAGCTTTCACCGTGCCGGCACGGTCCAGTTCCAGACGTTCGGCGAGCTCCACCGAATGAGTCTGACGGAGTTCTCCATCAGACTGGGCTTGTACGAGGAGGAGTTCACCAGGACTCTAGAGTATGATGCCCTCCTCGTCGCCCGACCATTCAACGAGTCCCAGGAGACATGTTGGTAGCGGTTGAGCACGGACCGGGCGTACGACTTTCGCCGGTCCAAGGCCTCGTCTCTTCGTCTCTTCATTTCATACTTAGTCATTCGATCACAGGGCGGGGAGATAGCACGTGAGTCGCTAGTCGTTGCGACTTCGACTTTCTGTTGAGCATGCTGGACGGATTCCAGATGCACCTCGTCTATGAGGTAGCCTTCAGCATCCAGCATCAGGGGCAGGACTCCCGAGTCGGCGTGATCTTTTGTGGGTCTTACATCACGCGCTTGATTCGAGGGATGTGACTCCAAGCGGGCACCCGTGCGATGCGGATGGTGGGTAGCGTGCTGCCTGTTTCCGTGGACATGCTCTGCGCGATGGGGATGCTTCCATCCACATCCAAGCATGGATCAAATGAACCACACATAAATGAAAATGAAAATTACAAACATAACAAACCACACACAACAAACAACACCAGAATTATAAAAAGAAAAACGAAGAATTTAAAACTTGGGTTGTCTCCCAAGAAGCAACATGAGAGCTACCTAAAAATGTGAAACATACCTGCCGGGATGATATTAAGATGGAGTTCATGTATGAATTACCTTTTGGCCTCCATGGTAAAAGTTTTAGTCAAGCATTGTGCAATTTCAACTTGGGAGGATTTTTAGACGGCTTGAGCTTCCTCTCCAGTTCTTCTTCGGCCCCGACCAAGTTTCCTCCAGGAATCCCAAAAGAATGTTTGGGCCTCCATGTAAATAACTTCAGTTGAGAATTATCCAAACAAGGCATGGTTGGATCCTTGGATAGCTTTAATCTTCTACCCACATATTTTTCCTCAACCATTATTGGAAGTGTTCGAAATGCCTAGAAAAGTTGTTTGGGCCTCCATGGAAACAAGTTTGGTTAAGAATTTGTCCAGCGTGGCATGGGTGGATCATTAGGTGGCTGTAACATCCTCTCCATATATCGTTTCTCAACCTAGGTTCGATGAACAGTAACTGCCCACAAAAAATGGTTTGGTCTCCAAGGAAAAATCTTTGGGTGAGAATTGTCCAAGCTAGGCATAAGTGGGTTATTTGATGGCATTAGTCTTCTACTCACATTTTTAGTGATCCCAAACATTTCCATTTTGCGCTCGGTATGAAAATTAACTTCAATGCACAAGGCTTGCTCCAGCAGTGATGGTGCCACCTCTTTTGCCTTTTCATCTTCCAAAACACCACAATCTCTTTCACCTCCTTTTCAATTTTACTCTCTTCTCCTTCATGATTATTTTCATATGGGACTTCTCTTATTGGTTCAGGGGCTAGTGGCAGGCCGGCCAATACCTTAAAAAGATCTCTCATCTGTTTCTCCACCCTATGAAGAGATGTTTGTACCTCCAAAATTGTGGTGTCTATGGCTACAAATTTTTTTTCTATCTGAACCATAAACCTTGCCAATACATCTTCTGTAGCAAATTGCTTCCTTTGGGGCTGAGGACTTGGAGGAGGCCTATACCATTGTTCTTAAGATGGGGTGTAAGTTGTGATCTCATTTTGGGGGCACTCCTATTATTATCCATGAAAATGGCTCGGCCCACTTGGATGTCTTCCCCAATGTGAATTGTATGAGTTGGCGTATGGATTTCTCTGGAGTGATCTTTGGGTAATAAATTTGTTCAACCTTTCTTTAAGTGCATCTATAGTAGCGGCTAAAGCTGATTCTGGAATATTCAAATAACAAGCATCCTGCATTGTCTTAGAAAATTGCACCTCACACAAAAGAAAAATCAAAGAACAAAGTCAAATAAATAAATAAGAAGAGAAAAAGAAAATAAAGTAGAATGTATAAAAAGAAGAAAAATGGTTAGAGCAATTGACTACAAGTTTTCCTAGTATTCCTTGTGTCACCACCAACAGCGCCAAAAACTTGATGGTTGTTCTACAAGTGTACGGGTCATCAAGTAATACCCTGTGAGTGACACAGGAGTCATATTCCATGGGGCCAAGGAGCTACAATTACTCGCATTTCGCCTATTTCCTAGCCTAACAATACGAGCAAAAAGTGCAACTACTAAAAACTAATAGCTTGAAAATAAGGCTACTACTACACTCCAACTGAACATTCAACGGACGGACAAATCGGAGAAGGCATGATTTTGACAAGGAACACCCCTAGGGTTGTCATTAAGCTCTGAATTAAGGATGATGTGTTGTGATAGTACTTTTGACTGAGAAACTTTTAAATTAGGCTAATCCTGAATCCCTCCTGATTAACCCCTAATCCCATACGAATGTTGACTGGAATCCCTTTTGGGCAACTCCTCCTACGATTGCAATGCACTCAAGGAATCTCTTTTGGGTCTAAACCTAAAGTTCAGAGCGCTACCAAATACTTGAATCCCTCAGTGTATTAGTACATTAATCCCCTTTTAATCTATGTGAGTCTAGTATAAGGACGCATCCTGCATTTCCAAGTATAACCTAGAAAATGAATTACCGAGTTCTCATGCAATCCAACACAATGAAGCACACATAGAAGGAATCGAAAACCATACAATTCTATAAAAAAAATTCAACGTCCAATACTAAATCACAAAGGATTATCACCCATACTTACAACAAAACTACCCTAAGGTTCATCATGCCCAAATCACAAGTATATTAGTTCCTCATGAAAGAGGAACACTCATATAAATCCAAGGTACAAATAAACATAAAAAGAACCACAAAATACTCCCTCCAACTTCGGATCACCTTTGATGGATGAAGATCGCAAATATTGACGAGATCTCCTCGCCAATGATGCTTCTATGCCTTGATCTTCTTCCTATCTCCTCCTCGATGTTTACCTCCCTCTTAGTGATGATTTGTGTTGTTGATCGCAGGAAATTACCACCGGGAAAAGTAAGGCGGCAGCCCAAGAGGCCAAGATGATGAAGTCCCCACAATTGATGCCCTAATTCCCTTTTAAAGACCCTTTCACGAGAGCCTTGAGGGCGCAAGGATGCCCGCAAGGCCCCCAGCTTTCTCCTAGAAAATTGATCCGGGTTGCTACAGTACTACTACAGTTATGAAACTCTAAACCGCCATTTTTTGTGCTGATTTCTTCCTAAATGCGTTCTTGAGCTCATTTGAACTTCTTCAAGGCTTGTAATAACAATAAAACTAATTTAAACGCAAACCGAGCATCGGTTCCTCAAAATACATGCAAAATAATACAAGAATAAAGCATATAAATACATAAATTTAGGAACTTATCATTTACCCATCCAAAAAATCCACTTGCCCATATGGAATTTCCACGTGCGCATATGGATGGTTTCGCCCATGTGGATTGCTTCATGCCTTATGTTGTCCACCCAGAAAATGGTGAAAAATACATTTCTCAATGAAATTCACATAAGCATATGGATGGTTTCAAGCCTTATATTGTCCACCCAAAAATCCACATGCCCATGTGGATTTGGTTTAGAAATGTTTTTCATTATCCAGAGAATTTACATGCCCATGTGGATTTTTTTCAGAAATTTTTACGTTATCCTGAAAGTCCACATGCCCATATGGATGTGTTGTAGAAATATTTCAGGTGATCCAGAGAATCCATACGGCCATATGGAATTTCCACATGCCTGTGTGGATTGCTGCAGAGTTGTTTTCATAATGAATTAGATTCTTTTGCTTTTCTTTTTGCAAGAATGGCTCTTAGAACCAAGAAACTGGCGAGAGACACTAATTTGACCACATCTCCTGCTCCCAAGCACCATCGGCATCACCGGCATCCCTAGTAGCTCCAGCAGATGACGTTGACGCTTAAGGGTTCCTAGTTATGGATTTTTTTATTTATTGTTTAGTTTTTCTTTGTGTTTTTTCTTTTAGACTTGTATACTTAGAAAGGTCCTACCTTTTTAGCATTATCTTACAGCTTTCGTTGTTTAGCTTATATCGAGTTTGTGCTTCATTTTTGTATCTTATAAACTCATTTTTATTATGCTTGTGATGAGCTTCACTGAACCCTTTTCGTGTATGTGCAGATGGTCTTATGAGTTTTGTTGATAATGAACAATAATAGGCATAGCTGTGTAGCATTCCCACATGGCCGTGTGATCTTCACAACCCATTGGAATTCAACTCTCCATGATTTAGACTCTACCAAATTCTGCATTCGGAGTTTAGGGGAGTATTGTTCAATCCCCCACCTTTACATGCTTGTTTTTCTTGTCATTATCTTTATTATGTTTACATTGAGGGCAATGTACATCTCAAGTGTGGTGTTTAGGGGGGAGTTCACATTACACGTGTTTTCTACCTATGCTTTTCATGTTCATGCTCATGAAGCCAATGAGAGTTCACCTTAGGTGCAAGGATTGTATTCTTAAGTTTAGGAGAATTTTTAACATTGAATGCTATCATACTATAGTTTACCTGAAATCCTTAGAAATGTTTTGTCTGATTACCTATTTTGTGCACTACTCCCTCATTAAACACGTGAAAACTCTAGCTTAGTGCTGAAATGACTTTAGTAACATTCTTGTATTTAAAAAAAAAAAAGAGAAAGTAAAGAAAGTTGTTGTTTTGCTTGTATATAGGGGATGGAAAGAGCTACCACCTATTATGTATGAAGCTACTATCATAAGTCAGATACTAGCTGACAATCCCTTTGCGTCGCTGATGAGTGCATTCCATATATATTTATTTTATGTCTTACTCCCATGATTCTTCAATTTATCGGCATTAATTCTCCAAATTCAGTGCTACTTGAGGTATTCTTAGTTTTCCATGCAGATATCAAAGTCCTAAGGCAAGAAGAAGTGGTTTGGAGGAATTTTAGGAGCTAAAGGACTTAGGAGAAACTGCATCAAGCTCAACACGATCTTAGCACACCCATGCTTCAAGAAGTGCAAATTGCTGGAGAATTCAGCTGAGAGCAACACGCGTTATGGGGGCTAAGCACGGCCGTGCAACCTTCAGCACGGGCGCAACACGGGCGTGTTGGACCCCGTGCAGATTACAGGAATTTGGGTTTCAGGAGTTTTATTCGGCCGTAATCTGCACGGCTTGGAGCACGGCTTCAACACGGCTGAAAAGTTTAAAACCCCAGAAACTTAGGTTTTTGGGGGGACTTTTGGCTGCAAACGAAGGAAGAAGAAGGAGGGAGCTTTGGGGAGCCATCGTCACCATCACAACGGGAATGTTGCGCGAATGGTAGGCCGATCGAGAGGATAATCCATCACATCATCAAGCCTCGGATAGTCGCAAGGATGCAAGAAATTATGGACTTTTCAACTTCTTATGTATTAATTTCTTTGGCATTTATCTTGTTGTCTAACATCATGAGGGGCTAAACTCTGTTAGGGAGCCCCGGGGGAAATATTCTGATGTTGTAGCTTGAACTTGATTACTCTACTTACAGTATTTATGAATGTCTTGTTCCTTGCATTAAATCTTGGTTGTTGGCTATGTTGATTGTTTGTTGAGTGGTTGAATGCTTGAATGTTTTGTTATCTTTACTTAGCTTGTGAATCTTATTGATAGTTATAAGAACTGAGATTTCAACTTAGGGTTCAACAGCACTGTGATCATCATTCACTTAGCACGACTAGATTTTAGAACTGAAGATATCTTTGATAAGTACTGAGAGAGTCCAAGTTAGTGAGCATCAGGAATACAACCCCGGGTCCGCATCCCCTCCAATGAGCCAATCCTTACCTTTCCCTTAGTGTATTACCTTCTCTTAAATCTCTTTCAGTCCAACCTAGAGTCAATTAAACCCTTCTTCAATTGATTAGATACTAAGCGGAATGAAAGTATTAGAAGATACACCAGTCCCAATGGATACGACTACCCGACCTTAGGGTACACTTTATTACTAGTGCGGCCCGTGCACTTACGGATACGCCAAAGCATATCAGTCACCGCAAGTGCAAGGGTCGTCAAATAATAAAGTAAACCCGGTGAAAAATCCGGTTGTCGAACCACAGGAAGCAAGACTATTAGTATTAACTTAAGCAATTGAAATCTAGCCTAAAAAACTTGGCACAGTGAAACCTATTCACTACTACAAAAAGGGATTAAACAGGAGGTGGAAGCTAAAAACAGGAGATTAACACTATCAAGATTAATGGGATTATTTGGACAATACTCCCTTATGGTTCAACAATGAAGTACAAAATTCTATGAATATTTCTCACTTGAATAAACGGAAGTTGATTAGAAATGTGACGTCTTAATGGGTTTTCACCACACGCTAATTACGAAAATCTAACATGTTTTCACCGCACTCTAGTTCTTAAGAACCAACAGGGTTTCACTGCACATTAGTTTTGATAACCAACGGGTTTTACCGCACGTCAATAGACACACAACATGCAATAAGAACTGAATCAAACTACACATGCATTTTGATGAGTACATTTCATATATAGTTATTTTATCTCTTACTCCCATGATTCTTGAGTTTATCTTCATTAATTCTCCAATTTCAGTGCCATTTGAGGTATTTCTTGTTTTCGATGCAGATATCAAAATCCTAAAGCAAGAAGAAGTGATTTGGAGTGATTTTGGGAGCTAAAGGACTTAGAAGAAATCTCACCAGCTCAACACGGCCTCAGCACGCCCGTGCTTGCAACCCATGCAGATTGCAGGAGAATTCAACAAAGGTCAGCACGCCTTCTAGTCGCTAAGCACGGTCAAGCAACCCTCAGCACGGCCGCAACACGGCCTTGTTGGACCTCGTGCAGATTACAGAAAATTGGGTTTCATGAGTTTTATTCAGCCGTAATCTGCACGGCTTGGAGCACGGCCTCAACACAGCCGTGCTCACATCGTGAAAAGTTTAAAACCTTGGAAACTTAGGTTTTTGGGGGACTTTTGGCTAGAGAAAAAAACGAAGAATAAGAGGAGAGCTTCGGGGAGCCGTGCTCACCGTCACGAGGGGAATGTCGCGCGATTGGTAGGCCGATTGGGAGGAGAAATCATTCTACAGTAGAACCTCAGATAGCCGCAAGGAAGCAAGCAAATAGGGAGTCTTCAAACTCTTTTGTATTTGTTTCTTTTGCAATTTCCTTGTTGTCTAACCCTATAAGGGGCTAAACTCTTATTTGGGAGCCCTGGGGTGATATTCTTATGCTTGTACCTTGAACGTGAATACTCTACTTGCAATATTTATGAATGTCTTTGTTCTTTACATTAAATCTTGGTTGTTGGCTGCTTTGATTGCATGTTGAGTGGTTGAATGCTTTAAGTTCCCGTGTTCTTATCTTAGCTTGCAAATCTTTATGATAGTTGCAAGAAGCGAGATCCCAACTTAGGGTTCAACAGCACCGTGAGCATCCTTCACTTAGCACAACGAGATCTTAGAATTTAGGGTTCTAAAGACATCTCCGATAAGTACCGAGAGAGTCCAAGTTAGTTAGCATCAAGAATTCAACCCCGGGGCCCCATCTCCTCCATTGAGCAAATCCTTACCTTTCCCTTAGTGTGATTCCTCCTCTTCAATCTCCTTCAATCCAAACCAGAGTCATTTCAACCCTTCTCTAATTGATTAGATATTAAGCAGAACGATAGTATTAGGAGATATACCAGTCCCAGTGGATACGACTACCCGACCTTATGGTACACTTTATTACTTATACGACCCATGCACTTGCGGATACGCAAGGGGGTATCAAGTTTTTGGCGCCGTTGCCGGGGACTGGCAACTTCTAAGAATTCGGACAGTCTTAGTAGTCTAATCGCTTATTTTTGCTTTGGTTTTATTTTTTCTTTTATTTTTTCGTTTTTTCTTGTATTCTTTTATTTTTAGTAGTGCTTGTGATTTGTTTAAGATGTTCATCATTTTCTTGTCCTCAAGCTTAAAAGTACATATCTCATTCCCTCTTTTTGTTGGTGTGCAGGCTTAGTGCATGACCCAGGGGAATTCTTCCCAGCTAGCACCTCCATATCCTGACATCAAAAGGACATTCCATAGGAGATAGAGGCAGGTCAATTTAAGGGAGACCGGGCCAGTTGAAGTAAGCATAGAAGTGGACCGAGAAGAAAGCATGGCAGGAAATTAGAGGAGTATCTCTGATTATGCATGCCCTAATTTGGAGTGAACTGGATCAACCATATGCCCAGATTTTATGCAGATGGTGCAGCAGATATGCGCATCTTGCAAATTTTCTGGAAATTTGTGACACGTTCAAGGCGAATAATGTGACCGAGGACGCGAGTTCTTCAATAGTTCCTTGTACCTTTCCCATGTGTCCATTTTTTCTTTTAAATCCGGCTGTTTCGCGTCCGTTCTTCATCTCTCCTAGCGAGTTCCCTCTCTTTCGCTCTCTGTTTTCTTGCGATTTGCGGTCATTTGCTCGATTGAAGGGATTTCTTGGAGTTTCATCTCTTGCATTTTTCTTCCCCGACATTGTGGTGAGTCGATGGAACCTTATTGCTTGTTTTTTTCAAAATCATGATTTATATGCCTTTAATCATCGTTCAAATGCTTAACATAGGTTTTAGAGGCATCTAGGGTGAGTTTTAATTCGCTTAAACACCGTTTTCCCGTCGAATTTTAAGTTAGGAGTCATCGGGGACGACGCAGGGTTTCGGCAACACGAGCGTGCTTACATAAGCACGGCCGTGTTCCCTAATAAAATCCTAAATTGTTTGTCATCACGGGCGTGCTTGATTAGCACGACAGTGCTCTTTGGTTTTCTTTCTAATTTTTCTACTGTCTTCTTTCTCGCAGATCATGCCGAGGAAGCCTACTACGGCGGGTCCCCCTTCGAAAAGGGCCAGAGGGGAGTCTTCTACCCCAGATGCTCCAGCCGAGCAAACTTTTGAAGCTCCCATCAACCAGGAGTGATATTCCCGCTTCAGTGCCAAGCGGTTCCGCAAGATGCGGACAATCGATTGGGAAGTCCTCTGCGAGGTCCGGCTAGAGGCAGACGTGCGACGCTACATGGGAGTGGGCGCCTAGGCACACCTCCTCGCCATCACCGACCCCTCATACCGGGAGCTAGCGTTGGAGGTTCCGCGACCTTCGAGATGCTCCGGGTCACGTCAGCTACCACCGCGCCGGCACCATTCAGTTCCAGGCATTGGGCTAGCTGCCGCGGATGAGTCTGACCGAATTCTTGGTCAGACTTGGATTGTACAATAAGGAGTTCACCCAGACTTGGATTGTACGACAAGGAGAGCCTGTAGAGAGTTGCTGGCAGAGCTTTTGTATGGACCAGTCTTATGATCCTTGCCGGTCCAAGGCCTACTTCTTCTCCCGTCCCTCAGGTACATTCATTTTAGACTGAGCCACTCCATTACAGGTCGGGGGGACAGCACATGACTCGTTAGTCGTCGTGACTTCGACTTCCTATTGAGCATCCCGTTGCATCTCGGCTATGAGGTTGCTTTCATTATCCAGCATCAGGGGCAGGATTCCCGTGCAGGCGCCCTTTTTTGCTAGACCTTACATCACGCGGCTTATCCACGGCATGGGTCTCCAGGAGGGTACCCGAGCGATGAGGATGGTGGGTGGTGTGTTGCCAATCTCAGTGGACACACTCGGAGCGATGCGGATGTTCTGATCTACCCCCACCTCCCATGGCCCTCAGTACCACGCCGCTTCTGCTGCCAGCGCACCAGACTCTCCACCCGCCTCAGCTGGTCTTTTTTCTCCTCGCACACCATGAGCACACACTTCCACTCATATTCTAGATTCTCCTTCAGCGGGCTCCCCCTCCTTCCGACAATGGATGATCCGAAGCATGCAGCGTTTGGCCAGCCACCTCGACGTCACGCTATCTCCTCCTCCACATCGTGCTACTGCCTCTACTTCCCGGAGTGTGGGGGTTGACACTACCGATCTCCCCTTTGATGAGCATCCCGCAAGTGCATGGGGTCGTCAAGTAATACCCTGTGTGTGACACAGGGGTCGTATTCCACGGGGCCAAGGAGCTACTATTACTTCCCCTTCATCTATTTCCTAGCCTAACAATACGAGAGAATAGTACATCTACTAAAAACAATAAATAAAAGGATAAAGCTACCACTACACGCCAAATAAGCATACAAGGGACGGACGAACAGGAGAAGGCGTGATTTGGACAGAGAATCCCCCCAGGGTTGTCATTAAGGCCCGAATTAAGGATAATGTGTTGTGATGGTGGTTTGGACTGAGAGATTCCTAAATTAAGCTAATCCCAAATCCCTCCGTGATTAGCCCTAATCCCATACAAGTATTGACCGGAATCCCTTCCGGTCAATTCCTCCTACGATTGCAATGCACTCAGGGAATCCTTTATCAGGAGTAGACACTCTTCTGGGTCTAAGCCTAACATTCAAAGGGGTACCTAATACCCGAATCCCTCGGCGTATTAGTACATGAATCCCTTTCAGTCTATGTGAGTCTAGTACAAGGGCGATGGTCACGCTCCAAGTACAACCTAGAAATTGAATAGCAGAGTTCTCATGCGGTCCAAGACAGTAAAGCACACATAGAGAGAATCACAAACCATAGAAATTCTTATACAAGAAATTCAACATCCAACACTAAATCACAAATGATTATCATGCTTAATTACAACAAACCTACCCTAGGGTTCATCATGCACAAATCACATACAAGTTAGTTCCTCATGAAAGAGGAACACTCATACAATTCCAAAGAACAAATAAACATAAAGAGAAGTAATAAAAACTCCCTCAAGCTTCGGATCGCCTTGGATGGATGAAGATCACCGATGTCGCCGAGTTCTCTTCTCAAATGATGCTTTGAAGCTCTAGATCTTCCCCCAATTTCCTCCTCCAAAGTTTGCCTCCCTCTTGGTGAAGAATGGCGCGGTGGATGGCCGGAAAATGCCGCCGTCGAAGGTGGGGCGGCGGCCCAAGAAGAGGAGAAGAAGAAGAGTTTAAGATTATTCCAAAAGATGCCCTCCTTCAAAGTTTGCGAAGGTGGGGCGGCGCATGCTTCCCCGCAAGGCTCCCAGCCTTTTTCCAGAAAATCCCGTTTCGGTGCTACAGTGCCTTCTACAGTAATCATGCTACAGTAATCCTTCTACGTTATTGCTATAGTGATGGAAGCTCGAAAACGTCGTATTTGATACAGATTTCTTCCGAACTATGTTCTTGAGCTCATTTTGGCTTCTTCAAGGTCTGTAACACAAATAAAACAAATTTAACCGCGAAACGGGCATCAACTCATCAAAATACATGCAAAATAGTACTAGAATAAAACATATAAATACGTACATTTAGACACTTATCACCCTTCGATTCTGAGACCGATTCTGAGAGCCCCGACTTCTGAGCGTTGATGTTCCTGTTCTTGATTTTTATCTTTATCTGTACTTTGTTTTTATTTTCGTTGTATTTTGTTGTCGTTGAGTCAGTTAACAAGGGGAGTCTCCTACTAAACTGATCTCCTTTTAGTTCAGTTTTATTTTGCTTGTTTTTTTTATTATCTCTTTCTAATGCTTGCATGCTTACTTTAGGATGTATGGATATTTCTCTTGTTGCTTGTATCAAATGGATCCCCTTTGATGGTGATCAACACACACCCTTGTTTGTCATGGAATTATTCACGGGCACCTCTCCTTTAATTTGGTGAAAATTTCCACACCCTCACCTTAATTTCACATGATTATTTTCTTTGTGTTGCATGTTCTATTTTTAAACATTGAGAACAATGTTTTATTGAAGTGTGGGGGAGGGTTGTTTATTTGTGTATAATATTTTTAGATGTAGTGCATGACTTAGGACGATCTAGGAAATTTTTTTTTGAGAATGGCTAAGCTAAGGAGTCATTGAGCATGCTAGTGCACTTTTGTTGAACTTAAGGTTTTATTTTACTCTTACTTTGAAAACCTTAACTCTAGCACCTAGCCTTTTGTTGTGTGGTCACTCTATTAGAGGAAGGGCTAGTTTTAAGGTGTGTGAAAAAAATTAGATGTTGACTCCAAACTCAAATAATAAAAGCTAGAAAAAGAGAAGAAATGTAAAAAAGTGAGAAATAGAAAAGAATTTTGACAAGTCGGATTCCATTTCTTTGGATGCCCTATCGAATTCTGTTAGAAAGATGGTGGAAAGAGCTATCACTTTAGAAAAAGTGAAAACCGCACTTGAGTAGTCGGATCTTACGCATGACAAATGTCATTTTTGATGACCTACCAAGTGAAATGGCTGCCTCTAGGGTGTATGAAGCTACTACCCAGTTTAGGAATTGATAAACGTCTAAATATACGTATCTTATACGTACTTGTGTATATTTTATTTTCTCTTTTTGTTAAGTTGTTATCTATTTTCTTGTTTAAAGTTGTTTTACTTGTGTTACAGGCCCGGAATAAGCAAAATAAGCTCAAGAACGTATTTATGAAGAAATCGACACCAAATACGGTATTTTTTTGGGCTTCATCACTGTAGCAGTACTGTAGTGTGATTGCTGTAGCAGGTACTGTAGCACTAAAAGAAAAAAAACCTGAGAAAGTCTCTGGATGCCTTGCGGGCAACCTTGCGCCCGCAAGGCCACCCGCAAGGCATCGCGATGTCATGTTTTAAAAGAGGTTTTAGGGCATTTTGGAAGGGAACTTGGCTTCTCCTTGGAGCTCCACACCACCATCATCAAATCCGGCTTGGAGGAGGGCTTTGAGGGCGTTTTCACGGCGAGATCTTAGAGGAGAGCGCGTTTAGGAGCAAGATCCTACTCTAGGGCATCATTGAAGGAAGGTTGAAGACAAGGGAAGCCACCTCTTGAGTGGCGTCTTCGGAACCAAATTTTGATCTTTGAGGGTGATAAGTGCTTGATTATATATATTTTATAATATCAGTTTATATGCATTGAGCATCACTTCTATCAGATTTTAGCATTAACAAGGTGTGTTTTGTGTTCTTTTGTGCAAACAGGGCTTTGGAGACATGACATACAGGAAGAAGCAAAGATAGGGTGTGATGACACGTTCCAAGACCACAATCAGAAGCTGTGTTCATATGCATGGGGGTGTTGCCAACTTTCGGAGGAGTACAAGTCATTACACAAAACCAAAGGGGCAAAAAGGCAGTAGTACGCCCATGTCCCAGCTTCCGTACAAAGCAGAAGAAAGTTCTTGAGGATTTCAAAGCATAGAAAGCCACACACCCTACCACACGAGCGTGTGCCCGACCGTGTGGACTCCAAGGAAGACTTCGGGAAAAATCACTGTAGCATCTACTGTAGCATCTACTGTAGCAAATTACCGTAGCGATGCTGTAGCGAGAGTGCTTCACACGCCCGTGTGGAATTTCCACACGGGCGTGTGGATGGCCGTGTGGATGCCCGCGTAAAGCCCCGAATTCAAATTATAAAAGCCGCCTTGTGATAATTTTTTGGGATCTTTTTGGCCACTTTCGAGAGACAAGGCGGCTAGGGCTTGGAAGGAGTTCTTTGCGGCTTTGGGAAGCTTTCCTCACCAACTTGGATCGATTCCTCCTCCGTCATAGCGTCAAGGAAGCCATCGGCGACCTAGCTTCGGAGTGGATTCAATCCAGACGTGGAAACTACCCATCGAGACTATCATCACGGATTTAAGGGGGTTATTCTTTATGTCTTTGGAACTTATTTCTGAATTTATTATTTGTTTTGTGACTCGCTCCATGGAGAGCTAAACCCCTAGAGGGTATTCGGGCATGTAAACCCTAGGATTCTTATTTTCATTAGATTTACATTGTGTTTCTATTCGAATCTATCAGTTTGAGTTTTACTCTTGAGTTCTTAATGCTTGTTTGTGCTTTTGATTTCATTATTAATTGCCTCGCATGTTTTATTCAATCTAGTGACGAGAGAGATCACCGCTAGGTTTAGAATTACCAAGAGTAAAGAGGGTTGAGAGGGTGAGCCGTGAGATAGCGGAGTGTCCCCTTTCCCTTCCGACGGATATTTCCTATCTCCATATTCCCTAAGTGTCAAGCAACCATATGTGGTGTGAGGCGTCGAGAGAATTCTCCGCCGGGACCTCGTAGGGGGTTAGGGATCTTCCACCTGGAGGCAGGGTTAGATCTACTTTTAGGAATTGGTCATATCTTTGGGATCCCTAGAGTTTTAAGCAGTCATATGTGGTGTGAGGCGTTGAGAGAATTCTCCGCCGGGACCTCGTAGGGGGCTAGTTATCGGTGACCTGGAGGCAGGGGCCGTTATACCTTTGGATACCCACGACTCATTGTCTTCGTTTAGAAACACTTGTAATCTACATCCAACACCCGAATCCTAGGGGGAGCATTGTCCGGATACCTCACTTTTATTGATTGAGAACTCTTTTCCTTTTTATTTCCTGCGCACTTGTGGTGACACTCTTAGTGTTGGCCATTAGATCATCACATACTACACTCATTAGGCTAGATAACAAAAGAGGGGCTATTACTAGTACTTCTGTTCCCTGTGGTTCGACAACCCGACCCTTTGGGTCCACTTTTATTACTTGACGACCCGTGCACTTGCGGTAACGCAAGGGGTTGACACACATCACCCTGTTGTGTTGTTGCGGAGACGCATCAAGTTTTTGGCGCCGTTGCCGGGGAACAGGATATTAGGAACGCTAGTATTTTGTTACTTTAGCCATTCATTTATTTTTACTGTTTTTCTACTCCATCTTCTCTACTTTCATTATTCTCATTTTCTGATCTTGTGTCTTTTATTGTGCCCAAGGACTATGTTCAATACGAAGGAAATATTGGAGACATTGAAGGAAGTAATGGCGACGAATGAAGAGAAGGTAGAACAATTAGTTGCAACTTACAAGTGGAGCCACGAAGACTCGATCATTGGGTTCGGGAATTCATATCACGGTGCATATCTGGCTAGCTTACTAGACCAATTTGATAAGTCGGCAATCCTCTCTTTTAATGAAGAACCTGAAGTTAATCTGAAAGAAGCAATGGCACAGGTTAATATGATCATGACAGAAAGTAATTCAGATGGAGATGATGATTCTATAGAAGATGCTGATCAAATCCTAGCGGCAGAAATTTGTAGCGTTGGCATTCGAGAAGACTACCCTGAAGATTTAGAGATTGTCCCATCAGCCCAACCAGAGCTGGATGTATTCGAGGAGGAACCGGAAAATGAACACAAGGATTTCGAAGAAATTGAGCAGAAACAGGGCAATCGATTACGGCCTTCAGTGGAAGAACCCCCTGAGCTGGAATTGAAGACATTACCTGACCATCTAGAGTACGCTTTCCTAGCCGAAGGGTCGAAGTTGCCGGTAATCATTGCTTCCAACCTCTCTGCATCACAGAAAGAAAAACTGGTGGTTTTATTGAAAGCACATAAAGCTGCTATTGCATGGAAGATTTCAGACATCAAAGGGATAAACCCATCCTTTTGCACGCATAAGATTCTGATGGAAGACAACTATAAAACAGTCATCCAACCTCAACGAAGGCTTAATCCAAACATGAAGGAGGTAGTAAAAGCAGAGGTGGTGAAGCTCCTTGATGCAGGCATTATTTACCCTATATCCGATAGTGCTTGGGTGAGTCCTACTCAAGTAGTGCCGAAGAAGGGGGGTATGACTGTGGTGAAGAACGAGCAAAACGAGCTGATACCCACACGTACAGTAACCGGTTGGCGTGTGTGCATTGATTACCGAAGATTAAATGACGCCACAAGAAAGGATCACTTCCCTCTTCCTTTTATTGATCAAATGCTAGAGCGTCTCGCAGGTCATCAGTTCTATTGTTTTCTGGATGGCATGTCTGGGTATTTTCAGATCCCGATCGCCCCTGAAGATCAGGAGAAAACAACATTTACATGCCCCTATGGTACGTTTGCATACGAAGGATGCCGTTCGGGTTATGTAATGCACCAGCCACATTTCAAAGATGCATGACAGCCATTTTTGATGAACTACTGGAGGATGTCATGGAGGTCTTCATGGATGACTTTTCTGTGTTCGGTAATTCTTTTGACGCATGTCTTAAGAACTTGGAAAGGGTACTCATGCGGTGCGAGGAAACGAATCTTGCCTTGAATTGGGAAAAGTGTCACTTCATGGTGCAAGAGGGGATAGTGCTGGGGCATAAAATCTCCAGCCAGGGAATCGAAGTGGACAGAGCAAAGATTGAAACAATAGAGAAGCTACCACCACCAACTAACGTCAAGGCTATTCGCAGCTTCTTGGGGCATGCAGGATTCTATCGGCGCTTCATAAAAGATTTTTCCAAGATCACGCGACCGCTTACCAAACTTTTGGAAAAGGATGTCCATTTTGAGTTTAATGATGAGTGTGTATCTGCTTTCAGCTTATTAAAGGAAAAACTTACTCATTCACCCATCCTAATCACGCCTGATTGGAACCTTCCCTTTGAGCTCATGTGTGATGCCAGTGACCATGCAGTTGGGGCTGTTTTGGGACAAAGAAGAGACAAACACTTTCAACCAATCTATTATGCAAGCAAGACATTGACAAGTGCCCAAGAGAATTATACAACTACCGAAAAGGAATTGTTGGCTGTAGTTTTCGCGTTTGATAAATTCAGACCCTATTTAATTTTATCTAGAGTGATTGTTTTCACAGACCATTCGGCCCTTCGTTATCTAATGAGCAAGGCTGATGCCAAACCAAGACTAATTCGTTGGATTT
Source organism: Dioscorea dumetorum (assembly GCA_902712375.1). NCBI lineage: Eukaryota > Viridiplantae > Streptophyta > Magnoliopsida > Dioscoreales > Dioscoreaceae > Dioscorea > Dioscorea dumetorum. The sequence goes on along the minus strand of CACTHL010000205.1, from coordinate 60,384 downwards.
TGTTGTTGCAGGAATTTGATGTGGAAATCAAGGACAAGAGGGGTGCAGAAAATCTGGCAGCAGATCATTTATCCCGGCTGGAGGGTTTAGAAGATGATGAAGCCACTCATAATGAAATCAATGACTCATTTCCAGAGGAGCACCTGTATGGAGTTCAAGATCAGTCAATATCTGATACTCCATGGTTCGCTGATTTTGCAAACTATCTTTCGGGCAAGGTTCTCCCCAAGGGACTCACATTTCAGCAAAAGAAGAAGTTTTTCGCCGACCTGAAAAATTTCCTTTGGGAAGATCCATATCTGTTCCGAGTATGTGCAGACCATGTAGTGCGAAGATGTGTTTCAAGGGAAGAAGGGTGGAGCATCCTTACTCATTGCCACTCGGGACCCACTGGTGGTCATTATGCAGCAGGCCGAACTGCAGAGAAAGTGTTGGCTGCAGGTTTTTATTGGCCAACCATATTTAAAGATGCTCATCAATTCGTTCAAAGCTGTGATAAATGTCAAAGAGCTGGTAATTTGTCTAGACGGGACGAGATGCCTCAAAATCCTATTCAGTTCTGTGAAGTATTCGACGTTTGGGGTATTGACTTTATGGGACCATTCCCTAGCTCAAATGGAAACCGATACATTCTAGTCGCCGTGGATTATGTGTCCAAGTGGGTTGAGGCACAAGCTCTCCCCACAAACGACGCTAGAACTGTAGTTAGATTTCTCAAGCGCTTGTTCGCTCGTTTTGGGACCCCCAGGATCATCATTAGTGATAGAGGGACTCATTTTTGTAATGTGCAGCTTGATAAGGTACTGAAACGATATGGAGTGTATCATCGGCTAGCCACTCCATACCACCCGCAAACAAGCGGCCAGGTCGAGGTAACAAACAGGGAGTTAAAGAGAATTCTAGCGAAATCGGTAGAACACAGCCGAAAGGATTGGTCCGAACGTCTCGATGACACACTTTGGGCATATCGTACGGCCTACAAGACACCAGTGGGAACAACACCATACAGCTTGGTTTATGGAAAATCTTGTCACTTACCGGTGGAACTCGAGCATAAAGCTTACTGGGCAATCAAGGCGATGAATTTTGACCTCGCACAAGCCGGAGAACAAAGGAAGTTGCAGCTGAATGAATTAGATGAATGGCGGTTGCGTGCATACGAAAATGCAAAGATTTATAAAGAGAAAATGCGTCGGTGGCATGATAAGCACATCAAATTGCAGAAAGGGTTCAATGAAGGCGACTTGGTGTTACTTTTCAATTCTCGTTTGAGATTATTCCCAGGAAAATTAAAATCGAGATGGTCAGGACCTTATACAGTGACTCAAGTATCACCGCACGGGGCGGTTGAAATCACTCACCCAGATAAAGGGACGTTTAAGGTGAACGGGCACAGGTTGAAGCGCTATTTTTCAGGCGAAGAAGCAGTTGCAGGAAAGGAGGTATTTCACTTGCATGAGCCCCCATAGAGGAACAGGTACGTCGAGCTAATGACGTAAAACAAGCACTTCTTGGGAGGTAACCCAAGTCATTTTATTGCTTTCATAGTTAGTTTTTTTAATTCTGCAGTAATAACTAGCTTGAGTAGGCGACTTTGCGTTAATTCTGTCGTTGCTGTGTTTTTATTGTTTATTCTTGGTGTTTCATGATAATTATACATGTGTGGCTTGATCTAGATTGATTTAGAGATTTAAAGTTAAGGAATTGGCCTTGTGCTTAAGTGTTTCATGTTTTGCTGAAAATCCACAAGGGCAGGCACAAGGGGGTGTGAGTGCCCCTGTGCCTTGCTGAAAAAATTGAAAAAAACATGAAACAGAAGGGCACAAGGGCACTCACACGCCCGTGTGAGTGCCCCTGTGGCCTTCCTGAGGAGCCACACGCCCATGTGGCTCATCCACATGGGCGTGTGAGACCTGAAAATCAATTTTCAGGTTTCCAGAGAGGCACAAGGGCAGCCACACGCCCGTGTGGCTGCCCCTGTGGATTTTCCAGGTCCACAAGGGCACTCACACGCCCGTGTGAGTGCCCCTGTGGCCTTCTGTCTCGAGATATTTAATCCACACCGGCACTCACACGCCCGTGTGAGTGCCCTTGTGGCTTTCTGGCGTCGATTTTTGAAGGCACAAGGGCGTGTGGCTCATCCACACGCCCATGTGGCCATCCACAAGGGCGTGTGAGACCCTCACACGCCCATGTGGTTTATAAAGGAGATGAGAAGGCCTTGAACTTTCATTCAAACCTTCGCGCCTTTTCTCCTTCCGACGCCTCCACGCGAAGAGACGCATCTCTTGGGTTCCTAACGCCTCTCCTTAGCTTATTTAAGGATTCTTGGGTGTTTTTCCGGCGATTTCCATCTTCTTCTTCATCAAAAATCTCCGGTAAGCTCCAAGTTTTTCTAGTTCTTGCCATGAATTTTGAATTTCAGATCTGGTGATTTGTTGATGTTTTATGCATAAATCTTCCATGAGAACTATCATGATATGCATGCTTGTCGATTTAGGGGTAGTTTTTGATGTGGAAACCACCCAACCATGGCTTTTTGGCCATGGTCGGGCATCCACACGGGCGTGTGGCCCATCCACACGCCCGTGTGGATGAGGATGATGACCCACAAGGGCGTGTGGATCATCCACACGCCCATGTGGATTTCTGCACAGTGGAATTTTGCACTAACTTGCCCTGATTTTCACAGATATGGCCCCTAGGACCAAGAAGGTCGCCCACAAACGCTCTCGCGCCGCTCGGGAGCCTTCCCCTCCAGAGGAACTGGAGTTCGCCGTCCCTGAGCATCAGCAGCGATATGAGCGCTTACAGCGTCTCAAATTCGGACAGGCGCGCGTTATCGATTGGAAGGCACTCGAGGAGATTGACTTGGCCGATGAGGTGCGCGAGCTTACCGCTGTGGGAGGCTGGGACCGGCTCCTTACTATTCGTGATCCCACTTATCGTGAGCTCACACTTGGAGGTCTTGTCCTCGTTCGACTTCGACCGCGCTCGCCATGATTTTGAGAGGGAGGACACGATCCGCTTCGAGCTATTCGGTCAAGTACCACTCCATGAGCCTCACGCAGTTCTCTCGTTTTTCTCGGTTTATATGACAGAGACTATGTTCACACGGGGGAGTACGAGCAACTCATCGTCGATTACCCTATTGGACTCACTCCGAGTCGTGCGTACGGGACCATATGCGGAGGCTTCCAAGTACGAGCCGGGATCTTCCAAGGCAACCATGCTCAGCCGTCCGGCCTACAGGTATATACATTCTATTTTCAGCAGGACCGTGACGGGACGAGGCGACAGCACTGGAGTTTTGAGCCGCCTCGACTTGCTTTACCTATACACCATGGTCCAGAACATCCCCATGCATTTAGGCTTTGTTGTGGCGGATTACCTCCGCCATCAAAGCCATTACGTGCGGGTCGGTGTGATCTTTTCAGGAGTATACATTACCCGACTCGTTCGTGGCATGGGGTTGTCCGAGGCACTTCGAGGGATGGAGAGGATCAGCATACCAGCACCCTTGGGGCTTGCATCCCTCCGAGCCATGCGTATGGTGAAGAAGACGAGCACCGGCCGTTATATACTCGCAAGTGGAGGCCGAGGAGGAGGAGTCGAAGAGGAGGCGGCCGACCCGGCGAGACGCTCTCGATTCACCGGCACCCACAAATGTGCCGATGGACACCGAGGCCCCCGCATCCGAGCCGAGCCGAGCAGCCCTCCACTCGAGCCCGTGACCGTTTGGCGAGGCTCGAGGTGGCGCTTGGAGCTCTCCCGGGGGACATGGCGACCGTGCTCGCCAACCGAGTCCATGATGATGTCGCAGCTTATCCATCATTCGACATCTTCCGGAGAGCGACACAAAGATCTCGAGGCGACGACATCAGCACCACCAGCACCACCAGCAGCACCACCGGCGAGTTTCCCGACGCATGAGGCGTCCTTGAGTCATTTTATTTTATCTTCCGTATTTTTATTTTCTGTAGTTTTATTTTCAGCATGCTAGTTGAGACTCGGTCTTTTATTTCTGTCATTTTTATTTTGTGGTTCTAGTTGTTTTTCGTTGTTTTATTTTCTAATCTTGTTGAGCTTCATTGAACCCCCCGAATCCGCAGATAGTCTTGAGAGTCTTGGGAAATGGAAATCAAGTTATGCACATGGCCGTGTGAATAGGTCACACGGCCGTTTCACCTCCAAATGCCCGTTGAGCCAAACACACCCTTGTACAAGATTCCACCAACTATTTCACTTGGAATTCGGGGAGTATTATTTTGATTTTTGCACACCCTCACATGCTTTGTGTTCAGAATTTATAATTTTATTGTGCTTGCATGTGTACATTGGGGACAATGTACATCTTAAGTGTGGGGGAGGGATCACTTTATACACCACTTTATTGTCTGTTTTCATTATATATGCTCATGCAACCTATGAAGGTTCACTTTAAGGTTAAGAGTTAGATTCTAGACTATAGGGGAGCTTCGAACACTAGATTTCATCATGCTCTAGTTGTCATCCAATTTTTTGAGAAATTTTTGTCCGATTGCCATTTATGCACTCTACTCACTCATTAAACCTATAGAAGCTCTAGTTTAATGTTTTGAGACTTGTTAGTAGTTGTTTTATTCGAAAAAAAAAAAAAAAAAAAAAAAAAGAAGAAAAAGAAAAGAAAAAAAATATAGATATTTATATAGCTTAGCAATTGTGAATTATTTCGTGTATATAGGGGGTGAAAAGAGCTACTACCTTTGATTGTATGCAGCTACTCTCATAAGTCGGATACTAGTTATGCCCTAATGAGAGAAAGAGCTATCACAAGGGATATGTGAAAGCTAGCACCCTCGGTAGAAAGAGCTACCATCTCTAAAGTGTGAAAGCCACTCGGGAGGCCGCCTGAGAAAGGGCTACCTTGGAGATTGTGTGCAGCTACTACCATTCTTTTTGCTATTATATGAGTCTCGAGCAATAAAAACTGTAAGTAGTGGACATAGAGTCGAATTGAGATGAGTTTTTCCACACACACACGCTTTCGGATTTCTTTTTCTTTCTTGTCATTGGATTGTTTTCTAGAGCATTGACTGAGCTGTTTGGTGTTAAATAGTTTTTCCCTTTTGTTATAGAATCATACTCTCATACTTTCTAGTGAACCTGAGGCCAAGCACTTATCCTTTCTTTCCATGTAATGAATGTTTAGTTTGCTTGAGGACAAGCAAAAGCTTAAGTGTGGGGGAGTTTGATAAGTGCTTGATTATATATATTTTATAATATCAGTTTATATGCATTGAGCATCACTTCTATCAGATTTTAGCATTAACAAGGTGTGTTTTGTGTTCTTTTGTGCAAACAGGGCTTTGGAGACATGACATACAGGAAGAAGCAAAGATAGGGTGTGATGACACGTTCCAAGACCACAATCAGAAGCTGTGTTCATATGCATGGAGGTGTTGCCAACTTTCGGAGGAGTACAAGTCATTACACAAACCGAAAGGGCACAAAGGCAGTAGTACGCCCATGTCCCAGCTTCCGTACAAAGCAGAAGAAAGTTCTTGAGGATTTCAAAGCATAGAAAGCCACACACCCTACCACACGAGCGTGTGCCCGACCGTGTGGACTCCAAGGAAGACTTCAGGAAAAATCACTGTAGCATCTACTGTAGCATCTACTGTAGCAAATTACTGTAGCAGTACTGTAGCAGAGTGCTTCGCACGCCAGTGTGGAATTTCCACACGGGCGTGTGGATGGCCGTGTGGATGCCCGCGTAAAGCCCCGAATTCAAATTATAAAAGCCGCCTTGTGATAATTTTTAGGGATCTTTTTGGCCACTTTCGAGAGACAAGGCGGCTAGGGCTTGGAAGGAGTTCTTGGCGGCTTTGGGAAGCTTTCCTCACCAACTTGGATCGATTCCTCCTCCGTCATAGCGTCAAGGAAGCCATCGGCGACCTAGCTTCGGAGTGGATTCAATCCAGACGTGGAAACTACCCATCGAGACTATCATCACGGATTTAAGGGGGTTATTCTTTATGTCTTTGGAACTTTATTCTGAATTTATTATTTGTTTTGTGACTCGCTCCATGGAGAGCTAAACCCCTAGAGGGTATTCGGACATGTAAACCCTAGGATTCTTATCATCATTAGATTTACATTGTGTTTCTATTCGAATTTATCAGTTTGAGTTTTACTCTTGAGTTCTTAATGCTTGTTTGTGCTTTTGATTTCATTATTAATTGCCTCGCATGTTTTATTCAATCTAGTGACGAGAGAGATCACCGCTAGGTTTAGAATTACCAAGAGTAAAGAGGGTTGAGAGGGTGAGCCGTGAGATAGCGGAGTGTCCCCTTTCCCTTCCGACAGATATTTCCTATCTCCATATTCCCTAAGTGTCAAGCAACCATATGTGGTGTGAGGCGTCGAGAGAATTCTCCGCCGGGACCTCGTAGGGGGTTAGGGATCTTCCACCTGGAGGCAGGGTTAGATCTACTTTTAGGAATTGGTCATATCTTTGGGATCCCTAGAGTTTTAAGCAGTCATATGTGGTGTGAGGCGTTGAGAGAATTCTCCGCCGGGACCTCGTAGGGGGCTAGTTATCGGTGACCTGGAGGCAGGGGCCGTTATACCTTTGGATACCCACGACTCATTGTCTTCGTTTAGAAACACTTGTAATCTACATCCAACACCCGAATCCTAGGGGGAGCATTGTCCGGATACCTCACTTTTATTGATTGAGAACTCTTTTCCTTTTTATTTCCTGCGCACTTGTGGTGACACTCTTAGTGTTGGCCATTAGATCATCACATACTACACTCATTAGGCTAGATAACAAAAGAGGGGCTATTACTAGTACTTCTGTTCCCTGTGGTTCGACAACCCGACCCTTTGGGTCCACTTTTATTACTTGACGACCCGTGCACTTGCGGTAACGCAAGGGGTTGACACACATCACCCTGTTGTGTTGTTGCGGAGACGCATCAGAGGGATTGATCATGCTTTATTTATTTGTTTTCATACTTTTGAGTATGTATTTTGAGATTATGACCAACTAAACCCCAAGGTCACCGGATGTAGGTGAACCTTGGGGGTGAACTTGTGTATTTTGGATGCTTAGTTTTAATTAATGTTTGTAGACTTGTTTGTGATCCTTGTTTGGTGCTCTTGAATGCTTGGGTATGCATGAGAACTTTGTGTATTCATACTTAGCCAATACTAGGTTGCATGACCATTGCCCTAGTGTTAGACTCACCAAGCTTAAAAGGGAAATACGTATGAATACGCCGTGACCATCAGGTATTTGTACCCCTCCAATTCTAGGGTTAATTACTCATTTGTGATTCAACCTTAGTTTGAGAAAACCACCTCACCCTTTGCAATCGTATGAGGATTTGTACGGGTAGAGCCCTAATTCAATACTCGTACCGGATTAGGGATCAACTGCGGTGACCATCGGGTTGACCTAATCTAGGGTTTTCTCGGTCCAACAAGCGATTTACATGTTAATCCAGCATCCTGTACACTTCAGTAGCCTCTGAGGGGATCCTCATCCGTGACCGCTTTCTCACCCTGATTTCACCCTTTTATTGCCCTGGTCATTTAGCATTCTGAATTGCATTTATTTCTTGTATTTGCATTTTCATCTTTTACTCTCGAGTTTGATCTGCTAGACAACATTGCGAGACGGAAGTAAGGATAGATTTTCGGGCCCTTGGGAATACGACCCACTCGTGCGTGCGCGAGTGGTTTATTACTTGACGACCCCGTGCGCTTGCGGGATCACCACCAGGAATCATCGTGAAAAAGTGAAAAATGATAGCTTAAAATAGACCCCCTCAAGGACAGTCATGACACACTTCGTGAGGCAGCACACACACATGGTAGTACGAAGTAAGAGTAAAATCTTTCAAGAGCTTTCAATTGTATAAGACACTAGCTACTCTGGACTCCTCAAGCTTTAGGAATATTCTAAAGTTGCAAAGATCAGAGGTCATGCACTTATCACGTTATTAGGGAATTAAGGTTGCTTGAGGGCAAGCAACGATTCAAGTTTGGGGCATTTGATGAGTGCATTTCATATATAGTTATTTTATCTATTACGCCCATTATTCTTGAGTTTATCGCCATTAATTCTCCAATTTAAGTGCTATCAGAGGTATTTCTAGTTTTTCATGCAGATATTGATGAGTGCATTTCATATATATGTATTGCATACTTTACTCTAATCATTATTGAATATTTTGGCTGTAATTCTCCAAGTACGGTGCTATTTGAGATATTCGTTGTTTGTCATGCAGATATCAAAGTCCTGAAGTAAGAAGAAGTGTTTTGGAACAATTTTAGAAGCTAAAGGACTTAGAAGAAACCTCATCAAGCTCAGCACGGCTTAAGCACGCCCGTGCTGTTCCCCGTGCAAATTGCAGGGGAATTCAGCCACAAATCAGCACAGCCTGAGTTCGCTGAGCACGGGTGTCAACACCTCAGCACGGTCTAAGCACGCCCGTGTTGTTCCCCGTGCAGATTACAGGAATGTGAGTTTTCTGGAAATTTATTTGGCCGTAATCTGCACGGCTTCAACACGCCCGTGCTCACATCGAGAAGACATTAAAACCCTAGAAACTCAGTTTCTAAAGGGACTTTTGGTGGGCGAACTTTGGGAGAAAGAAAGGGAGAGCTTTGTGGGTTCATCCTCCACTTCATCAAGGGAATGCCAAGCTTATGGTAGGCCGATCGGGAGGAGATTACACGGCGTTGTAGATCCTTCGACAACCTCAAGGATGCAAGAAATTAGGGAGTTTTCAATTTCTTGTCTTTTAATTTCTTTGGCATTTTACTTGTTGGTTGTCATCATGAGGGGCTAAACTCTTAAGGGAGCCCCGGGGTTGGTTGTATGACATTGTAGCTTGAACTCATTGTCTTTACTTGTGGTATTTATGAATGTCTTGTTCCTTTCAATAAATCAAGGTTATTGGCTATCTTGTATGTTGTTTAGTGCTTGATGCTTGGTAGTTAGGTTCTCTTATCTAGGCTTGTGAATCGTTATTGATTGTTACAAGCAGTGGGAGTTCAACTTAGGGCTCGGCAGCGCTAGAAGCCACATGCTTATAGCATAACTAGGTTTAGAACTGAAGACATCTCTGATAAATACTGAGAAAGACCGAGTTAGTGAACGTCGGAAATCCAACCCCGGGGCCCCATCTCCTCCATCGAGTCAAACCTCAATTTTTCCTTGGTGAACTTCCCATTCCCTTAACCTCCTCGAAGTTAATCCAAAGTCAATTCCATCATCTTCTGTCTGGTTAGATATTAAGCTGGCCGTTAGTATTGGAAGCTATACCAGTCCCTGTGGATTCGACTACCCGACCTAAATGGTACACTTTACTACTTGTGCGACCCGTGCACTTGCGCTTACAAGCTGGGGCGTACCAGATATCAAAGTCTTAAAGCAAGAAGAAGTGATTTGGAGTGATTTTGGGAGCTAAAAGACTTAGAAGAAACCTCACCAAGCTCAACACGGCCTCAGCAAGCCCGTGCTTGCAAGCCGTGCAGATTGCAGGAGAATTCAGCCAAGGTCAGCTTGCCTATTGGTCGCTAAGCACGGTCATGCAACCCTCATCACGGACGCAACACGGGCATGTTGAACGACGTGCAGATTACAGGAAATTGACTTTAATGAGTTTTATTCGGCCGTAATCTGCACGGCTTGGAGCACGGCCTCAACACGGCCTTGCTCACATCGTGAAAAGGTTAAAACCCTGGAAACTTAGGTTTTTGGGGGACTTTTGGCTGGAGAAACAAAGGGAGAATAAGAGGAGAGCTTCGGGGAGCCGTGCTCACCGTCACGAGGGGAATGTCGCGCGATTGGTAGGCCGATTGGGAGGAGAAATCATTCCACAGTAGAACCTCGGATAGCCGCAAGGAAGCAAGCAAATAGGGAGTCTTCAAACTCTTTTGTATTTGTTTCTTTTGCAATTTCCTTGTTGTCTAACCCTATGAGGGCTAAACTCTTATTTGGGAGCCCCGAGGTGATATTCTTATGCTTGTACCTTGAAATTGAATACTCTACTTGCAGTATTTATGAATGTCATTGTTCTTTACATTAAATCTTGGTTGTTGGCTGCTTTGATTGCATGTTGAGTAATTGAATGCTTTAAGTTCCTGTGTTCTTATCTTAGCTTGCAAATCTTTATGATAATTGCAAGAAGTGAGATCCCAACTTAGGGTACAACAGCACCGTGAGCAACCTTCACTAAGCATAACAAGATCTTAGAACTTAGGGTTCTAAAGACATCTCCGATAAGTATTGAGAGAGTCCAAGTTAGTTAGCGTCAATAATTCAACCCCGGGGCCCCATCTCCTCCATTGAGCAAATCCTTACCTTTCCCTTAGTGTGATTCCTCCTCTTCAATCTCCTTCAATCCAAACCAGAGTCATTTCAACCCTTCTCTAATTGATTAGATATTAAGCAAAACGATAGTATTAGGAGATATACCAGTCCCAGTGGGTACACTTTATTACTTATACGACCCGTGCACTTGCGGATAAGCAAGGGGCATATCACATTTCAATAATTAAGCTTCATAATCAAATAAGATAAAAGAGTACAAACAGAATCCAATACAAATCCCTAAGGTTTCAAGTCCAAGCTCTCAATGGGGCTTTAGCTCATTATGAAGCACAAAAGAAATGAGGAATTACACATGTTCATCATCATAATCAGAAAACTAATACGCACTCCCTCAAAGACCAAGAATACGAGAGTTGACGCGAAGTTCCCCTCGATGTTGGTGGGGTGATGCCTAATGGATGATGTTGATGATGATGATGGACGCCCACGTGGACTCCTTGCCTTAGAGGGGTTGAAATTGCCCTTGATCTCGCAGCCTTTTTCTCCCATTCTTCAGCCTCCTTTCTCTCTCAATAATTCTCAAAACCTAAAAAAACTCCCTTTCTTAGATTCAACAAAGGCTTTTATACCAATAAGTCTACGGCCGGCATACAGTCGTGCCTTACGACGCCGATTACGGCCGTAAGCCTCTCCCGTAAGGGTGTCTGCCATCGGGTTACGGTCCCCATTGCGGCCGTAATCGGAAGACCATAAGCCTCATCTTGTTGATCTTCCCTACTCCTTACAAGCGTAAGCATCTTCTGTAAACATCTCTGTTTTCCACTTACGATCCAACTTACGGCTGTAAGGCCGACCGTAAGTCCCCCTATTTGATAGTTTTCTCCTCTTACGGGCATAACGATACCCGCAATGCCTTCTGAATATGGCTTCCGGCCGCAACCTTAGCCAAAAGCAGCCCCTAAGTGGATCTGGCTCCCAGGTCAATATGTCCGGAGAGTACCATCTTCTACATTTTGATTTCTAATTGCTTCTTTTGGCTCTCCTTCGTCTTAAAACTCCCTCTGGTGCTTGCAAACATAATTCACACCTGATTTAGATTTGTATTTCACAAAATCATTATAATACTGACTCGATAAGCATATAAATTGGTATATAAAATATTGTATAACTGATGAGCGCATTTTATATATATATATATATTTCTCATCTTTCTACCCGCTATTTCCTCGTCCTCATATCATTATTTTCTTAATTCAGTGCTATTTGAGGTATTTTCAGTTGATTGTACTGTTATCTAGGTCCAGGAGTAATACAAGCGCTTCTACGTGATTTTGGTACAAAAAGGACCTAGGAAAAACTTTGACAAGTCAAGCATGGCCTAAGCACAGCCGTGCTCCCAAGGCGTGCAAATTACAGGAGAATTCAGTAAGAGTCTGCACGCTCTCAGGTCTCTAAGCATGGTCGTTCAACAGGCAACACGGTCGCAACACCCCTATGTTCAACCCCATCCAGATTACAGCCTAGCGCGCTGAAAGAATTTTCATTTAGCTGCAAACTGCACGGCATGAAGCACGGCCTAAGCACAGCTGTACTCACATCAAGAAAGGGTTAAAAAGCACCGAAAGTTAGGATTTCAACACTCTGGGCTGGGAGGCAAATGAGAGGAGAACCAAGGGGCAGATTTTGTACAGTCGTCTTCATCATCAGCAAAGGGGAGAGCGCTAATTATAGTCCCAATTAGAGGTGGAATCCGCTCGACATCAACACCTTAGATCTCAAGAAGGATGCAAGAAAAAAGGGAGTTTTTAGTTTTTCTTAGTTTTTGATAAGTGCTTGTTTGTATATATTTTATAGGATCAGTTTACATGAATTGAGCATCACTTTTATCAGGTTTTATCATTGACAAGGTGTGTTTTGTGTTCTTTTGTGCAAACAGGGCTTTGGAGACATGAAGTACAGGAAGAAGCAAAGATAGGGTGTGATGGCACGTTTCAAGGCCACAATTAGAAGCTGTGTTCATATGCATGGGGGCGTTGCCAACTTTCGGTGGAGTCCAAGTCATTACGCAAACCGAAAGGGCACAAAGGCAGTAGTACGTCCATGTCCCAGCTTCCGTACAAAGCAGAAGAAGGTTCTTGAAGATATCAAAGCATAGAAAGCCACCACCCTACCACACGAGCGTGTGGACTCCAAGGAAGACTTCGGGGGAAATATCGCTGTATTATTTACTGTAGCAAAGTATTGTAGCAAACGTAATGTAACAAGATGCATAGCAAAAAGTACTGTTCATGCCCGTGTGGCTATTCCACACGGGCGTGTGGCTACAGTACACAGGCGTGTGGATGCCCGCGTAAAGCCCCGAATTCAAATTATAAAAACCGCCTTGTGATAATTTTTAGGTATCTTTTCGGCCACTTTCGAGAGACAAGGCGGCTAGGGCTTGGAAGGAGTTCTTTGCGGCTTTGGGAAGCTTTTCTCACCAACTTGGATCGATTCCTCCTACGTCATAGTATCAAGGAAGCCATCGGCGACCTAGCTTCGGAGTGGATTCAATCCAGATGTGGAAACTACCCTTTAAGACCATCATCATGGATTTAGGGGGCTTACTTTATGTCTTTGGAACTTTATTCTCAATTCATTATTTGTTTTGTTACTCGCTCCATGGAGACCTAAACCCTTAGAGGGTATTCGGACATGTGAACCCTAGGATTCTTATTTTCATTAGATTTACATTGTGTTTCCATTCGAATTTATTAGTTTGAGTTTTACTCTTGAGTTCTTAATGCTTGCTTGTACTTTTGATTTCCTTATTAATTGCCTTGCATGTGTTTATCCAATCTAGTGAAGAGAGAGATCACCGCTAGGTTTAGAATTGCCAAGAGTAAAGACGGTTGAGAGGGTGAGCCGTGAGATAGCGGAGTGTCCCTTTTCCCTTTCGATAGATATTTCCTATCTCCATATTCCCTAAGCGTCAAGCAACCATATGTGGTGTGAGGCGTCGAGAGAATTCTCCGCCGGGATCTCGTAGGGGTTTAGGGATCTTTCACCTGGAGGCAGGGTTAGATCTACTTTTAGGAATTGGCTATATCTTTGGGATCCCTAGAGTTTTAAGCAGTCATATGTGGTGTGAGGCGTGGAGAGAATTCTCCGCCGGGACCTCGTAGGGGACTAGTTATCGGCGACCTGGAGGCAGGGGCCGTTATACCATAGGATACCCATGACTCATTGTTTTCATTTAGAAACACTAGTAATCTACATCCAACACCCGAATCCTAGGGGGAGCATTGTCCGCATACCTCACTTTTATTGATTGAGAAATCTTTTCCTTTTTATTCACTGCACACTTGCAGTGACACTCTTAGTTTTGGCCATTAGATCATCACACACTACACTTATTAGGCTAGATAACAAGAGAGGGGCTATTACTAGTACTTCTCTTCCCTATGGTTCGACAACTCGACCCTTTGGGACCACTTTTATTACTTGATGACCCGTGCACTTGCGGTAACGCAAGGGGTTGACACACATCACCTTGTTATGTTGTTGCGGAGACGCATCAGTTTTCCTTCTCCCGTTATCTTTTTGTTGACTGAACCAATGAGGAGCTAAACCTCTTAGGGTGCCCAGGGTTGGTGAATTGGTTGTATTAAATGCAGTTTCATTTAATGCAACATTTATGGATGTTTCAATATCTACTTGTTAGATCTTTGGTTGTTTTCTTGAATGTTGGTTGTTGAGTGAATTGATTGTTTGAGTTCATGATTTTCGCTTTGCTTGTATATCTCCTTGATTGATACAAGAAGTTGGAAATAGGCTCACACTTCCAATTCCGCTACTTGCATCATCCACATTAAGGCAATAAGATTCTCGAATATAGATTGATTGAAGCACGCCGGATAAATGCTGTAATTCTAAGGTTCAAATTACACCAAGGCACTAACCCAGGGCCCCATTCCTCCCATCGAGCAACCCTTAAGTTTCTCCTCCTGTGATTCTTCTTCCCAAATTCTCCTGTTAGTAAGTTAGAGTCATTCATCCCAATTTCAATTGATTAGATATTAAGTAGCAACACAGTATTAGGAGATACACCAGTCCCTGTAGATTCGACTACCTGATCCTTGGGTATACTTTACTACTTGTACGACCCATGCACTTGTGGTTACGCAAGTGGTCTATCAAGGTTTTGGCGCCATTGTCGGGAACTGGCAACTTCTAAGAATTCTTACAGTCTTAGTAATCTAGTCGTTTATTTTCTTTGTTTTTCTATTTTCTTTCTTTTCTTCTTTTACGCTGTTGTTTGTTTTTAGTGGTTGTTGTGGCTTCGATCTGCATATCTTCACTTTGATCCAATTTCTTAATTGTGATATCTTTATCTTTATTTCGTGCTTGGTATAGTGTATGCCCGGGGAGTTCATCCCATTTTGCTAGCCCGGATCCCGACATTGAACGAGCATTTCATAGAAGATTGAGGCGAGGTCAATCCGAGGGATACCAGTCGGTCGAAATTAGCATCGAGGTAGACCAAGAAGAAGTCATGGCTGGAAATCAAAGGAGTATTTCCGATTACGCACGGCCTAATCTTGAGGGGTCCATCTCGAGTATCGTTCGACCCCCTATTGCAGCAAACAACTTCAAGTTGAAGCCTAACTTTATGCAAATGGTAGAACATATGTACCAATTTGATGGGTTCCAAGATAAAGATCCATACGCACATTTGTCCTGTTTTTTGGAGATCTGTGATACCTTCAAGGCGAACAATGTGTCCGAGGATCCAATGCACCTTAGGTTGTTCCCGTTCTCAGTTTGAGGAAGAGCCAAGCAATGGCTAAGTTCCTTGCCGACGGGTTCTATCACTTGTTGGGCTCAACTGGCCGAGAAGTTGCTCACGAGATATTTCCCTCCCGCCAAGATCACCAAATTAAGGAGTGGCATTTCATCATTCCGGCAGTTGGAGGCATAATCCTTGTACGACACTTGTTAAAAGTACAAGGATATGTTGCGAAAATGTCCACAACACAGAATTGTTGAGTGTATGCAAATACAAATCTTCTACAATGGTTTGAACATTGCAACCAAACAGATGTTAGACACCGCGGCTGGGGATTTATTGTGTAGTAAAAGAGCAGAAGAGGCCCAAACTTTTATTGAAGACATGGCATCGAACGGATACCAATGGAGCTCAGAGAGAAACAAACCAGTGAAGGTTGCAGGCATTTATGAGGTGGATGCACTCATCACTCTAGCAGCACAAGTTGAAGCCCTCACTAAGCATCTGGATACAATGCAATTGCAGCCACCCACTCCAGTGTTAAGTTGTGACAGTTGGGGAGGCCAAGCTAAGCCTAGTGGTTCTTCTGAAGGGGGTCAGAGTACTGAGCAGGTGGACATTATTAATCTGAATCAGAGGTACCAGAACAACCCTTACAGCAACATGTACAATCCTGGTGGAGGAATCACCTGAATTTCTCATAGAGTCAGTAGACTCAAGGCCAGCAGCGGCCTCCACAGCAGCAGCAGCAACAACAGTCACAATCTCACTTCCCAAGGGCTTTACCTCAAGAACAAAAGGGGCCAACTCTAGAAGCCCTCCTGGTAAAATATATTCAATCCAATGACGCCCGACTCACAAGGCATGAGGCAATTATGAGGAATCAACAGACTTCATTATAAAATCTTGAGCATCAGGTAGCACAGATTACCAAGACTCTTGCTGAACGACCCTTGGGTTCGTTATCAATCAATACAGAAGTCAATCCCCAGGAATCTAATAAGGTCGTGACTTTGAGAAGTGGGAGAGAACTCGAGCCGCTACCCACTCAAGTGCAGCCCGTTATTCAGGATGAGATTGAGGTGGAGGTTGTGGAGAAAAATTCGGATTCAGTGTTGAGGGAGAAATTTAAGCGCAAGGAAAAACTGCCAGTGGCAGAGTATCAGCCCGCCTTGCCCTATCCTGCCAAGTTGGAAAAAGATCAACAGGATGCTCAGTTCAAGAAATTTCTGGAAATGTTCAAGACACTGCACATCAATGTCCCTTTTGTGGAAGCTCTATCGCAAATACCTAAGTATGCCAAGTTCCTCAAGGAGTTGTTGATAAATAAGAGGAAGTTGGAAGCAGTCTCTACAGTAACTTTGAGCGAAGAGTGCTTAGCCATCATTTGTAACAAGATCCCCAAGAAGGAGAAGGACCCAGGAGGTTTTATCATTCCTTGCACCATTGGGGGAATGATGGATGAGAAAGCAATAGCTGATTTATGGGCTATCATAAATTTAATGCCCTACAAAATCTTTCAGAAATTGGGCCTTGGGCAGCTAAAACCCACTCAGATGGCTCTCCAACTTGCTGATCGTTCTACTCGTCAGCCATTGGGAATTGTGGAATATATACTGGTGAAGGTGGACAAGTTTATCTTCCCAGTGGATTTTGAGATCCTAGATTTAGATGATCAAGCAGAGGTGACCTTAATCTTGGGCAGACCATTCCTTGCAACTTCACAAGCACTCATTAATGTTAAGGATAGTCGGATGGTATTGAGAGTAGGGGATGAAGATGTGGTGTTTTGGTTGAAGGACGCCATGAGACACCCAATGAGCTGTGATGATACATTCTATGCCTTGGATGTTATTAATAATGTTGTTGATGATTTTGCGCAGGAAACTTCGTGGAAAGATGAACTAATTGATATACTGGGGGAGGAACCTCTTAATGAAGCTGTCGTTTTAAGAAGTGAGCAAGCTATTGCTGCAGCACTTACGGAAAGGGAGTTAATCCAATCACCACAAGAGGGAAAGCTGTCTCCAGCACGGAGATGGTGGAAGAAGGTTGCGGAAAGAAAGAAAAAACAATCCACCACGGCTGTTGATGTCCCTAATGACTGGTTTAGTATGGGTGAAGCATTCTTAATTAATTCATTAATCCCTTACAACACACTTTCTGCTGCAGGTTTTCAAGAGACAAGGTATGTGTTTGAGCCCTCATGAGATAGGTACAGGTACGTCAAGCTAGTGACATTAAACAAGCGCTTCTCAGGAGGCAACCCGAGTAGTTTCTTTTTCTTTTGTTTATGTGTCGTGTTTGGTTGTTTTGTTCGTGGTTGGTTTCCTTTTGTTCGTCACGTTAGCATTTCTGCGTTTTCAGTTTGCTGGAAGTTTTCTTGTGCACAAGCAATTTTGGCGAGTTTGTTTTCAGTGTTTGTGTTAGGGAATCTGAGACCTGGAGAATTTTCCAAGCCCAACACGGGCCCAGTAGGGCTTCATTCTCGGTTGTGCAGTTTACAAGACGATAAGTGCTTTAGTGTCTCCTGGCAACACGGCTGAAGCATGACCGTGTTTCAGTCGTGTTCTTCTTAAGCACGCTGATCGTGCCCCTAGCACGGTCGTGTTGTGTTCTTCAGAGTTTAGACACTTATGAATAGCACGGTCCCAACTCTGGGGAGAGCACGGCCGTGTTGCCCAATTTTTCTCTAAAATTTGTTCAACACGGGCGGAACACAGCCATGCTTAGGGAAAGTTTAGCGCGGCTTTTCGCATTCCGAATGAGTTTTTCTATTTAATCGGCCGTGTCACGTTCTTTCCTCACGTTTCTTCGGGCGCTCTTTCCATTTCGCTCAAGTTTCTTGATGATCGCTCCCTCCTTGCTGTGTTTTCGAGATCATCTTTGGAGTTTCCCTCGTTTACACCTCTTCCCCGATATTTTTGTATGTTGACGGTTTCTTTTTATCAAAATTGCTCAAATCTTCATTGGAATTCTTGTTAAACTTGTTGTAGATGTTATATATGCATACTAGAACAGATTTAGAGCATGTTTACTTAGTTTACATCGTTGTTACTGTCAATTTGTGAGCTAGGGTTTGCTGGGGACAACGCTCAAACTCAAAACACGGGCGTGCTTCCATAAGCATGGCCATGTTATTAGTAGATCTTTAATTTTCCTGTCAACACGGGTGTCTGTGTCGGTAGCACAGCCGTGTTCTTGTGCGAGGCCTTTCCACTTGTCAACACGGGCGAGGTGCAATAAGCACGCCATGCTTGTACAATTTCTCCGAGCTTCCTCTTATTTTTCTTGCAGATTATGTCGAGAAAGGCTACCACTACCGGCCCTTCGTCGAAGCGAGCTCGAGGAGAGTCATCCGCTCCACCTTGCCCCCACAGAGCCGACATTTGGCACTCCTGTCCACCAGGTGAGATACATGCGTTTGAGTGCCAAGCGGTTTGGCGAGATGCTTGGAAATCGACCGGGATGTCCTCGTGCGAGGTCGGGCTAGAGTATAATGTACGCCGCTATCTAGGGGTTGGCGCATGGACACGGCTCTTCGCTATCACCGACCACTCTTACCGGAAGCCGGCGTTGGAGGTACCGGCCACCTTAGATATGCTCCGGGGACCAAGTGAGCTACCACTGTGCCGGCACTATCCGGTTTCAAGTGTTTGGAACGCTCCGGTGCATGAGTCCGACGCAGTTCTCTGTCGGGCTCGGACTTTACAAAGAGGAATTCACCGAACTCCTGCTTTTGACGTGCTTCTAGTTGCTCGACCACCCGGTGAGCCTCGAAGGTTTGCTAGCAAGTGTCGAGCACGAGACCGGGCATACGATCCCCGTCGGTCCAAGGCCTCCCCCTTACGTCTCCCCTACCACAGGTGCATCCACTTTCTCTTGAGCCACTCTATTACAGATCGAGGAGATAGTAGTAGAGTCGTTAGTCGCGCCGACTTCGACTTCCCGTTGAGTATGCTTGGACGGATTTCACTTGCACCTCGTCTACGAGGTTGTTTTCAGCTTCCAGCACCGGGGTCGGACTCCAGCGTTGGCGCGCTCTTCGTCGGACCGTACATCACTCGGTTGATTAGAGGGATGGGCCTCTAGTCCGGCATGTGGGGGATGAGGATGGTGGGCGGAGTGTTACCTTGTGCTTTATTTCTTGTGTAGAAGTTGTGTGTTTAAGTTTTTGTCGAGTTTCTTTTTGTTGGGATCTTAGTAAAGGTCTTTTTGAGAGGTAAAAAATGGGGGAAAAGTGTTTTAAAAGGTGTAAGCAATGAAGGGACCTTGTGGTCACTTAGTGTGCCCACAAGGAGCCAAAAAAGGTTCCTTGCGGCCTCCTATGCACCCGTATGGGAGCCCGCATGGTCTTCAGGCCAGAAGACCATGCGGGCGCATGGGAGGCCGCATGGCTTCCAGGTTGAGGCCTCGCAGCCTCCCTTGAGCCCGCAAGGGAGCCCGCGAGCCCTCCGGCGCTTTGGGGCCTATATATACCGATTTGAAACTCAAAGAGCCTTCATAAGACTCCATTTCCCTCTCTTTTTCTCCCCATCTTGAATCCTCATTCTCCCCTCTATTAGATCTTCATTCTTGAGCTCCAAAAAAGAAGAAAGGTGTTGATCTCCCCCTCTCCTCCATTGGTGATGATTCTCCTCTAGTTCTAGCAAGGTTTAAGGTGGGTTTTCTTCTCTTCTCCAATATCTTGTTCTTTTTTTTAATTATCTATATATCCATGTAGGATTAGTGTGGATTTAGTATGGATCTAATGTTTAATTGGAATTTAGCCATAGATCTTATGTTTGGATAGTATACGAGTCTTGATTTCATGTTTTGGTGAAGAATGAAGGAGATCCTTCATCTCTAAACCCTTGATTATTGTAGATCCGAACCTGATAAACGTCTAAAAGTACGTATTTTACATGTATGTTTTGTGTATTATTTTCATATCTTAGTGTTGAATCTACGCCCTTTTCGGTCTAAATTGCTTTATCTTTGTATTTCAGGCCAGCCAGAAGCCTTGGAGACTCGACGACAAGATGGGGAGCGAATTCGACACCAAAACAGCGTTTCCGAGACAGGATACTGTAGCATTCACTGTAGTAGTTACTGTAGCTCATCGCGGACTTCTCGGCAGAAAAGTAGAAATCCCGAGGGGTCAGCATACCTGCTGTATGGTGACCCGTTTACCCATCGGGATTTGGGGTTTTAAGGGCGATCTAGGGCATTTTGAAGAGGACTTTTGCATCTTCTTGGGGAGAGTTTTGGGGGAGAAAGGAGGCTAGGGTTTGGACATCATTTCCACACCATTTTGGAGGGCAAAAGGAGAGGAAATCCGGGCTTTCTTAGGTGGGGAGAGCAAGATCTTGGAGGATCCACTTCAAGGATTTCATTGTTTGGAGGTTGAAGACAACGGGAAGCCACCCCTTCGAGTGGCGTCTTCAGAAGGTTTTCTCCGGGGATTCAAGCGTCATTCGGCCTTCACCATTTGAGGGAGTGTTCCTCATGTTTATTTTAGTTATTTGCATGGTTTGTTTGGTGGATTTGTTGAACATGAACAACTAAACCCCAAGGTCACCGGATGTAGGTGAACCTTGGGTTCAAAACTTGTGATGTTTTGGATTATTTGAGTTATCTATTGTATGATTGGCTTGTTGTGATCCTTGTTTGGTATTCTTGATTGTTTTGGTACATGTGCTTAATTGATGTATCAAATTCTTGGTAGCACTTTGTAGCATGACCATTGCCGTAGTGCTAGACTCTACCAAACTTGGAAGGGATTATTGTATAAATACGCCGTGACCATCGGGTATTTGTACCCCTCCATTTCTAGGGTTAAAAACTAACTAGTGTTTCCACCCTAACTTGAGGAAACCATCATTCGCCTTGCAACCGTGTGAGAGGTTGAGTGGAAGAAATTCCTTATTCAACACTTGTACCGGGTTAGGGGTCAATTGCCGTGACCATCGGGTTGACCTAAGTTAAGGTTTTCTCGGTCCAACTAGCCACATACTTAATTTCTCATTATCCTACTCACTTGAGTAGCCCCCTAGGGGATCCTCATCCGTGACCGTTTTCAATCCCTGAGCATCTCCCGTGTTTTGATTCAGTCGCATTTATTTAGAAAATTTCTCTTGTTGTTATTTGTTTTCTTTCTTATCTATTCTCTTGAAATGGAATCGGTGAGCTAAACAACAAGTGAGAAGTGAGTAAGGTAGCTCCTCGGGCCCCTTGGGAATACGACCCACTCGTGCGTTCATGAGTGGTTTATTACTTGACGACCCCGTGCGCTTGCGGGTGTTCACACTCGTGTCGATCAGAACCCAATTAGGATATTTTTGATTTTATTATAATTTTAAGGGTTTGAGGATACTATTGGTTTTAATTCTTGAATCTAGAACACTTAGTAAACCCTAGAAGCCATGAGATCTAAGTTTGGATCATTATTTCCTCCTTTGTTTATTGTTTGGGTTATGTGATTGATTCTTGTTTTTCTTGAATGGTTAATTACTTTAAGGAGGTGGATCTAAAGGCAAGGGTAAAGGGCAAGTAGGCGAGTGATCCAGGGAAGTTCGATCTCGCCTAGTTTGTGAGTGGGAATTGTTTAATTAAAGAGCTATGATCATGCTTGTTTGAATGTCCAATAATGCATGCTTTGAAATGTGAATTTCTTGATTCTTGAAACCTGAAATTATGATTCTATATGACTTGAATTATTTCTTGATTATGATCAAAGACCTTTCATATATCTAGTGGGTTGAGAACCCAATGATTTCAATTTCATGTTTTCAAAGAAAATTGTTGAAGGTTGAATGTTTTTTATAAAAAGACCCTAGAAGGGCTGCTATGAATAAAAATGAAATTCTCCATGGTGATGTTGCATTTAAAACATGTTTTCGAAGAATTCTAAAAGGTTTTCATATTTCTTGTAAGGGTTGGAAACCCTATGGCTTGAACTTCATGTTTCCAAAATTTGTGATTTTAAGAACTCGATGATCTTGTTATTTTGACCCAAGAAGGGCCTATGTGAACCAAATTAA
The DNA here is from genome assembly GCA_902712375.1 of Dioscorea dumetorum. Lineage (NCBI taxonomy): Eukaryota > Viridiplantae > Streptophyta > Magnoliopsida > Dioscoreales > Dioscoreaceae > Dioscorea > Dioscorea dumetorum. The sequence goes on along the minus strand of CACTHL010000205.1, from coordinate 38,264 downwards.
GATTTCTTACGATGATATCATATTTGAAATGAGTTTTCAAAAGAATACTCTCGTGATTATGATCTTGATGAAAGTTACATCATTGACGATGTTTTGCATAAGTATTTACTCTTGGATTAGGAGTTTGATTTATGTGAATTTATGATCTCTCGATGAGATATGTGATTTTATAATGATACATTTTTATGAGCCTATGGGCGGAATATGTGTGATCTCTTGATGAGATATATGATATTATATTGATGTGTTCATGATGAGCCTACTGGCAGGATGGATATCCCAAATGTTGATGGTGAGGGGGAAGGATCCCCGGTATCTTCTTCGGAAGCGAGTCTCCACGGACCGACCTAGTTGGCATGGAGTTCTTGGCCGACTCGCTCATTCAGGAGAAGCATAGAGATCCTGAAAAACCGTGTTGGGTTCTCAGTGTCACCACCCGGGATTCCCAACGGCCAACGCCAAGATACGCGCATCTTGGTGGCTCCTGACCTAACCACGGCCGTGGATTAATGACGGAGGGTTTTCATAGGCTGGTAATACTAGCAATATGGGATTTATTGTGATTATCTTATAAATCCCTAGGTCGTTGAGTAAGAAAAGAGTATTTTTGGAATTTGGACTTCATGATACGAGATTTACTACATTGATTACTTTATGAAACCTTGAAAAGCTAAGCATTCCAAAAAAGTATTTTAAACTTGAATGTTCAGATTTATATCATTTTATGAATGACTTCTCAAAGATTTTTATAAATGCATTTCATTGAGGAAGTTTGAAAGTTTCTTATAATGAGTTGTACATATATATTTATATGCATTGAAAGTAAGCACTTTAATTGTTGTTGAATATTGAAGTTTTGTCAATGGACTTGCTTTTAGACTCTTACTTGTGTGAAGTATAGCTCCATGTCTAGCCCCTCACTGAGTAACTTAGTTACTCACCCATTCTTCTTCTCTTCTTTACAGGTGTTAGCACGACAGCAGTGCGTGAGACGTAATAGTGCTTGGCAATGCTAATTCTGCATTTACCTTTGAGTAGTGTATGATTCATAAACATTATTGTCATGCATAAGATGAATCCACTAGAACCTATGTTTCCGTATTTCCATTTTGGTATTGTATAATCTTGATTGGTTCAGTCAGGATCTTAAGTTGTATGGGTTTTACACCCAGTGATTGGGAGAAACTATGATTGTGTCCATGATCATTGATATTGTGATTTTCAGGGATATATAACTGGTGTGAATATATTGATCTTGTACAGGGTTGTAGTTGAATACCTTAGATTTAAAGTACTATGGTTGTGATGTTAATATTGTACATGTAATAGGTTAGCCTTGCGGTGATCTAGGGTTGAGGCAGGTGCCTGACCTCCCCTGGGTTGTCGTGGCGGTAGTGTCATGCGCCGGGACCCGAGGGTCGGGGCGTGACACTACTTTAGTGGTATCAGAGCCCAGGTTATCATGATTGGGTCAATATAAGGTTGCATCATTGGGTCGGTATGTGTTGTACCCTGTTCTGATTTAGACCTCGAGCCTATTTAGATTTTATGCTTGCATTAGGGGTAAAATGGTCATTTGCCATAGTGGCATTTTTGCATGTTGCATAGTAGCTTTTATGTGAAAAATCGGGGGCAATTCCATCATTTGGATCCATTGCCTATTATTTTTAGAAGGGTAAATAGGACATTTAAGTTGTTTACCGCATTCAAGGACCTTTTGGTAATAATAGTTTAGAATTCAGGAATTATTCTTGAAGCTTCTAGGGACTTATTTGTGTTCTTAGGCAGTAAAACGCAATTTCATGTGAAAATTCTGATACTTAGCTTAGGGGATTCTTCTCCTTCTTCATTTTCCTTTCTTCTTCACCCCTTGTTCGGCCGACCACAAACATTAGAAAAGAAAATTTTCCGGCGAGCATTTTCCGGGGAACTCAATACCAAAATTCCTCCTCCCTCACTCTTGAATTCGGTAAGCCTTATACCCAATGTTTTTATTTTGTATTTCTTACGTATTTTCTTGTTTTTGGAAATATATATAAATTTTGAATTCTCCATGGATTTTGGTATTCTTAGGCTCAAAATGGAGCCATTGTTCTTGTTATTCATTCTTGAGGTTGTTTGTGAAGGAAATTTGTTGTTAGAAGTTGTATTTTCGGTAGAAAACACTTGTATAAGGGCGGGGTTACTGTAGCCAAAACTGAAATTACTGTAGTAATTCCGAACTTACTGTAGCACCGAAACTGTTGAGCATTTTCTAATATTTCTTTGACCCAAATCGAAGCCCTTCTTATCTGGAACTTTTTGGAACTAGGTTTACTCCATTCGGATGTCATTTGGGTCCAAAATGACGTTGTTTTGCCCTAAAACCCTAAGGTTTTGTATTAGACATGTATAATTGCATTTTCATGCATTTTCTTTTGGTTATCATTCTTTTGTTCATTAGAATGTGGATCCCCCGCTTGTATTTAGGTGGTGAAGCATCCTCTAAAGGGAAGGAACTCACCAATCGGTGAGCGCGTCTCGGGATGAGACGACCGCGCTCTGTGAGTGGTCAAGTTTATACTTGCATAGATTTAATAAGAGTATTATAGTATTTCCTTATGTGTTTTAATAGCATAAATTTGATGATATACATGTTTACTTTGAAAGAAATATGCTTACATGTATATGTATTTGTATGCAAAATGGAATATGGTTGATGTATTTTTCCGTATTTAAACAATGTATGATGAATTCCTTGAGTTGGAATTTAGCAAGAATTATGTTGTGGTATTTGGTTTGATGGTGACTACGACCTTAGTCCGACACTGCAGTTTGGGGTTTCCACGGGCCAGCCTATTGAGAGGCGGGGTGGTTAACCCTGGTACCCTGGTCAAGAGGAGCGTAAGGCCATTGACAGGGTTTGATTCAGATTTTATTTGAGAGACCCGGGGTCACCTCACGGGGATCTCAATGGCCAACACCAAGGAAAGGCAACCTTTTAAGTTTTAAAAAGTTTTAAAACTCCTTGGAGGTCTCATAGCTAGTCGCTGCCACGATTAGCGTGGGAATTGTTTTTAGGCCAGCCTGTATTTTGGGAATCGTATTCATTGTGTTTTAAAATGTTGCTTGTTTTTAGTATTGATAAACTTTGCGTTACTTGTTAATCTGTTGGACACTTGGGAACTGATTTTATATATTATTATGCTTGTGGAATTACTACTTGAAAAACTTTATCAATCTGTTACATCTCTGATAACACCACTCACTGGGTAACATCTGTTACTCACCACTCCCCTTTCTTCTTTTCAGACTACGATGTTGGACAGAGTTGTGCCGTGCAGGCAGTAGAGTGATTTATCTGTTCTCCTTGTTTAGGTTTGTTATAGTGTGCATGTAAACTTTATGATCCATTAGACTTGACCTTTATATGTTATTCATGTATTTGTAGTTTCTGTTTGTATCTTAAAACCCTGGTTTGTACTGTTTTTGGTGCTACTTGTGTTTAGGGTCCCTAGTATAAAGGAACCCTATGGTGATCTTATTATTATTTTGCCTTCTAGCTATGTGATTGTGATAACAGGTTTATATCGAGCCTTACGGCGACCTGAAGGTGGGGCCGTTGTGGGACCCTTTTCTTGTCGTCGTGGCGGTTGCCACGTGCCCGGTTAGGTTCGCGGCATGACAGTATGAGATTTCATGATTGGGTCAATATAAGGTTACATGATTGGGTCGGTATGAGATTTCATGATTAGGTCAGTATAAGGTTTCATGATTGGGTCAGTAACCCGTTTAGAGTTTAGAAATGGATTTTGTCAATATAATCTTTATTTAGAGTCAGTCTTCTGATTGGGTCAGGATGTTGATCTTCTGTTACTTACCATTGTCTTCTGATTGGGTCAGGAAGTTAATCTTCTGCCATTTACCACTATCTTCTGATTGGGTCATAAAGTGAACTTTTGTTTTCTACAACTGTCCCCTGATTAGGTCAAAAAGTTAATCTTTTGATTCTTGTATCTAGTGGATCCAAATAGACTCTGACTTATTGCATTTGATGCATATAGAATCATTCCTAAGAGTTGTCTTATGTTTCTGTCTCAGTAAAATGCCAGCACTATGCTCACGCCTTCGCCAAGGGAGAGCTACTTTCCCTACTGATGCTACACCCAAAGTTTTGAGTGGTGGGAGGCGAGGATAGCTAACTCCTCCCCCATCTCCATCGCCACATAGGCAGGAAGCTAGTTTAGGGCACGATCCTGAGGTGACAGCTTCTATCCATGCTTCGGAGGTTCGAGTGCGGGTCCAACTCCTGAGGCACTTGAAGCTATTTGGGCTCATTAGGCTACCAAGGGGAGGCAACCTACCTATCAGGAGTACCAGGACTATCTGGAGTTTTGGAGGGTTTTTGGGAGTCAGGGTCAGGCAGACCAAAGACCTACCCTAGCACCTCCAGTGCCAGTAGTTCAGCATGCGCCAATAGAGGCCAATGGAGCTAGTCAAGCCTTGGCTTTGTCTAAACTTCTTAAGGAAGCCCGGCAGCTTGGATGTGGTTCTTTTAACGGCACAAGTGATGCCATGATTGCAAAGGAGTGGGTCAAGAGGGTAGTTGCTACTTTTGATGATATGAGTTTAGGTGTTGAGATGAGACTCAGGGTGGCCGCTAGACTGTTGGAGGGCCGAGCTCGGATTTGGTGGGAGAGTTTGAAGAGCAAATCTTTTGGGTAGGTCAGTTGGTCTGTTTTTTTTAGAGAGTTTGATGAGGAGTACAATACCCGGCTCCGTCGTGATTAGAAGAGGCTTGAGTTTATGAGGCAGGTGCCTGACCTCGCCTGGGGTTATCGTGGCGGTAGTGTCATGGGCCGGAACCTGAGGGTCCGGGCGTGACAAGCTGGGCCATCTTCGAGTCGCGCTGCACCACTAGCTGGATCCCCTTTCTTTCGGTGATGGATGACCCGTAGTTTTGCAGGGCCTCACTGCACGGCTAGAAGTCACCTTCTCACCACCTCCTCCTTCTGTTGCTGCGGCTTCTACTTCCTGGAGCATCAGAGTTGGCACCTCTGACCTGGCTTCTGACTCTGTGTCCAACATTGATAGCGGAGATTTCTGATCTTTTCTCTTACTTTTGTTGTGGTTTTGGGTTTTTCCTCTTGTATTTTGTTCTTCGTCAGTTTTGTTTGTGTTTGTTTTGGAGTCAGTTAGTAAGGGAGTCCCTACTAAACTGCTCTCTGTCTATTTTATTATTTCATTGTTATTTACTTTGTTTATCTCTCTAATACTTGTGTGCTTCAATTTAGGATGTATGGATGGGTCCTTTGCTGACTTTATCAATGGCTTCAATTGATGATGAACCTTACACGACCCTTGTATGTTAAAGGAGTCTCACCCTTTTTGTTTGGTGAAGTTCCCCAACTCTTCCTCCACTATCACTTGATCCATTTACCTATTTATTCATGCCGTAATCTTTTAACATTGAGGACAATGTTTTATTCAAGTGTGGGGGAGGGTTCTTGGTTCATTTTTTCTCTATGATGTTAGTGCATGACTTAGGATGATCTATGAAATTTCAAGTTAAGAATTTCTGAGCTAAGGAGACATTGAGTTGTTAGTGCACTTTTGTTGAACCTAAAGGTTATTTTTGCTCTTACTTTGGAAACCCTAGATTCTAGCACCTCGCCTGATTTTGTGCACTCACCTTGTTAGAAGAGGGTCTAGTCTAAGGCTAGTAAAAACAAAATAATTTACTCCAAACTCAAAAAAGTAAAAACTAGAAAGTGAAAAGAAAAATCAAAGAGTATAAAAGAAAAGAATTTCGAAAAGTTGGATCTCTCGTGGGATGCCCTATCAAATTCTTTGAAAATTAAGGAGTAAGATGGTAGAAAGAGCTATCACTCTAGAAAAAGCGAAAGCCACACTTGAGTAGTCGGATCTTAGGCATCACAAATGTCATTTTTGATGACCTACCAGGTGAAATGGATGCCTCTAGGGTGTATGAAGCTACTACACAGTTAGGAGTCATCCTGGTTGAAAAATGTTCCCTGAGCTTGGCCCCTTCGAAACAATTGTGGCGCACTTCTAGGTTGCACACACTTACACGGTAGTATAGAGTAAGAGTAAAAATCTTTCTTAAGCTTTCAATTAACTTAGGCACTTGCTACTCAAGGTCTCTTATGCTTCCGGAATTTCCGTACCTTGTTGAGATCAGAGGTTATGCACTCATCTCTCTTTTAATGGGTTAGGGTTGCTTGAGGACAAGCAACGATTCAAGTGTGGGGTATTTGATGAGTGCGTTATATATATATATATATATTTCTCATTTTTATACCCGCTATTTCCTTGTCCTCATATCATTATTTTCTCAATTCAGTGTTATTTGAGGTATTTTCAGTTGATTGTGCAGTTATCTATGTCCCGGAGCAATAATAAGCGCTTCTAAGTGATTTTGGTAGAAAAAAAAGAACCAAGAAGAAAGTTTGACAAGTCAAGCATGGCCTAAGCATGGTCGTGCTCCCAAGACGTGCAAATTACAGGAGAATTCAGTAAGAGTCTGCACGCTCCCAGGTCTCTAAGCATGGTCGTGCAACTATCAACATGGCCGCAACACGGCCGTGTTCAACCCCGTGCAGATTACAGCCTGGAAAGCTGAAAGAACTTCTATTTAGCCGCAAACTACACGGCTTGAAGCATGGTCGTGCTCACATCAAGAGAGGATTAAAAGCACTGAAAGTTAGGGTTTCAACACTCTGGGCGCGGGGGGGGCAAAGGAGAGGAGAACCAAGGGAGGACTTTGTACAGTCGTCTTCATTATCAGGAGAAGGGAGAGCGCTAATTGTAGGCCCAATCGGAGGTGGAATCCGTTCGACATCAACGCCTCAGATCTCAAGAACGATGCAAGCAAAGAGGGAGTTTCTAGTTTTCCTTAGTTTTGCTTCTCCTGTTATCTTTTTGTTGACTGAACCAATGAGGGGCTAAACCTCTTAGGGTGCCCCGGGTTGATGAATTAGTTGTATTAAACACAGTTTCAATTAATGCAGTATTTATGGATGTTTCAATATCTACTTGTTAGATCTTTGGTTGTTTTCTTAAATGTTGGTTATTGAGAGAATTAATTGTTTGAGTTTTTGATTTTCGCCTAGCTTGTATATCTCCTTGATTAAAACAAGAAGTTGGAAATAGGCTCATACTTCCAATTCCACTACTTGTATCATCCACATTAGGGCAACAAGATTCTCGAACATAGATTGATTGAATCACGCCGGATAAATGTTGTAACTCTAAGTTTCGAATTACACCATGGCACTAACCCAGGGCACCATTCCTCCCATCGAGCAATCCTTAAGTTTCTCCTCCTGTGATTCTTCTTCCCAAATTCAGCCGTTCCTAAGTTAGAGTCATTCATCCCAATTTCAATTGATTAGATATTTAGTAGCAAGAGAGTATTAGGAGATACACCAGTCCCTGTGGATTCGACTACCCAATCCTTGGGTACACTTTACTACTTGTACGGCCGGTGCACTTGCGGTTATGTAAGGGGCGTATCAATAACTGTATGCTTATCACTAGCTACGCCTTAATGTGAGAAAGAGCTAGCTAATGGGATGAGTGAAAGCTATTACCCCTATAGAACATCTTAGAAGTGTGAAGCCCACACTAGAGACATCTTGGGAAAAGGCTACCTTAGAGGATATGTGCAGCTACGACTGATGCGTCTCCGCAACAACACAACAGGGTGATGTGTGTCAACCCCTTGCGTTACCGCAAGTGCACGGGTCGTCAAGTAATAAAAGTGGACCCAAAGGGTCGGGTTGTCGAACCACAGGGAACAGAAGTACTAGTAATAGCCCCTCTTTTGTTATCTAGCCTAATGAGTGTAGTATGTGATGATCTAATGGCCAACACTAAGAGTGTCACCACAAGTGCGCAGGAAATAAAAGAGGAAAAGAGTTCTCAATCAATAAAAGTGAGGTATCCGGACAATGCTCCCCCTAGGATTCGGGTGTTGGATGTAGATTACAAGTGTTTCTAAACGAAGACAATGAGTCGTGGGTATCCAAAGGTATAACGGCCCCTGCCTCCAGGTCACCGATAACTAGTCCCCTACGAGGTCCCGGCGGAGAATTCTCTCGACGCCTCACACCACATATGACTGCTTAAAACTCTAGGGATCCCAAAGATATGACCAATTCCTAAAAGTAGATCTAACCCTGCCTCCAGGTGGAAGATCCCTAACCCCCTACGAGGTCCCGGCGGAGAATTCTCTCGACGCCTCACACCACATATGGTTGCTTGACACTTAGGGAATATGGAGATAGGAAATATCTGTCGGAAGGGAAAGGGGACACTCCGCTATCTCACGGCTCACCCTCTCAACCCTCTTTACTCTTGGTAATTCTAAACCTAGCGGTGATCTCTCTCGTCACTAGATTGAATAAAACATGCAAGGCAATTAATAATGAAATCAAAAGCACAAACAAGCATTAAGAACTCAAGAGTAAAACTCAAACTGATAGATTCGAATAGAAACACAATGTAAATCTAATGAAAATAAGAATCCTAGGGTTTACATGTCCGAATACCCTCTAGGGGTTTAGCTCTCCATGGAGCGAGTCACAAAACAAATAATAAATTCAGAAATAAGTTCCAAAGACATAAAGAATAACCCCCTTAAATCCGTGATGATAGTCTCGATGGGTAGTTTCCACGTCTGGATTGAATCCACTCCGAAGCTAGGTCGCCGATGGCTTCCTTGACGCTATGACGGAGGAGGAATCGATCCAAGTTGGTGAGGAAAGCTTCCCAAAGCCGCCAAGAACTCCTTCCAAGCCCTAGCCGCCTTGTCTCCCGAAAGTGGCCAAAAAGATCCCTAAAAATTATCGCAAGGCGGCTTTTATAATTTGAATTCGGGGCTTTACGCGGGCATCCACACGGCCATCCACACGCCCGTGTGGAAATTCCACACAGGCGTGTGAAGCACTCTGCTACAGTACTGCTACAGTAAATTGCTACAGTGCTTCGCTACAGTAGATGCTACAGTGATTTTTCCCGAAGTCTTCCTTGGAGTCCACACGGTCGGGCACACGCTCGTGTGGTAGGGTGTGTGGCTTTCTATGCTTTGAAATCCTCAAGAACTTTCTTCTGCTTTGTACGGAAGCTGGGACATGGGCGTACTACTGCCTTTGTGCCCTTTCGGTTTGTGTAATGACTTGTACTCCTCCGAAAGTTGGCAACACCCCCATGCATATGAACACAGCTTCTGATTGTGGTCTTGAAACGTGTCATCACACCCTATCTTTGCTTCTTCCTGTATGTCATGTCTCCAAAGCCCTGTTTGCACAAAAGAACACAAAACACACCTTGTTAATGCTAAAATCTGATAGAAGTGATGCTCAATGCATATAAACTGATATTATAAAATATATATAATCAAGCACTTATCAACGACCTTTTCTTTTTGTCCATAGATAAGTCCTTACTAATAAGAACTTCAAAGAGTGAATGTTGGGTTGACATGAGCAAGTTTGCACACACACACACACACAAACACACATGTTGTCAGATTTTAATTCTTTTTTGTTTGAGGTTTGCTAGAGCGATGATTTTTCTCAGTTGGTATTTGAAATCCTCCATACTTTTTTGAATGCTATTCTTGCACACTTTGGCGAACTTAAGGCCAAGCACTTCTATTTTTCCTCTTTTAAGTTTGAATGTGCTAATTTTGTTTGAGGACAAGCAAAGGCTTAAGTGTGATGGAGTTTGATAAGTGTTTGTGTATGTATATTAAGTAGTATGATTTACTTATATTGAGCAAAACTCTCATTAGGTTTTATGGCTCATTCTTGTGTTTTTGTGTTCTTTTATACATTTCGGGTTATGAAGGTATGTAGAGGAGAAAAAATGCAAAAATAGGTCATGGAGGTTCTTTATGAAGTTCTTTTGTGCAACATAAAGAGCAAGATACAAGTCGTGATTATAGACATGAGTGTATGTGCCAACTACTAAAGTGTTAAGGTCAATTAATAATGTAGAAGGCCACAAAGGTAGTTATACGCTCATGTTCCGGTTTGTTCAACGGTTTCAAGATCTCTCCAAATGTTTTTAGACATCAAGAAATGCCACATGGCTTGCCACACGAGTGTGTGTCCGTCTGGGTGGCCTCAAAAGAAAAAGGAGTAAAATATGGAATCTATATGTGCAGTTTTGTGTTAGGCTAGAAATCCACATGGGCATATGGATTATCCACATTCCTGTGTGGATTTCCCGTGTGGATTTTCCACATGGGCCCGTGGGCGCTCTTGTGGATGCCCAACTTGAGAATTTAAATAGCCGTTTTGAAGGGTTTTTGGGGGATCTTTTTCTTAACTTCTGCGGAGAGTTCAGCTAGGGTTTGGATGAGGTTTTTGCAAGGTTTGGGAGTGCTTCCATGCCATCTAACATCGATTTCTTCCAAGGATAGCTATTGAGGGAGCCATCGACAACATCGATTCGCAGAGATGTGCCCTAGTCTTGAGGGAGGGGTCTTTGGAAAAGAAAGAGCGGCTCTTAGAGACCATTATCACGGAACAAAAGGGGGTTATCTTTATGGATTGTTTGCACTTTTATTTGATTTCATCTTTGAGTTTATATTGGTCCATGAAGAGCTAAACCCCTAATGGGAACTTGGACATGTAAACCCTAGAATATCTTTGTTTCATTGACTTTTATTGCATTTCCTTTAATTGAGATTTTAACTGAGTTTCACTCTTATTTGCTTGATGTTTGGTTTTCCCTTAGAGTGACACTAGGGTTGAGAACCTTTTTAATTATCCTTTTGACGAGTGACCATCACCATTAGGATTAAATTTACCAAGATTGAAGAGGATTGAGAGGGTGAGTCGAGAGATAGAAGAACGTCCATATTCCAAGAGTTCTTAGTAATTGCATAAAGAGTGAGGCATTGAGAGTTTCCTCTCCGCCCGGGCTTATTTGCAATTAGGGATCTTTTGTCCAGACCAAAGGGTTTAATCTAAATTTGGGAATAGGGTTTATCACTTAAAATTCCTAGAACTTTAAGCAGTCATATGTAGTGTGAAGTGTCGAGATTCTTGTAGGGGACTAGTCATGATTGACCTTAGCTTTGGGACTTTGTGTTTTTAGATTTCCACTACTCATTAAATCTCGATTTGGGAAGCATAATTTTAGTTATGTACTTGAAACTGGAATCCTAGGGGGAACATTGTTCGGGTATCTCACTTTCTCATTGATTGTTTCCTCTTCTTAGACATTTGATTTCTGCTCTTTTATTTCTATTTTGATAGCATCTTGATTGTCATCACAAATTGATATTCAACTTAGCTATTAAGCAAAGTCTATTTGTTACTAGAGTCTATTCCATGCGGATTCGACTACTTGCCCTTTGGGTACTTTATTACTTCGACACCAATGCACTTACGAAACTCACACGCAAGAATGTGTCATTGCACACACATCACGATCCCTAACGCACTTCGGTACACAAGTTATTGGAGCAGCATTTCAAGTCTTACTTATGCTACTATCTTTCTGCTTTTTTGATCCAGAGGTGATGAGTGCACGGGTCGTACAAGTAGCAACAAATAGTACTTGGTACGCCCCTTGCGTAACAGCAAGTGCATGGGTCGTACAAGTAGTAAAGTGTACCCTTTAGGTCGGGTAGTCGAATCCACAGGGACTGGTATAGCTTCTAATACTAACGTCCTGCTTAATATCTAACCAGACAGAAGATGATGGAATTGACTTTGGATTAACTTCAAGGAGGTTAAGGGAAAGGGAAGTTCCTCAAGGGAAGGTTTGAGGATTGACTCGATGGAGGAGATGGAGCCCCGGAGTTGGATTTCCGACGTTCACTAACTCGGTCTTTCTTAGTATTTATCAGAGATGTCTTCGGTTCTAAACCTAGTTATGCTATAAGCATGTGGTTTCTAGCGCTGCCGAGCCCTAAGTTGAACTCCCACTGCTTGCAATAATCAATAATGATTCACAAGCCTAGATAAGAGAACCTAACTACCAAGCGATCAAGCACTAAACAACATCCAAGATAGCCAATAACCTTGATTTAATGAAAGGAACAAGACATTCATAAATACTGCAAGTAAAGAAATGAGTTCAAGCTACAACGTCATACAAACAACCCCGGGGCTCCCTTAAGAGTTTAGCCCCTCATGACAACAACCAACAAATACAATGCCAAAGAAATTGAAAGAGAAGAAGTTGAAAACTCCCTAATTTCTTGCATCCTTGTGGTTGTCGAAGGATCTACAATGTCGTAAGATCTCCTCCCTATCGGCCTACCATAAGCTTTCCATTCCCTTGATGAAGTGGAGGATGAACCCCCAAAGCTCTTTTCTTCTTTCTCCAAAAGTTTGCCCACCAAAAGTCCCCATAGAAACTGAGTTTCTAGGGTTTTAATGTCTTCTCGATGTGAGCACGGGCGTGTTGAAGCCGTGCAGATTACGGCCAAATACATCTCCAGAAAACTCACATTCCTGTAATATGCACGGGGAACAGCACGGGCGTGCTTAGGCCGTGTTGAGGGTTTGCACGACCTTGCTCAGCGAACTCGGTGCTACAGTACTCGTGCTACAGTACTTCTGTTACATTACTTTGTGCTGCAGTGATTTTCCCCCCAAAATTCGGCAGCCTGTAATTTGCACGGGGAGGAGCACGCCCGTGTTGGCATTTGCACGAACGTGCTTAGGGCATTCTAACCGTGCTTCCCTGTGCATTCCAATTCCTGTGAATTGCACGGCCAAGAGCATGCCCGTGTTGAGGCCGTGCTTGGCTTGACGAACTTCTTTTTAGGTATTTTTGATGTGAATTCTCCTCTAAATTCCTTCTACTTGCTCCAGGACCTAAATATCTGCACAATAAACTCAAAATACCTTAAATAGCACCGAACTAAACAAGTAATAGCAAAAGGACAAGTAAATGCCGGAGAGAAAGAAACTACAAGCCTCTACCCCGAAACGTAGTCCTACTAATGACCTCAGCTTTGGTGAGGCATTTTTGATAAATTCTTTTTGTCCTTTCATGGAATGTTGGTCTGCAGGCACCAAGAAGAAAGGTATGCCTTTGAGCCATCCTGAGATGAGACTAGACCCATCAAGCTAGTGACGTTAAAAGAGCGCTTATCGGGAGGCAACCCGATTTGTTTCTTTTCTTTGTTATTTCTTTGTTGTGGTTGTTCTTTTGTTTGTTTTTGTGTTTTTGTTGTGTTTTATTTCAAATCCGGCGTGTTTTTCTTGATGAGGGAAGGTTCTAGGCCCAACACGGGCATAACACCCCCGTGCTGACGGGGGTGCAATTCACAGGTTTTCAAGATTTATCATTTCTAAACAGCACGGGGAGAAGCACGGCCGTGCTGCGACCGTGCTGAATCCCTGAGCACACTGCCCGTGCACACGTCACGGACGTGCTGTGTTCTTCATTTTTATTCAATTTGTTTTAGCACGGGCACAACACGGCCGTGTTGAGGCCGTGCTCAGCGCGATGGTTCCTCTCCCTGCGAATTTCTTCTTTTTAAACGCGCCGTTCGCCCTTTGTTTCTTCTCACCGGCGACTCTCTTCCCTTGTGCCCATATTTTCTTGCGTTTTTCGTGAGTTTTTCGTGGTTGTCGTGGTTCCTCGGAGTTTCATCGCTTCTACTCCTTCTTCACCATTTTAGGTAAGTCGACGAACCCTAGATTTGTGTTTTGTTTCCAAATCTTTGATTATATGTCGTTATTCTTCTTGAAAACATCTAAATTCATCTTTAGAGACATCTAGGGTGCTTTTGATTAAGTTTAAACAACTTTGTTCCGTCAATTTTTGAGTTAGAGTCCGTCGGAGCCGAAGCTGGACTTTCGCAGCACGGCCGTGTTTACTCAGCACGGCCGTGCTCTGATTTGAGATCTAGAATTACACGAAAGCCCGGGCGTGCCTGTTCGGCACGCCCGTGCTCGTTGGAACCCTTTTCTTTTTGAATTACATGGGCGTGCAGATTTGGAGCACGCCCGTGTTTCACTGTTGATCTTAACTGTTTTATATTTTTCTCTCAACAGATTATGCCGAGGAAGGCTACTATATCTGGCCCTTCTTCGAAGAGGGCTAGAGGGGAGTCGTCGACCCCAACCGCTCCTCCTGCGCCAGTCTTCGGTGCTCCCATTCACCAGGAGCGCCACGACCGTTTGAGCGCGAAGCGGTTCGGCGAGATGCGAGTTATAGATTGGGAGGTCCTTCGCAACGTGGGCTTAGAGGCAGACGTACGCCGTTACCTCGGCGAGGGCGCCTGGACACGACTATTTTCCATCACCGACCCCGCCTACCGGGAGCTGTCTTTGGAGGTCCTCGCGACCTTCGAGATGTCTCGCGGCCCAGTCAGCTACCACCGCGCCGGCACAGTTCAGTTTCAGGTGCTAGGCGAGTTACACCGCATGATTCTGACGGAGTTTTCTGTCAGACTGGGCTTGTACGATGAGGAGTTCACCAGGACTCCGGAGTACGACGTCCTCCTCGTCGCCCGACCACCCGGCGAGTCCCAGGAGGCCTGTTGGCAATGTCTGAGTACGGACCGGGTGTACAACCCTCGCCGGTCCAAGGCGTCATCTCTTCGTCTCCCAGCCCTCAGGTACATTCATTTTATTCTCAGTCACTCGATCACAGGGAGGGGAGACAGCACAGGAGTCGTTGATCGCCGCGACTTCGACTTCCTGTTGAGCATGCTGGACGGATTCCAGATGCACCTCGGCTACGAGGTGGCTTTTAGCATCCAGCATCAGGGACGGGACTCTCGGGTCGGCGCCATTTTCTGCGAGTCCTACATCACATGGTTGATTCGAGGGATGGGACTCCAGGCGGGCACCCGTGCTATGCGGATGGTAGGTGGCGTACTTCCTGTCTCCGTGGACACGCTCCGAGCGATGGGGATGCTGCGATCCACATCCACCTCCCAGGATACCAGATACCAGGCTCCCCCTGCGGCCAGCGCCCCTGATTCTTCTCCTGACGCCGCCGGACCATCATCTTCTCGCACCCCACGCGTTCGTGCTTCCACCAACATTCCGGACTCTCCTCCAGCGGGTTCTCCTTCTTTCCGGCGATGGATGATCCAGAGCATGTAGCGGCTGACCTCTCACCTCGACGTCACCCTGCCTCTACCTCCTCGCTGTGCCGCTGGACCTTCTACATCTCGGAGTGTAGGCGTCGACACCACCGACCTTCCATCGGAGTCTAATTCCGATTCTTAGGGCGCCGGGTTTTGACGTTTTATCTTGTTGTTTTATTTTGTTTTTGTCGTACTTTGTTTCTAGTGTGTTGTTTGTTTTTCTTGAGTCAGTTAGCAAGGGGAGTCCCCTACTAAACTGATCTCTTTTTCGTGTGATCTTTGTTATTTTGTTTATTTTCTATCTCTAATGCTTGCATATGTATCTTAGGATTTATGAATATTTATCTTACTGGTTGTCTCAAACGACTCCTCCCTAACCGGCGATCAACACCCACCCTTGTGTGCCATGGAATTTTTCGTCGGCACCTCTCCCTTAACTAGGTGACAATTTCCCAACCCTCACTTTTACTTGAAATCATTTTCTTTGCTTTGCATGATTAAATCTTCAAACATTGAGGATAATGTTTCATTCAAGTGTGGGAGAGGGTTATGTATTTGGGTTCTAATATGATTAGATTTTGTGCATGACTTAGGACGATCTATGAAATTTTTGGTTGAGAATTGCTAAGCTAGGAGTTTTTTTGAGCATATTAGTGCACTTTTGTTGAACTTAAGGTTTTATTTTGCTCTTACATTGGAAACCTTAATCTGAACACTTAGCCTTTGTTGTTTTGTCACTCTGTTAGAGGAAGGGCTAGTTGCAAGGCTCTTGAAAAAGTTAGTTTCTGGCTCCAAACTCTGGAAATAAAAAGAAACATGAAAAGAAATTTTAAAACGAGAAAACGAAAATAATTGTGACAAGTCGGATTCCTTTCGGGATGCCCTGTCAAATTTTGTGAGAAAGATGGTAGAAAGAGCTATCACTTTAGAAAAAGCGAAAGCCACACTTGAGTAGTCGGATCTTAGGCATCATAAATGTCATTTTTGATGACCTACCAAGTGAAATGGCTGCCTCTAGGGTGTATGAAGCTACTACCCAGTTTAGGAGTCAGCAGTGAAAATAGTGAGAATAAAGAACTTGTACTAGACCCCCTTAAGAACAGTTTGACATGCTCCATGAGGCGACACACACACACGGTAGTACGGAGTAAGAGTAAAATCTTTCACGAGCTTTCAATTGACTAAGTCACTAGTTCTCAGAAACTCCTTAAGCTTCAGTAACTCTTTTAATATGTTGAGATCAGAGGTCATGCACTCATCACTTTATTAGGGGAATAAGGTTGCTTGAGGACAAGCAACAATTCAAGTTTGGGGGTATTTGATGAGTGCATTTCATATATATGTATTGCATGCTTCACCCTCATCATTATTGAATATTTTGGCTTTAATTCTCCAAGTACGGTGCTATTTGAGGTATTCGTTGTTTGTCATGTAGATATCAAAGTCCTGAAGCAAGAAGAAGTGTTTTGAATAATTTTAGAAGCTAAAGGACTTAGAAGAAACCTCATCAAGCTCAGCACGGCTTGAGCACGGCCGTGCTGTACCCCGTGCAAATTGCAGGAGAATTCAGCAATTTATCAGCAAAGTCTGAGTTCGCTGAGCACGGTCGTGAAAACCTCAGCACGGCCTTAGCACGCCCGTGCTGTTCCCCGTGCAGATTACAGGAATGTGAGTTTTCTGGAGATTTATTTGGCCGTAATCTGCACGGCTTGAAGCACAGCTTCAACACGCCCGTGCTCACATCGAGAAGACATTAAAACCCTAGAAACTCAGTTTCTAGGGGGACTTTCGGTGGGCGAACTCTGGGAGAAAGAAGAGAAGAGCTTTGGGGGTTCATCCTCCTCTTCATCAAGGGAATGGAAAGCTTAAGGTAGGCCGATCGGGAGGAGATCTTACCACATTGTAGATCCTTCGACAACCACAAGGATGCAAGAAATTAGGGAGTTTTCAACTTCTTGTTTTTCAATTTCTTTGGCATTGTACTTGTTGGTTGTTGTCATGAGTGGCTAAACTCTTAAAGGAGCCCCGGGATTGTTTGTATGACGTTGTAGCTTGAACTCATTTCTTTACTTGCAGTTTTTATGAATGTCTTGTTCCTTTCAATAAATCAAGGTTATTGGCTATCTTGTATGTTGTTTAGTGCTTGATGCTTGGTAGTTAGGTTCTCTTATCTAGGCTTGTGAATCATTTTTGATTGTTACAAGTAGTGGGAGTTCAACTTAGGGCTCGACAGCGCTAGAAACCACATGCTTATAGCATAACTAGGTTTAGAACTGAAGACACCACTGATAAATACTGAGAAAGACCTTGTTAGTGAACGTCGGAATTACAACCCCGGGGCCCCATCTCCTCCATCGAGTCAATCTTCAAACCTTCCCTTGGTGAACTTCCCTTTCCCTTAACCTCCTTTAAGTTAATCCAAAGTCAATTCCGTCATCTTCTGTCTGGTTAGATATTAAGCAGGACGTTAGTATTAGAAGCTATACCAGTCCCTGTGGATTCGACTACCCGACCTAAATGGTACACATTACTACTTGTGCGACCCGTGCACTTGCGGTTACGCAAGGGCGTACCAAGTTTTTGAAGAGCTACCAAAGTGAAATGGCTGAATCTAGGGTGTATGAAGCTACTACCCAGTTTAGGAGTCAGCAGTGAAAACACTAAAAAGTAAGCTTGTACTAGACCCCCTCAAGAACAGTTTTGACATACTCCAGGAGGCGACACACACACACGGTAGTACGGAGTAAGAGTGAAATTTTTCATAAGCTTTCAATTGACTAAGACACTAGTTCTTAGACACTCCCTAAGCTTCAGTAACTCACTAAATTTGTTGAAATCAGAGGTCATGCACTCATCACTTTATTAGGGGATTAAGGTTGCTTGATGACAAGCAACAATTCAGGTTTGGGGGTATTTGATGAGTGCATTATATATATATATATATTTCATATGCATTACACCCGATATTTACTTGTCCTTTTGCTATTACTTGTTTAGTTTGGTGCTATTTAAGGTATTTTCAGTTTATTGTGCAGATATTTAGGTCCTGGAGCAAGTAGAAGTGATTTAGAGGAGAATTCACATCAAAAAGACCTAAAAAGAAGTTCATCAAGCCAAGCACGGCCTCAACACGGGCGTGCTCTTGGCCGTGCAATTCACTTGAATTGGAATGCACAGGGAAGCACGGTTAGAATGCCCTAAGCACGTTCGTGCAAATGCCAACACGGCCTCAACACGGGCGTGCTCCTCCCCGTGCAAATTACAGGCTGGCGAATGTTCGGGGAAAAATCACTGCAGCACAAAATAATGTAGCAGAAGTACTGTAGCACGAGTACTGTAGCACCGAGTTCGTTGAGCACGGTCGTGCAAACCCTCAGCACGGCCTAAGCACGCCCGTGCTGTTACCCGTGCATATTACAGGAATGTGAGTTTTCTGGAGATTTATTTGGCCGTAATCTGCACAGCTTGAAGCACAGCTTCAACACGCCCGTGCTCACATCGAGAAGACATTAAAACCCTAGAAACTCAGTTTCTAGGGCGACTTTTGGTGGGCGAACTCTGGGAGAAAGAAGAGAAGAGCTTTGGGGGTTCATCCTCCTCTTCATCAAGGGAATGGAAAGCTTAAGGTAGGCCGATCGGGAGGAGATCTTACCACATTGTAGATCCTTCGACAACCACAAGGATGCAAGAAATTAGGGAGTTTTCAACTTCTTGTTTTTCAATTTCTTTATCATTGTACTTGTTCGTTGTTGTCATGAGTGGCTAAACTCTTAAAGGAGCCCCGAGGTTGTTTGTATGACGTTGTAGCTTGAACTCATTTCTTTACTTGCAGTTTTTATGAATGTCTTGTTCCTTTCAATAAATCAAGGTTATTGGCTATCTTGTATGTTGTTTAGTGCTTGATGCGTGGTAGTTAGGTTCTCTTATCTAGGCTTGTGAATCATTTTTGATTGTTACAAGTAGTGGGAGTTCAACTTAGGGCTCGACAGCGCTAGAAACCACATGCTTATAGCATAACTAGGTTTAGAACTGAAGACACCACTGATAAATACTGAGAAAGACCTTGTTAGTGAACGTCGGAATTACAACCCCGGGGCCCCATCTCCTCCATCGAGTCAATCTTCAAACCTTCCCTTGGTGAACTTCCCTTTCCCTTAACCTCCTTGAAGTTAATCCAAAGTCAATTCCATCATCTTCTGTCTGGTTAGATATTAAGCAGGACGTTAGTATTAGAAGCTATACCAGTCCCTGTGGATTCGACTACCCGACCTAAATGGTACACATTACTACTTGTGCGACCCGTGCACTTGCGGTTACGCAAGGGCGTACCAAGTTTTTGAAGAGCTACCAAAGTGAAATGGCTGAATCTAGGGTGTATGAAGCTACTACCCAGTTTAGGAGTCAGCAGTGAAAACACTAAAAAGTAAGCTTGTACTAGACCCCCTCAAGAACAGTTTTGACATACTCCAGGAGGCGACACACACACACGGTAGTACGGAGTAAGAGTGAAATTTTTCATAAGCTTTCAATTGACTAAGACACTAGTTCTTAGACACTCCCTAAGCTTCAGTAACTCACTAAATTTGTTGAAATCAGAGGTCATGCACTCATCACTTTATTAGGGGATTAAGGTTGCTTGATGACAAGCAACAATTCAGGTTTGGGGGTATTTGATGAGTGCATTATATATATATATATATTTCATATGCATTACACCCGATATTTACTTGTCCTTTTGCTATTACTTGTTTAGTTTGGTGCTATTTAAGGTATTTTGAGTTTATTGTGCAGATATTTAGGTCCTGGAGCAAGTAGAAGTGATTTAGAGGAGAATTCACATCAAAAAGACCTAAAAAGAAGTTCATCAAGCCAAGCACGGCCTCAACACGGGCGTGCTCTTGGCCGTGCAATTCACTTGAATTGGAATGCACAGGGAAGCACGGTTAGAATGCCCTAAGCACGTTCGTGCAAATGCCAACACGGCCTCAACACGGGCGTGCTCCTCCCCGTGCAAATTACAGGCTGGCGAATGTTCGGGGAAAAATCACTGCAGCACAAAATAATGTAGCAGAAGTACTGTAGCACGAGTACTGTAGCACCGAGTTCGCTGAGCACGGTCGTGCAAACCCTCAGCACGGCCTAAGCACGCCCGTGCTGTTACCCGTGCATATTACAGGAATGTGAGTTTTCTGGAGATTTATTTGGCCGTAATCTGCACAGCTTGAAGCACAGCTTCAACACGCCCGTGCTCACATCGAGAAGACATTAAAACCCTAGAAACTCAGTTTCTAGGGCGACTTTTGGTGGGCGAACTCTGGGAGAAAGAAGAGAAGAGCTTTGGGGGTTCATCCTCCTCTTCATCAAGGGAATGGAAAGCTTAAGGTAGGCCGATCGGGAGGAGATCTTACCACATTGTAGATCCTTCGACAACCACAAGGATGCAAGAAATTAGGGAGTTTTCAACTTCTTGTTTTTCAATTTCTTTATCATTGTACTTGTTCGTTGTTGTCATGAGTGGCTAAACTCTTAAAGGAGCCCCGAGGTTGTTTGTATGACGTTGTAGCTTGAACTCATTTCTTTACTTGCAGTTTTTATGAATGTCTTGTTCCTTTCAATAAATCAAGGTTATTGGCTATCTTGTATGTTGTTTAGTGCTTGATGCGTGGTAGTTAGGTTCTCTTATCGAGGCTTGTGAATCATTTTTTATTGTTGCAAGCAGTGGGAGTTCAACATAGGGCTCGACAACGCTAGAAACCACATGCTTATAGCATAACTAGATTTAGAACTGAAGACATCTCTGTTAAATACTGAGAAAGACCGAGTTAGTGAACGTCGGAATTACAAGCCCGGGGCCCCATCTCCTCCATCGAGTCAATCTTCAAACCTTCCCTTGGTGAACTTCCCTTTCCCTTAACCTCCTTGAAGTTAATCCAAAGTCAATTCCATCATCTTCTGTCTGGTTAGATATTAAGCAGGACGTTAGTATTAGAAGCTATACCAGTCCCTGTGGATTCGACTACCCGACCTAAAGGGTACACTTTACTACTTGTGCGACCCGTGCACTTGCGGTTACGCAAGGGGCGTACCAAGAGGTTATCTATTTAGCCACTTATTTTTCACCAATGATCTTTATGTTTGTTTGCATGAGAACAACAGACGCTCAAGTGTGGGGATATTTGATAAGTAGCTAAATACATTGTATTATATTATATTATTTCTTACACTTTCGTATAATTTTAATAACACCGATGCTCGTTTATGCCGTTTCTTGTTCAAGATATGAGGAAAATTATGGGTGTTTCGAAGCTTTAAAGACTAGTTTTGACAAGTATACGGACCCCCAAACACCATGCGATGAGAATGCGAGCAACCGAGGTGAGAACGCGCCGAAATGGCCCTAACCAAGGGGTCATGCCTGTGCGGGTCTTGTGAGGCCGCATAACACCGCCAGAAGGCTGTGCGGGCTGTTGTGCGACCCGCGTAGCATGCCGCATAGTATGGCATGAAGGTTGTGCAGCCTTCATGCGGCCAGCATGGCTTGCGAAGATGCCCTGTTTTGTCCCAATTTTGACTCTTACTGTGGCCCATGCTGCCCACACTTGCCCACACGCCTGGAAACATATAAAAGACGAAGTTAGGGCTTTTAGAAAAAGGGAGAGCCACAGTAAGAGTCCAACGACTTGTAACGCATATACTCATCAGGGAAAGGCAATTCTCACAAGTAATCAATGAGAGAAGAGGGTGAAAGCCAAGTAGCGCATCTAAAGAGCTCGATGGCGTTAATTCGACGGGTTCTCATCACCACAGTTAGTCGACAAAGAGGAACTTTTACAATGTCTTTTAATGATTATATTTTTTTCTTGTATCTTCCATTTTCCTAATGTTGAACTAACCTCCCAAAGCCACCGAGCAATCCAGTGAATCTTTGAAGGAGAACTTGTATGGATGGTTGAATATTTGTTGAATTGAATGTTGGTTTAAATTGATGTTTTTTCTAATTCATCGTTTTGCATGTTCATTCTACAATGGATGGATTATGTAGAATTGAAGTTGAATGCTGTTTGTAGAGTGCGGTGCTTGCACTCATTAGGTTTACATAGATTAGAGAGGGATTTCATGTATTGTTACACCGCAAGTTCCGGGTGCCGATAACCTCCCGCATTTGGGTATAACTTTAGAAAGAGATTCCTTGCACCCAATGACATCGTAGGGATATCCGATGATCAGAACCTGCTAATGAGCGAGTTGCGCGACACGCTAAAGAGCTAGCACACAACTCCACCGATCGCAAGTGCACAAGTCGTCAAGTAATAAACCTTTCACACAAGGATGAGACGGTCATATTCCCTAGGACCCAAGATTTGCTATTACTTCCTCCTAGGTGACACTATCTAATATATCAAACATGTAGGTTGTTGAAAAAAATAAAATATGAAAATAACTAAAAGAAAGAACTATAAACAAAATGGACTAAGGCACACCTTAGAAGCGATTTAAAAAGAAGTGACAATGAAAATGAGAGGCCTTGGGCAAGGATCCCCTAGGAAGAAGAGCACGTAAGGATGAATTTGCAATTTAAGTGTGATGTTGGCTAAAGTTTGTCCGCAAGACTCAAAAGTTAGCTACCCCCGAACTTTCGTAGTGTAGCCCTAATATAGTACGAGGTTTCTCTATCCGGAAGATATCCCCACGATGACTTTAGGCACATTGAGTCTTGGCTAAGGAAGTTCTAATGCTCTACATACTAGAACCATCCCTAATACCCATGGGAGGCTACCAGCACCCTCGAACCTCCGGCGTACCGGTACACTGAATCCTTCTTCAAACTATGTGGATCTAATACAAGGGTGTACCCTGTGCATCTAGGTATAATTAATAAGATGAATCACAGAGTTCTCATGCAATCCACTACAATCAAGTACACATAGAATGAAACAATACAACAAACCAATATTCATTGATAAACAAATAACATTATCCAAATAAGTTCTTCTCTCAAGGTTCACCGGATGTCCGATGGCCTTGGGAGTCTAGTTCAACATGAATAAGAGCGAGATCTCAAATACATAGAAAGCATGATAAAAATCATAAAAAAACTCCTTTAAAATGTTGACTAGAAGGTGGTGATGAGAGCTCACTAGATTGGCGCCGTCAGCTTCTTGTTGTGTTAGTTGAGTGCAATCTTCTTCTCCCCTAGATTTTGCTCTTCAAATTCACCTCTTCCAGCTGCAATGGTGCCTTAGAAGATGATGGTGTAGGATTGTGGCCAAAGTCCTCTTCCAAAATGTGTGGCCCATGCGTTGTGTGGGCTGGTGTGCAGGCCGCACACCTCCAAGCCCACTCAGTGCAGCCTGGTGTGCGGCCCGCACAAAGGCAGCACATCTGCCAGCTCACTCTGTGCGGGCTGGTGTGTGGGTTGTATGCGGCCAGCACAGCCTCTAGATGGTAGCTGTTTTGCCGCATTTTAGCTCCAAAACAAATCAAGAATTTTTCCATGAGCTTCAAAGAATTCTCCAATGTTCTGAAATGAAATTACACAAAAACAGCGTAAACGGGCATCGGTTTTATCAAAAATGCATGAAAATGTATGAAATAATGCGAAAGAATATAGTGTATTTAGACACTTATCACCTGTACGGGATTAGGGGTATCACCAGAGGTTCCGCGGTAGCTGACTTTAGAATCTCGTAGATCATATCTCTAGCCAACTTCATGCTATCCTAGTTTGCCATTTATACTTGTTATTCTCCCAAAGGGATTCTCGCTCTAGACCTGTCCCCTCTATTGTTTTATCCTTCCATTTGCATACGAGCGCTATTTCTTTCCATATTTTAATTAAGTAATCATTAATTTAACACCAATCATCTTTGTTTGACAAACTGAATAGTGCTGTGAACGAGAAAGTAATAGTACTTCTCAGACACCAGATTTAACTCTTTCATGCTTGCACGCGAGGTTTCATACTTGACGACCCTTGCACGTAGAGATGCAAGTGGGGCGGGGAATCCCCAAAATAGTTCCCCCCGCGGGGCGGGAAATGGGGGAAAACCCCTCCACGACTATCGGGGTAGGCCGGGGGCGGGAAGAGTACTCCCAGCCCCGTTCCCTATGGGAATATATATATATATATATATTCAATTGTAGATATAATTATCTAAAAAACTATTTTACAAATTTTAACGAAACCTAGTTTTATTCCTATTATAGATAAATATGTTATATTAAAGTTAAAATTAGATAAAATAAGATATAATTTTATTATATATTATAAGATAAAATAATAAAAACTAGTTTAAAATAATTTAATGTTATGTCATATTGTAAATAATTTAATATTGTTATAATAATATTAGTAAAGCTTTGATGAGATCTTGATACGTTCTGAAATATTATATATATATATATATATTTGATGGAAAGGAGGATGAGAATGATGAGGTAAATATGGTTTGGATATAATTTTATTTTTAACTTTGATATTATTTATAATTTTATTTTATACTTATAATTTTATTTATATTAAAGGATGAGTTATCATATCAATTATCAAGATGCTAGTGGGCGTGGATCCTCAATCTAAATGATTTGAAAAAGAAAAAATATTTATGAAAAGATAAAATTGTTGTCCTAGTTGTGTTATTATGAATTTTATTAATGAATTTGTAGTTTAATTTACTTTCAAACATTATGGTATTTGTAATAATTACTTTGTTATTTGATAATACATTATATTATGTTAATTTTGAGAAATATTTTGTAATAATTAGCTTGTTGTATATCATGTTATGTATATTTCATATATGATGTGTATATAGATATGTTATTGAAAAATAACTTTAGTATGGCGGGGATTCCTCGACCCCGCGGGGGTCCTTCGACGGAGTGAGTGGGGAAATTTATCCCCCCCCGGGGAATTTTGAGGCCGGGAATTCCCGCCTAGTAGAAAGCAATCATACTTACACTTGTGGCTTGGGAAGTCGTGTTCTCACTCTCTAGCATGTCACACGCTCGCTCATCCTGATGGCTTATCCGCCTAAATAATACAAAAATCAAAGATTACAAAAGACAATGAGAAAATAACAGCCTCCGAAAGAAATTACAATTTACAACAACAAATTCCTATTGACTACTAGAATAAGATAAAACCCCAATATAAAGAATTTCGAAAAAAAATGATATAAATTTTCGGTACTATAGTAATTTCAGCCTTACCTATAGTACTTGAATGCCAAATGATGGTTAACACGTGTATTGTCCTATGATGAATGCAAAGCTCCCCCGGCCGCAAGTGCATGGATCATCAAGTAATAAACCTCTCGTGTGTGACCCCAAGAGGGTTTTATTCCCTTGGACCCCAAGAAGTAGAATTACTTTCTCTTTCACAACACTATCTATTCCCCAAAACAAAGATGGTTGTTTAGTTAAAAGCATATTCAAGAAAACAAGGAAGGCAAACACC
Organism: Dioscorea dumetorum; assembly: GCA_902712375.1. Taxonomy (NCBI): domain Eukaryota; kingdom Viridiplantae; phylum Streptophyta; class Magnoliopsida; order Dioscoreales; family Dioscoreaceae; genus Dioscorea; species Dioscorea dumetorum. Next base: position 12,732 of record CACTHL010000205.1, on the reverse strand, counting down.
GCAAAAACTAAATTGATAGAGAAATATAGAGAAGAAGAAAAGCCTCAAGCAAGTATTCCCTCCAGAGAATAACAAGTATGAATGAAATATTAATAGAGTATGGTGCTGGAAAGGTTTTGAACCGCGAGACTCTAAGGTCGACTACCCCAAACCTCTGGTGATAGCCCTAATTAAATACGGGTTCCAATCCCTAGATACCTTTACGATGTCATTAGATACAAGGAGTCTCTATCTAAGGTTTAATCTTGTGCTGTATAACTTGATGAGCATGATTAGCGTAGTTATGATTATAAAACTTGGCTTGTGTTGATTGGCTTATTGTAATTGCCGTAAGATGACTGCTGTTGTACCCTGTCTTATTTTGACTGAGTCTATCTTTGTTTTTCCATACATGCATTACCAATGAAATGGTCATTTTGGTATTGGAAGTAATTTGGAAGTTTCATATAGTGGTCTAGGTGTAAAATTCAACCCAAAACTAGAGGCAAATTGGGCATTTACTTGTCTACCCTTTTTGTGTTAAGCTTCAAGGATCTTTTGGTAATACTAATTTAGAATCGAGGGACTATTATTGAACTTTCTGGGAACCTTTTTATGAAATTTGTAGGTTTTAGGAATTAAAATGTAATTTCACACGAAAATTCTCTAATATAGTTAGAGAGAAGTCTGGATCCTTCCCCATTCTTTTCCATTTGGTTTCCTTGGCCGACTACGCCTTGCCTTCTTTTTCTCCGGCCTCTCTGATGAGCAAGCTTAACTCCCACTCCTTTCTCTTCAATTCTAGGGTAAATAATGTTAATCGTTGAATTTATTTCGATTAAATTCTTAGTTTTTCTCGTTTGATTTCTAAATTAGATAATTCAGATTAAACTCTTTCAAATCTTGAAAACCTTGTGTTTTTTGGGCATAAAATGAAGCCCTTGCTTATGTGATCATGTTAGCATATTTGATTGTAGAAAATTTCTTGTAAATTTTGAGAAAATCCAAGTTTTTCTCCCATGAGTTACTGTAGCAAATTCTTAAATACTGTAACAAATCCTGTGGTACTGTAGCACCAACTCAAAAATTCACTTTTCCTGAAATTCTTGCTCCATAAGGTAGATTTTGAATTTTGGAATCCATTGGTATCTTTTAATTCAAGTTCTGAGATCGTTTCAGCCTCTAAATAGCGTAATTCCCCCCCCCACGTCTAGGGTTGGAGTATTAGGGTCTAATTTGCATATTCTAAGGTTCATGATTTCTTTCTAGCATTTTAATTGATGGTTTGAATATCCAATTAGGTGGTGAGACCTCCTAGAACGGGAAGGAAGTCACTGAAGGCTAATCGGGTTCTAGTTTCAGGCGGCAAAAGTTGTGAGTGGTTAAAATTTAGCATAGCCTTAATTTGAGTATTTTATTACATATTTATTATGTTTCATGCTTTATTATGGATATGTAATTCGTATTTCAAGTTTTTATCAACAATGATATTTTAACGAATGATTTGGAAACATATACTTGAAATTTATTTCGTGGTTTGTAATAACTTGAGATTTACCTATGTTAATTAGAGTAGAAAGAAATGCGTGCTTTCTTATATGTTTTATTTTATGATTGCATATGGTTTGATAAAATGTGATTGATACGAATCTAGAAATTTTGATGTATTTGGTTTTGATGGTGACAACGGGCTACGGCCCAACCCCTGACCTCGGTCCGACACTGTAGTGTGGGATTTTCACAGGCCAGCCTATTGAGAGGTGGCATGGTTAACCCTGGTATCCTGGTCAAGAGGAGCGTAGGACCATTGACAGGGTTTGATTCATATTTTATTTGAGAGACCCGGGGTCACCACATGGGAATCTCAGTGGCCAACGCCAAAGGAAAAGAAGTTTTGTTTGAGATTTTTTGTATTTTGGAAAACCCTTGGTGGTCCTATATATGGTTGCGGCCACGATCAGGTTAGGGATGATTCGAGGCCAATACCTGTTGTTTTCATCATTTCTATTATCTTTTTTATATTTGAGTGCAATTTGGCAACGATGTAATTTATCTGAGTTATTGTTTATTTAAACTTGTATTTATTTTAGAATACTTCAGTTGAGGCTGTGTTGGTCACCCTTACTGAGTAACATTTATATATGTTAATCAGCACTCTTTTTTTTGCCCCCCTCAGGGTACAGCGTTGATACTGGTTGTGCGGGACAGTCTGAAGTAGAAGTCCTTCCGTGCTTCACCTTTCACTTGGTGTGTAACTGTATTTTATTTAACATGTAGGGTCAGCGGATCCACTATCATGTACTTTATTTATGTTTGATGTAAACTCAGATACTTGATAACAGTTTTCTTTAGCACTGTATTTTTATCTACCCGGTGTACGGGGGACTAATTGTGTGTATGCATGCTGATTTATCAGTATTTTCAGTTTTGTTAGCATATTATTATTTTGAATTGGCAGATTAAGTTAAGCCTTGCGGCGACTAAGGGTAGGGTGGGCATAACTCTTCCCTAGTTGTAGCGGCGATTGCCACATACCCGACTAGAGTCAGGGCGTGACAATTGCTATCCTCGAAGTGCATTAATCCCACAGTTATAGTCATAATACTCGACGTTCATGATTACCATAGATGTCACAAGCCTTAAAGAGCACACATAGGCTTCATAGGATGTACCTAATAAACATTGTAAAAACTAATTGCAACTACTCCAATGGATTGATCTGGGGCGCTACTCCTGATTAGTGTTATTTGCTGAGATTTTCCCTACTTTCCCATCCACGTATAGTCTTATTGTTCCTTTCCGATCCTTAGTCACATTCAACCCTCAATCTTTGTTCGATTAAATATTAGAAGAAGAGAGGGTATTAAAAGTTACACTAGATCCTGTGGATTAGACTACGCCATCCCATATTGGGTACATTATACTACTTATACGATCCGTGCACTTACGGATACGCATAGGGCGTGTCAATCAACCATACAAGTCATCCTCCCAAGGTTCATTGGAGCTCAGTGGCCTTGGAAGGTTAGTTCGACATCATGTAAATGGAGAATGCAATAGATGGAATGAAACAATCCAAAAACATTATTAAACTCCCTATTTGTCAACTAATGGTGGTAGTGAGAACTTGTCGGATCTACGCTGTCAAGTTCTTGGATGCTTCTCTTGAGTTCCACCATCTTTTCCCATTGATTTTCGGCTGAAATTACCCTTCTCCAATGGATTAGTGCTTTGCAAGAGCTTGGAATTGTACGGCAGCTCTCCCTCTCTCAAAAACCCTATGTTCGGCTTTTACATTCGCCTAAGTGTGTGGGTATGTGTGCTGCCACACGGGGGCTGTACAGGGTCAAAATCATGCTTAGAAAGCTTGAATTGGGTGCCCCGCAAGCCATGCGGACACCTTGCGGCCGCACGTAGCCCGACAGGCCTCTGGCAAGGCTGTGCGAGTGCACGAACAGGCCTCTTGCAGCGTTGTGCTGGCGCACGCAGCCCGCACCGGGCTCTGGCGGGCCATGCAGCCACTATAGGCCGCATGCAGCCCGTACAAGCCTTTGGCTAAGCCTTGTAGCGGCTATGGGCCTTTCTGCCTGTGCCTTTCGGCTGTATAGGGGGCCGCACAACTACTGGTTGAGGCTGTTCTGCTGCATTCTCTCCCAAATTGCTTGTTTTCTAATCACCTGGTGCTTAGGAGTCTATATGATATTCGAATGGTCTTCGAAAATGACATTTTTTTAGATAAAAACTCCTATAAATATTTTCACGAGCTTGAAAGGATTCTCCGATGTCTTGAAAGAAAATTATACAAGAAACAGTGTAAACAGGCATGGGTGTTATTAAAAATACATGAAAGTGCATAAAAAATTTCGGTGGAATGTAGTGTATTTAGACATGTATCACCAAAACAGAAGAATTTTAATGATGCGTTCTTGTTCTTGCACTTCTATTTGATAGGGATGAAGAACATAATAAGATTTTCTTACCATGTTATATATTTATTGTTTGAAGTGCTTTTAGTAGGAAAATATCATATTTTAAGAAATAATAAAAAAGAAAAAAAGTAGGTTGTCCAACAAAATTTATAGATTTGATAAATGTTAAAAAAATAGAAAAATGATGAAGAACCATGATTGGGCATCTTTTTCGAAATTTTATAAAAATTTAAAAAGATGAAGAAATTTCTAAATTTTATTATTCTTTTTTCGGATTATAAACAACTTTGCTAATGGGTAATTTAAAGTAGATAGTATATGCAAAATTTGATATTACTTGCAATCATATTGTTCTCATAGCATATTTCTAAAAACTTTTCATTGGTTATATATATATATTCTCAAATTTGTTTTATAAATAGTAATTGTATTTATGAAATTATGGATGAATAATCTGTCCCCTCAAGCATGTGGTAACCACTTTCCCTCTCTTCTACATCACTTTGTTCATGATCCAACCAAAAAGAAATCGATTACATTATAACTCTTATTTTCTTTTAATTCATAAATCTCTCCACTTTAATCATATGCTTTAGAATAATTGTTCTATATTTCTAGCAATTAAATTAGATTTCTAATCACTGATAAATATTTATTAATATTAAAAGTTTTTAAAATCAATCAATTTATTTAAAAATTGTAATCTTATAAAATAAAAATAGTGAGACAACTGATAAATCTAAAAAACGTTATCAAGTTTGTGGCATATCTGTATATTTTCCAAAACAAAATTATAAAAAAAAAAAAAGGAATTTCCAAAACAAGATGATCCCCGGACTAGGTCAATTCTTGGCCCTTTTAATTTGTTTGACTCCTGTCAAAACTCTTTTAATATCTGCCATTTAATAAAATCTCATGTCATTATCATTTTTAAAATTTATTTTTAAATCATAAAAATCAGATAATCAGCACACGTATACATACACAAATCATAGTCCCTTTGTTCACTGTTTCAAAGTCAAGCTAACACATCGGGTTCGCACAAATGTGACACGCACGAAATCAGTGCCAGCGCTAGTGTCAAAGCATCCACAACCACACGCTGTCCACTTATTATTAATTAAGCCCTTTCTCATTTCTTGGGGGCATTCTGGAACGATCTCCATCTCGAAGAACCAGATCATCTCAATGGCCAGATCCACCCCACTCCTCCTCCTCCTCCTCCTCCTCGTCTTCTGCATCTCCCTATCATCTTCATCGTCGTCCTCTCCCGTAAACCCTAAACCAGAAGAGCTCGCAACCTTCAACCCCCAAGACACCCGCAAGGTATTCGACGAAATGTCTCAATGAAGTAGTTCTTCACATCTGATTGCTACAACCTTGTTTTATTTTTTGGCAGGTTGGTTCAAACAACGCAAGAGGTTGTTCATACACGGTGAAAATCAAGACGAGCTGTTCTTCCCCTCGGTACACTCGAGACATGATCAGCATCGCCTTCGGCGACGCCTACCGCAACGACGTCTACGCGCCACGGCTGGACGACCCATCGACGGGGGCGTTCGAGAGGTGTTCGACGGACACGTTCAAGATGCAAGGCCCGTGCGGATACGGCGTCTGCTATTTGTATGTGCGTCGGGACGGTTATGATGGATGGACGCCTGAATGGGTTCAGATCTTGGAGACTAGTTATCACCGTTCGGTCACTTTTTACTATGGATCTCTGATCCCAAATGGTGTGTGGTTTGGGTTTAATAATTGCCCACGCTTGATGACCAGACCAACTGGTGGTGCTCACCTTGTGTCGCGTATGCGGATGTGATGAACCTTTCTTTTCTTTTTTTCCTGATTGGGGTGGGTTAAAGTGTTATGGATCCTTTCTGAGTGATGAAGTAGTAGTGTATGTTTTAATGCATCCTTTGCTTATGTCTATTCTTGTTGAGAAGATGATGGATGCTTGGAGTCTTTGTTGAGAAATAAGATGGGAGATGAAATGTCGGTATTGTCGTTTATGAATGGATTTCACAAAGATACTAGTATAGATTCGCTTCCGCTCTCTGTTTGTGTTCTTCTCTGGTCGGAAATGATAGTGCAGTATTCAATGATTTTGTGAAGAAGGAAATGTATAATTGATTGAGAAATTATATTTTCAACAACCGTCCGAGACCAGAGCTTGTAGCTCAGTGGACAAATCGTCTGTTTCGGAAGCAGATAGTCGCAGCTTTTCTTTGATGATATGGAACTTTTTGGTCTTTAATGATATGGAACAATCTAAGATTGTAGAAACGTTCACATTAGCATTTTTTTTATACCGAGAGACTGACTTTCCGCATTTTCTTTTCTCACGAATTTAATTATTTACTTTTTCATGTGCAAAAGTGGCCGCATTTGTTGTTTCTAGCACAATAAACACAGTGCTGATGTTCGAAATCCATTATATTAATCAACTGATCCACAAAGAAGCAACAACTCCAATATGACTCAAGACATCAATCAGAAGATTGTCAAAGCTTTGTTGACATGAAAACCAGCAGTTAATTACACTGCAGATGAAAAACATTGTTTTGCTACCACATGCAAATAAATAAAACTTTCCTCATTTCACAACTTGTACCTCAACTGCTTAACTCATAATCTTAATCATCAGGTGTGTTCATGAATCCACCAAGAAAGCCTGCACCGTTGCAAGTCCCACATAAGATATCCCGCTTTCCTCTGCATCAACATAACACAAAAATAAACAATTAAAATGACATCCCAACATGATAACTTACCATATGCAATCATGTTTCACTAATGAAATTAAACCAAGAGATGATTGCAACTAGAAGTTCAACGAATTACCTGCAGAGCCAACATAATCCCCCTGCTTTAAATTGACCGTTGAAGTGATCAACGGAATTCACTCCGCTTCCTTTGCATTGTGTGCACGAGATTGCGCCTGTCAATGGCAAAAACATCATCTTAATTTCCAGTATGCTAATTCTATATATAATAGAGCTGAAGCTTTATGGTTATTGTTCTACACAAAGACCAGAAGCATGCTTTGTTAAAAAAGAAAACAGATGGAGACCGCTTGTTAGAAAAGAATTGTACGTCAATAATGCCAAATAATGCCAAACATCAAAACTCGTAGATGTATGTGGGAGCAGCAGGATCTCCGAAATGTCAAAGAAACCAAACAATGGATAAGAATACTCTGTGATATGAAGACATGTACATTTCCCTACAAAGGGATATGAAAGGACCTTCCTTAGCAACTATGCATTGCAAAACACAAGAATATTATGTAGCAGACGGGTATTGACTATATACAGAGAGGTTGATTTCGCTATTAAAAGGTAAGTAAAATCCCGCTTGAAATAAGCCTTCTTTTGGTCATGCATTTTCTCTAAGAGATAAACCAACAAAGTTAACTTGAAAGACAGCACAGAAATACTTCAGAAAAATGCAATCAGCATTTTATAACGAATAACTTCTCTCTGAAGTCCCTTTCTATATCTTTCAAACCACCCAACACCATTTACTCTAAAAAAGAGGGATGAGTGCACACCTTTCCTCTCTAACATAATCACATAATATGCAAGACCTTAAAAACTTCTATCAGAGAGATGAGTTCCATAAAACATCAGTTTCCTTGTGTCATCCAGGCGTTAAAGTAATTAAATTTTATTTAGGGTAGGAACCTTGAAGTCAATTGAATTCTTTTATTATGAAAACAATGCTAATCAAATAATTGCTAACAGACCCTTCCTCTGTGAAAGGTGAGAGACACTGAAGGCGGTCTTCTTACATCACTATTCACCAAACCTTCAAGAGCTCTTTTATCATTACCAAATTCTTTAAGAGTTCAAATTAAGTAGTAAAATTAACCCACTATACAACGCAAAGTTTCAAATGAAGAAACCACACACGGTTGAAAATGAAACACAATTCAGAAATACGCAACTTGGAAATACAAATATGGCAAGTAAAAACAAAGCAAATAACCATTTCCATCACAATCGCTACAAACAATGCTCTTTGGTTTTGCTCCTTTGTTGTTAGCTGTGGCCTGTTCCAGAAAGAAAACAATCAAACCAAAAAATTCAGACAAAAAAGAAAAAAGGAAAAAAAGAAAAAAAAACATGAATAGATACTCATTCAACATGAATAAGACAATGATTTTGAGCAATTTTTATTTCAAACTAAACCTTAATTGGATAATTAGAAGAACAAAAAAAGTAGGAAAAAAACTTTTTCCTTCCTTTCCAAGAGAACCACAGCAAAACAAAAGCGATTCTCACCTCAACCTTGAGAGACTGAAAAGATGAAGGCTGTTTCTGATAGGAAGTCACACGAAAACCAGAAAGGAAAAGATTGGGCTTGTGGGTGACCAACAGCGGCTTGGATGGAGAAATTATAGCATTCACAAATGTTAAACTGGAAGTATTTGCCATTCCTATTGAATTAAATCAAAGGGCAGAAAAAAATAAGAGAAAAAAGCACACAAAATAGATGGATAATAGATGGAAGAGAGTGGAAGGGGGATGAAGCAACAGACAGCAGAGGTTGAGAAGGAGATAAAACAGATATGTAAGCTTGTTTTTAATTTACCATTCTGCCATTATCTTCGCCCTTTATTTATAAAATTACCCTCCAGCCATTAAGCTACTGGATCTTGAACAAAACCTCTCATAATCAATTTGCCCTCCTCGTTTGACAGCTTGAAAACACTCTGTTTGCAATCTAATGATCAGAAAGGGAATTCCATTTTCCAAATTAGAGATAATCTAAGAGCAGATTTTGTTTATTCGTTTATCCCAAACGCAATCCGAAAAAGTAAACTTACCACTATTGCTAAAAATTTAACTTCAAGAGTTGTCGTGACAATTCAAACATTTACATATCAAGCATTTCAAAAATCACCATACACTATGGGGCCGTTTGGTTTGGTAGTAAATTATCGAAGTGGTGGAAGTATGGTAGTGGCACTTCGGTGAAAGTGAACAATTCAGCTAGAACTATCAACTTTAGTGTGTTTGGTTCGAGCTAAAAACTGAATTTCGGATACCACTTCCTGTGTTTGAATGGTTGAAGTAGAGATATGATCACCACTTCGGTGAGAGGGTAAAATTGTCCATTCATGTTTTTTACATTTGTTTAATTACATCATATGATTTAATTAAATGATTTAATTACTTTATTATGATAATAATAAATAATTTATTTATTAAATTAAAAACTTTGCATACCATATAATTAATTTAATATCCTGCTATTAAATTAAATTAAATCGGTTAATATATTATGCTTAATTATTAATTAGTGAGAGTAGTGATTTAATTATTTCATTACAATGGTAACAATTATTTTATTTATCATTGGAAAATATTACAAAATGGGCTGAAGTCTAGCTTCGAGATTTTTCCAGCTGAAGTCAGACACCGAAGTGGCCGAATTCAGAAGTTATCACATCATCACTTCCGGGTCCAAATCAGTGAAACAAACACACCAAAATGGGCTGAAAGTGACCATCTCAACCATTTTGGTGCCCACTTCGGTGAAACAAACGGTCCATATGGACAGTTTCACTTAAAAAAAAAGACTTATTGCAATAGAAATTAGCTGGATATTATAAAATTAACAACAATTTTATTTCCTTAAAAAAATATTTAATGGTGGATAATATGCACTCCTGAGATTTTTTTCAAAAAAAAATTCTTAACCGCCTAATAAGATATTAAAAAAAAAAGAAAAAAGAAATTTAGCTGTTCATCTTTAGCATTTACAGCATTTTTTCACTAAAGTTATTTGGCATATTTTTATTTAAAAACTAGACACTGATTATTATTTTGGGGCACTTAATAAAAAACAATATAGTGGTGGAAATTATTATTTGGTATTAGTTTCTTCATGCTAGACCGATGGAAGAGCGTGTAGTCTTTCCCATTGACCTCCATTTTATTCCTCGCACAAGCGTGATAACTTTTGCTTTGATTGAATGATTGTGGTTTTCATTCTGATTTTTTAAAAAAAACAAATTGGCTAATATATTATAATTAAAGGTTGATTTCTGTCTATCTTTTAATGATTTAAGGCCAATTTCTTTCAATTATAATTAATAATTCTCATTTGTAGGTATTTAAGATTATACAAGGGAGAATGCAAATAAAAATTAGTGTTTGGTTAGATATAACTCTAAATGCAGTAGATTTCTAATTACAATATAACGGAACATGTCTGGTTTTCCAAATTCAGTGAAGTTAAATCTAATGTTGCATTATATGTATCTGAAAATATTATATTATAAGATTTAATGTTATTTTAATAATTTTAAATACATATTGATTTATTTAAATAATAAATTTAAATTTATTAGTATATTTATTAAAATTTTATTATATTTTAAAATTTTGAATTTAATTATTAACACCACAAAAGAACAATTCTAAGATTTTCATCCATTTTTAATAAGTTATTTAATGGTTTTAATTATTGTGCTAATCAATACAATTATTAATTTTATTATTAAATTAATTATTAAACTTATTATTAGAATTTATAAGTTTTCCACTATCCATGAATGTCTGATAATATTTAGTTTCCTTAATTGGTCACAAATAGGTCACATGCTATGTATATGAGTAACCAAGAAGGCAATGAATTTGATTTTTTAGCCAAATTTGTCGTAAAACCATTTTTTTTTTATATAATCTGAATTGCATGAGCTATTGAAATTCTGTGAACTAAATACTGGATTTTCAAAAACTAAGTAACTCAAGTTACATGTAACTCCAAAACTCTTGAAACAAACACTACCAAAGTGTACTTTCAATTCCAAAAGTAAGTAGGATAATTAATACTCATATTAAATGAATCTCCAAGGTGCTATTGATGTTGAGTAATTAATAAAGATTTGTTCATGTGACTACATTATTGTCAACATATATTACATTATAGGAAGAAAATTATTTGCGACACATAAATTTGGGATGCTTTTAAGTGTGGCAAATCTATAACACAGAGTGCAACCATTTGTGACAAAAATAAAAATGTCTTACCATCAAATTACGTAGTAAAAAAAAGACTGATAAGTGCTATTTCATCTATATTTTCTCAATAATTTGTAGCACTTATTGAATCCTAAATTGTATATTTTGGTGATATTTGGTACTTAATTACTCAATTGGACTCCACAGGTGAAGAGAAGTGCAATAATGGCTAAATGAAGAAATTTGGAACAATTTGGCCACGAAAATGAAAAACAGTAAGTTACACAGACAAAGTATTTGCCCGTGTACTTTTCGGACGAGCTTCAGAGAAAAAGAGCACGCCACATGTTATCAATGCAGTTTCCCGTTCCTTTCTCCTAACCTGAGGATACACTGCTGTGTAGTTGAAGTACATGCCTGTGTACATTTAAAAAACAGTAGAGCATGTCTCAGACAGCTACATGGGCAGAAGAAAAGATACACGGCCGGGTACTTGACCGTGTACTGTTTGATTTTTCCCCAAGGTATAAATAGCCTATTTCAAGGAGAAAAAAGGGAGTGAGTTTTTGAGGTTTTTCCTTTGGGGGAAAAGATGGTTGGAGAATAGGTGATATTCTGGAGGTGATTGAAGGGAGGCTAGAGCAAGATTGAGTGGAAAGCTTAAAGGGGTCATGGGGGATTCATTCTTGGCGATGATAGCGGCTCACATCTGCTACAAAATCACTACGACCATTGAAGGGGGTTTTTTCAATCGATGTTTATGCTTTATAGGATAGAGATGAATCTTGTATCGATGAACGTAGGCCTTATAGAAGGCTAACTTCCTTGGGTACCTGGATTAATATAGCTGGGAATACTTTATATGTGATTGTCTTTTTAATATAGATTGTCCTTTGGTTTTGGATTCATTCATGATTTATTTGTTGGTTCCATGTATCGAGAAAGATTTTGCCATTTTATTATCACTTAAGTGTTGAGAGATCCATGTGACTAGAACACCCATGAATGAATAGGTGTTGATGAACCCCGCTAGAGATAGTAGAGGAATCACACACCTTTCGGCTAATACTCAGTATTCCATTGCCATTTCTTGACATGGGAGTCCTAGTTTTTATTGCATAGCATTATTGTGTCTTGAGAGAGCACCTATTGCATCTTTGATTCCCTCTGTTCTGTTTACCCTTGATCAATCTATCTTAAATTGTAATCGTGCTGCAATTCTAATTCTTTAACAAAGTTAATCCGGGTACTACTTATTCTTATTAATTTTTGCCCTTTCTGCATGTTTTTAGCTTTGACTTTGTTTTCCTTTTCTGTGCCGAAATCAAGTTTTGTTTTTAGCTAGGTAGTATATAGAGGGTGTGTATTTATATACTAAGTCCTTATGGATTCGACCTCGCCATGTGTGAGAATTACAATGATCAAGCATACGCTTGAGTGTGAGTTGCCTCGTGTCGGGTGGCAATCGATCAATGACCATTTGTGAGCATCACAATATTTGAGGCCAGAAGACGTGCTAAAAACTTTGTAAAGTGTCGCAAACTTACAAAATATGTTGCATGCAATTTAAAGGTGTCACTTATTCGGAACTATTTTTTGCGTCATGTTAGAGTAAATATTATAAATAAAGCATGTAATATGATTTTAGATACATGAAGTGATACATTGTTTACAATAATTTCTTGTGTTGTAAAATGTATCTCAAAGCTTAACAATGAAAAATTATATTTCTTCCAACCATAAAGGTGTGTTTTAATTTGTTGGTAAATGTAATACATTTAGGCTTCCGTTGTTTGTGAAGCGATTTGGTAAAATAGGATTATTATTTTATAGTGATAAGTATATATATGATT